>JAAGEH010000030.1:37640476-37732277 GCA_011751065.1 Lasiurus cinereus
TTATCAAAAGAATGATTGAGGCTTAAATGTAAAGATCATACAAGAATGATAATTTCACTGAGACTGGTTTAGCTCAGTGGATAGAGCGTCGCCCTGTGGACTGAAAGGTCCCGGGTTCGATTCCGGTCTGTGGCATGTAACTTGCTTGTGAGCACATCTCCAGTGTGGGGTGTGCAGGAGGCGGCTGATCGATGTCTCTCTCTCATCAATGTTTCTGACTTTCTATCCCTCTCTCTTCCTCTCTGTAAAAAATCAATAAAATATATTAAAGAAAAAAGAATAATTTCACCAGTGATTTGATATGTTCTTCTGCTGGCAGAGGGTATTCTATTGGGAAGATTGCCATTTGGCAACATTAAGTCTGCATTTGTAGGTAGTGCAACAGTATCTAGTTATAACTGACCTATTGGAATTGAGGTGATTCATTGAGATAATTTTCTATAATGAGACTATTAACTTTTAATAATTACTAGGGACCATAGACCTAGAAAAGACAATCTAGGAGGAGGTTAGGAGCATTAAAAATGAGTGATGTGTAGGTTACCATGCAATTAACTACAGTGTTGGAACTCCTACCTTTAACACTTACCTCCTTCTCTTCTGTTACTCTCCATGGTAAACAATGATAGGAAGTAAGTCATGGAAATGGTGTTGAGTTGGATTTGAAAGTGCCCCTACAATAATATTATTATATTGTGGAGGGGCAAGGACCAGACTGCGTTCCCCCCATAAGGAGCAGAATTAAGGTCAGGGTGACCTCAGGCCTGGAGGCAGTAAAACCCGGAACTGGTGGTTTCGTACACAAACACCAGGTACCTAAGGCACACCCAGCTCTGAGGAACCACAGGGTCGTACAAACCAACCCTAGGAAGGACATCTGCATTCCAAGCTGCTTGCTTAATCAGAGTTTAGATAAAGAGTAATGCTTAGCCAAGTCCTCCTGCGCTGAGGATAAAAGGCATTTGCTGCGGGAAGTTCAGGGCTCTCCTGCTTCCCTGCTGTGTCAGTGGAACTGTGAGCCCGGACTCGAGTTCGTAATAAAGGCTTCCTAAATTTTCCGATTGGCTGTCTGGTGGTCGTCTTTCTCGGGTGGGTTCGAGTCCCACCTGGGTCGCCCCACAACAATATTCCCTCGTAGAAAAAAAAGCTGAGTGTTGGAAACCAAAACATTGTTCTCACTAAATGGATGAAAACAGGAGGCTAGAAGGCTGGTCAACCTTGAAGCTCTGAAAGGTCAAAACCAGCCACTCCCTATCTAATTGAGACAATGAACTTCCCCATCAAATAATCATATCAATCCTGACTGATAAGATAATCTACTTGTTACTGGAATTGCTTGCTTCAGGACAAAGGGTGTATCCCAAACCTAAATAAAAGGGATGGCAAGGCCAAAGGAAGGTGGCAGTCCTTTCCACTAGAGGAAGGCTCCAGCCTGGCCCCCCAGTATCGCCAAATTAATGTTTTCTAGTCTCTCATTTTGTTTGCGTGCGGCCTCCTTCAGAACCTGAACCCTGACCCGGGAACCCTGAACCACTCGGGACGTGGAAAGGCTGCGTATAGACATTGGAAAATTTTAGGACAGCTTGGGCATTTTGCTAAATATCAAGAGCACATATAAGAGACAGTAATAAGGTAGGGGGGATAAAGGATATGTAAGAAATTACTTAGGGCTATTGTACTCATTTTGTTTGAAAAACATTTAAACATTAAAAGAATATTGTTTTCTCAGAATCCCTGCTTAATTGAAGCATACCAACTAAAGTTTAGGTATGTTAACTAAAGTAAAAGTAATATTGTTTTCTGGGAGTTATAGTTGAAATGATTTTAACTAGGACTCTAGGAAAGTTACAGGTGTTAGATAGTCACAGTATGATCTCCACTGAGGAGTCAAATATAAGAAATGCTTCATTTGAGTGTCTTTGTAGTCATTGTATTAGTTTGCAATCTTTCAATTTGCTGTTATATGTAGATGTATCAAGTATAATTGGCTCCATTCAGCAAGCTATCCTCTTTATTGGTTGCTTCTCACATTTTTGGAATAATTCACTCTTTTAATCACTGTGCCAATAATCACCTAGAATTTAAGTGGATTCTGTTCATTTAGAACAACTAGGTAGCTGAAAAGAGTCAGCTAGTAATCAGCAAAATCAAAAGCAATAATGAAGCCCTTAGAGGTTTTATGCTGTATAGCCTGATATATAATCTCTATTTTGTGGTAAATATACTGCACGCCTACCAGTTAAATGACTGTGCTGATGCCATATTCAACTCTTTGTGAGTTGATTCAGCTTTGAAGTCCTCACTGCTAGTTCTCACATCTGCTTGAAGGCACTACCTTCTGTTGTGCAGATTCCTTGTTACAAAGTGGGGTTTTCTACTGATATTGCAGTTTTCAGTAGTGCCTGTCAATATATTTTTACCTATGCAAAGAAATAAAAAATAATAACCACAAGAAAGCTGAATTGAATCTATCCATCTAATTTGGCAAAAATAAAATGCATTCTCTACTTAGAAAATTTAATATGAAAGCTGTGTTGGGATTTCAAATGTTAACTTAAAAGATTTTTCTTGCTCACCACAATCTAGTTTGAGTGGGGGGAAAAACACAGAGAAAACCTTTAATCATGTTCTGTATTACCTTTACATAGATTAGAACATTACTTTTCTGATGACATAAGTCAATATTGCTTTTTATTCCCTTAATATTGTTCTTTTGTGTCTGCCAGATCCAGTGTCAATGTGAATAAAACTCAAAGTTTAAATCAGAAAGATCTTCCAAAAATTTAAGATAGTCTCCATTTCTCAATTGTATTTAGATATCTTTAATTCTATTAGGTTATGACTGTATTTCAGATTGAATAATATTTAATATTTAAAGCAAGAGTTATATGGGCCCAACAGGCCCAGATAACATTCTGAATAAAAGTATTTGTTGATTCTGTTGCTTTATTTTATTTAATCCTTCTATTTCTTTAAGTGTTCACCACCCAATGAATGTGGAGAAGCAATTAATGATTGAGGCTTAAATGTAAAGATCATACAAGAATGATAATTTGGCTCTCTTTAATAAGAAACTTTTTAATGGCTGTATTTCTCTGAATGTTATGAATATCATGGTGTATATATCCATGTGTCCTTGGAATTGTTAATTTGGCTTGGAAAATATGTCAGAGCCTCATCTCATGTAAAATGCCCTTTCTCATAATGTCAAAGAATCAAGATCTTTAAAGTTAAGAACAAGAGTAGGGCACTGTGTGAGTACAGGAAGATATTCCCTGTTGCCTAGGGAGACTTTAAGTGGTGGGATAGGAGATGAGGATTCTATTCCCACTTTCCTAATATACCACTTATTATGAACGCCCCATCCCCAAATCTTCTCTATATTTTCACAATTTCTGCTTCATGTTTTATATTTGACATATTCTAGATTGGACTACTCAATTTGTTTGTTTTGTCTATTTTCATCAATAAATGGAAAAAAAAAGGTTTTTTTGTTTTTTGATTTTTTTAGCTATCAGGCTCACTCCATTTAATCTTTAAGGAATGTCTTAATTTTACAATCTTCTCTAAAGCAAATATTTATATGTTTTTATTCTGTAATTATATATTAGATAGCACTTTGAGTTAGACAGAAAATTTTGTGAATTGTGTCTAAATGTCAATTTTGTGATCTCCATCTATTATAAACAATTTAAATTCTAAAATTATTATTAAAGTAAATACACTTTTCTAATGTTAAATATTTTGGTCCTACAACATTTATAATACTTTTAGATTCACAATTTTAATGTGTATGCCAAAGAACTCCTATTTTGGGGGAGAGAAAATATAGATAGCTAAATTGCTATGGGGATATGACAAAAAATAAAAATCTAATAAATTGGAGCAATACTCTGTAAACAGAGTCAAATGGATTTCTTTACTAAATGGCTACTAGGATCTTTAACACATTTTTCAGATTTTTGAATTTCCAAGATAAGGAAACAGTATGAAGCAACTATAACTAGGAAAAATGTCTTTTGGGGGCAGCATTTTTTGTGTTCTATGCATTCATAACATTCATTATAATAATATGGTTTTGGATAGAACAAATACAAAAAAAGAGAGAGAGAGAAAAGAAATTTTCATATTTAAAAATTTGGGGTCAAAATTTGATTTTTGTATTAATAATTAATCTTCTGTATTAATAAATTTATTTTATTGAACATATGTTGAGGTATCAATAATATTCCAAGAAGTTATCAAATAAATTGTAAGGCAAATATCTCCAGTTATTAGTATCATTATCTTGGTTTCACAGTCACACTTTTGTCTCTTTTAAAAATTCTTATAAAACAAAAAGTTTTCTTAACCTGGTTATATCCAGGTAAATAGAAGTACCTCTGCATTAGTCATTACTGTTCAGAGACAACTGAAAGGGTGTGGTCTAGGGAATAGATAGTAAGTTAATCTGATCTGAAAGTTCCAGATTTGGTTTACGTATATTCTGGTGGCAGTGATTTATTTCTGTACACTGCAATGTCAGAACAATGACAAAACCAGTTCAGAGTGATAGCATTGAAGATTGGCAGCATTATTTTCTATTGCTTATGACTCATGGAAACTGGCAATTTTGTTGTCAGAACTGGAACAGAGATATAACCTGGGATGGGAAACTTGATTAGTTCCATGAAGTAAGGCTACTAGAGGAGAGAAAAGGGACTGGGAAAATTAAGTTATTTTACTTTTAAATGAGTACATTTAGGACTAGGAGATCCTTGAGCTAACATTGAGAATGTTTTAGAATTCAAAACCATGCATTAAGAAGATGGGTAGTTTTCTAATCTTCAAAATATTTGAAAATAAAATGCTAAACTATTTGAAGATTTCAAGGAACAATATATCCAAGAGCAAGAACTTGCTTATATAATGATATGGCAATAATAGTCTCATAAAAGTCACAATGAAAGGAGATAATTTGATTAAATACTTTGTTTCCTATTTCACTTAAAACAAATAAACAAAAACCAGACACTATCTGAACACCCCCACATGTTTCTAGGAACAAATCCACCAGCCTATTTATATATATCTGTGCCCACATCCTCTATTTTCCCTCATATTTCAACGAATTAACCAGTCCCCTTATTTTATGAGATCAAACAATCAATGTCTTTACAGATCTATTCCCTGTTACTTTTTGGAGAAACTCCTTAATATTTCCTTTCTCTTCTCTACATCATTAGCATTTTCCCTTTCTATTGTATTATTACCAGCAGCATAAGAGCATGACATAATATATCCTACCTCAGATTTTAAAAACATAAATACTTTTCTCAATTCCACACCCGCAATCTCTATTTTGCTCATTTTGTTCAGGTGTATAAGAGGAAAGTGTCATCAGAAGCATTGGCAATACTTGTCTTCTGAGTATCTTCTATAATTAACACTTCACCAGGCTTTTATTTTCACCATTTCACAAGCTTACTCTTGTGGAATGTCACCACTGGTCACCTCATTGTTATTCTAATATCAACTCTTTAGACTTTACTTCATTTGATTCTGGCAAAAGTTGGCACAGCTGATGGTTCTCTTTTCTCTGAAATAATTCCACCAACTGGCTCCTATTCCATTATCATAGTTTTTATCTCACAGGTGGGTTTGTCTTCAACTCTTTGTGGATATTTCTCATCTTTCTCAAGTAAAATTTGGAGTAATGTAGGGAACAGTATCTACAGGTGTGGGCAAAAGTAGAGTTATAGTTGAGTATGTGAAACAGGTTATTCTTGTGTTACATATCCATATGGGCAACTGTAGACCTACTTTTGCCAACCCTTATACTCTACCCTTTTTCTTATAATTTTCCTAAGTAATTTCACTAAGTAATAAAGCTATATAGCAATCTTCACATTGACTATTCCAAAATAATATCGTTAGTTCTGACCTTTGATACAAAAAAATCCCAAACACTGTCTATAAATAAACAAATTGATAAATAAATCTCCATTAAAATTTAGAAATCTTACTCTCTGATAGATACTTTTAGGAGAATAAAAAAATAAGCCAGAAATTGGAAGTTGTTTGAAAATCACACGTGACAATGAATTTGTATTCTAAATGTATAAAGAACAAAATATTTGTAAAAAAAAAAAACAAGCAAAACAAAAAGATACAAGTAGCTATTTCACCAAAGAAGATAGATAGGTGGAAAATAAGTACATAAAGACATATTTAACTTCAATAGTTATTAAGGAAAATCAACACTAATATCATTATATGAGATACACTACAGACCTCTTAGAATGATAAAAATTACAACTAAACTGACATTACTAAAGATTTTTGAACACAAGAACCCTTACAACTTGTTGGTAGAAATGGTACTGCTCTCTTGAAAGTTTCTATAAACTTAAAAGTGTATTTATAATGTTAACCTGATAAGCTAACTCCTTGATATTTACTAATGAGAAATAAAAAAAAAAAAAACTTTTGCTCACACACAATTCTGTAAGTGAATGTTTAGAGCAGCTTTATTCATAATCATTAAAAGTTAGAGAAAAGCAAAATGTTAATAAGCAAACTAGTATGTCCACACACCTCTATACTTCCATGACTAGAGTCTTTGTGGACACCTGCTTTTCTTGGGCACTGTGTATTAACTCCTACAACAAATATTGTTGTTTTACTTTAAAAATGCATCCTGGTTCCTCTCATGTCTCTTTTATGCCACCATCATCTCTATTTGGACTCTATAATGGGTCCCATCTTGAATATTTATGGGCTCAGGGTTAGAGTACAAATAGAAGCCCACATACCATATATCTTAAAATTTAAAAGTTTAAAACATTCTAAAAATAGTTAAAAAAATATGGCAGCAAAGAAAGAACCAACATTTTTTTCCATGAGTCTCTAATTGCCGATTTTTATCTTGCTTTCTTCTCTTTTTACCTATTCCTCATATTGCTATATCCTATATGTGAAGGCTTCATACAAATACTTAGACAATTAAGCTTGCACATTTGAGTTTAACCCTAAACCTCTGAAAACAAACATTTATTGGCCACATCTCAAATTTAGGATGAATATACCTGGTAGTGGTTAAATTATTTGTGGAGTTCAGTGTAAAATTAAAACACCTCGTTCAAAATCAGGGGAGGAAAAGAGATGCCATTAAGTTACTAAATATAAAGATTTTTCTTTCTTCTGCTGTTTCTCAATTGTCATGTTTTTATTTGCTAGTTAATGTCAATCTAAATAAAGAAAAATTAATATTGTCTATTAGCATACATTTTACTATTTATCTTTATATTTTGTAATCCAAGTTTCAAATTCAAATACAACATTTGTTCTTGAATGCAGAATCACTGATATTACAGTTTGTATTTGAGCTTGTATATGCATATGCATTTTATTATTACCAAATAGTGGAAATGCTACATATACTAAATCAACTCTATTTATTTCACTTCTTGACATGTACACATTTGACCAACACTTTCTACCTTCAGCTTACTGTTACATAAGGGATGATTAAAAAAGAAACTATCAGTTGCCATTTCTTCCTATTGCTTCTATGTTACTGCCTAATAGAGAAAATAACACAAGTAAGAAAGAATATGATAAAGTTCTTTGGTTGTTTTTGTTTGTTGTTTGTTTGGTTGGTTGGTTTTGTTTTTGTTGTTATAGAATCCCACTTAAAAAATTTTTTTAGAACCCCACTTTTTTATTTCTACAAGCAGAGCAAGTTTTGATTCCGACTGAGAATGTGGCCTCTGTGGCTATCAGCTCCCCTCCCCTTGCCCCTTTCGCAGTCATATGTATAACATAATTTCCATATCCTCATTTGGCAACTTGTTGAATCCCTGAGCATTGTAGATTCACTGAAATCCTGTGTTCATGGGATATTCTGAAATATACATATGATTAGGGTGGCAAGGAATAACTTACATGCAGATTGTATGTACCTCCTTTGCTTATGGATGAGCTTGATTATTCCATTGGACTTCACTTCAAAGCATGAGTTTGAAGATAAAATTATTAAAAATTTAAAAACAGTGATAGCAATGCATTAAATCATATAAAGGACCCTTTTGAGTGCCAAATCCCATGCCATGAAGTTGCATGACCATGAAGCCTGTCTTCCCTATGCAGAGTAGTGGATCATTCCTCAAAAAGGAAGTGAGGAAAATAGTCATGATAGATCAAGTTTTTCAGGGTTCCAGATACCTGGAGAATGGGAAGAGGAGGTGTGAGTACTGTGTTGTGGGGGTTAGAATCCTCACTAAGAAATGTATAAGAAAAGGGTAAGGAAAGGGCAAGAATTCCTCCTTGAAGTTTAAGGACATAGCCTCATAACTGGCTTTTCTTTTTGGCTCCAGATTCTAATATCTTTTATCCACATATCATCAAGAGCACTCCTCTTTAAATGTATGTCAGACCATGACACTCCTCTAGACAAAACCATCAGTCATATTCCACATCAGAGTCAAGATCAAAATCCTTAATGGCTTGTATTTCCCTTGATGACCTGCTGATGTTATCACTTGCTTTTTTCTAATCTCCACTTCCATTCCAATTACATTAGCATTTTTTTCTCTTCTTTGAATAGCTAACTAAATTCCTATTAGTTCTGTCTTTATTATTAATGAGAGCAATCTTCCTGGTCTCTCCAGATCTTTCCAATAACCAAATACCATTGCTTTCCAATAACCAAATATTGATAGGAGATGAACACTTAAAGTCACTAATTTGAGCTTATCATCTGACTGCTCTTATATTTTCAATGACTTATCATTACCTGAAGCATGAAGTCAAAGTCTTAACATGAAGAATGAATACTTATTCATAATAGCAGAGTAGTTGATACACATTAAATATGAAATCAGTGAAAGTTATCATTGTTGATGAAACATACTAATGAACTCAGCATTCTCTCCATGGGAAAGACAAATTAATTTACTCTACTTTAATATTGCCTTTCTTATATGTGCTTCATAATCTTCCTCTTTCTTTTTCTTTCTCTTCAGTGTCCCTCTCTCATGCACCTGCTGGCCCATTCTCTCTCACCCTCACCTTTACTCAGTGACATTTGCACAATAATTGTTTAATCAGTAAAGCATTACAGATATACTAGAAAGCTTTTAATAAGTAATACATGTTAAATAGTTATAATGTCTTATTAGAAGTAAAAAGGCTGATAATCAGCAATACAGATTGGTACAGACCCACAGCATCTGAGAGTGAACAAGATTGAGTTAGGTCTAAAATCAATCAGATAGCAAGTAAGCTGTCACTAATATAGAAACACTAATATTAACAGGATTAATCCCATAACTTTTGGGACTGCTGATAATTTCTGCTGTCAAATGCTTTGGCTTTTACTAGGACATGTGGACATTAATAGTGAATTAGTTATAGTAACTACAATAATGCAACTTTCCACTAGAGATTATATATATTTTTCATATCCTTTTACCATTTTTCACAAATTTGAATGTTTATATAACTTACATAGTAACCTGAATGTGTTTTTTTCTAATATTTGAAAATAATTCTTGCACAATAAAGCCAAAATACCCTTTTCTTATCAAGTCCATGCTAAACAGATTCCCAAATCACTTAACTTTTTAAAATAATATCAGAAGATTATTGTCTCAATGGCCAGTTTTTAAACTGTCAAATTTATGAGACTAATTGAGATTCATTTTGATAGGTATTTTTGACAATAAATAGATTTGCCTTATATTATGTATTAAAGAACAGTTTCTTTCCTCTGGATTGAATTTTTATGGTAAAATGCAAATAATTTTACATTTCTTATAATTTATGATATTATTATCTTATCCTATTACATACAATGACAATGAGCAAAAACACTCCTGCTGCTGCAATCTGTGCTGAAAAGCTTTCTTAAAATACATTGTCTTCATTCTTAGCTGCAGGAAATTGGGATTTTCTTATGATATTTGCAGGAAGATGCTAAGACTTGGTTATAATAGGCATTAAAAACATAACATACATTTGCCCAGTTCAAATTTTAAACAGTCAAAGCTATCTGAGTAAAAAGCATATGTTTTTTTATTATTCACCCCAGCCTATCAGAATTTAAAAAAGTATTATTGGCATTTATTCCCTACTTATATACAAATAAATTCAATAGGGATCACTATACTCTACAATCAATATGATATCCAATCCAAGCCTAAGTATAAATGTGTTCAGCTTTCTAACAATCACTTTATGATTTGGAGAACAATATTTAATTGGAAGAATAAAAAGGTTTTAAGGCATGCAAATACCCACAAGCCCAGTTTTTTCGGGCTTGAGAATTTTATGACCTATTGAGTAATTTACACATGGCTTTGACTAACTTACAGGTGCTCTATAACACTAGAATCATATACTTGGGAACATTGTCATAGAAATGAGTTCTTCTTCCTGAAAATCTAGATTGTTAGACTGAGGGACTATAACATGGTGGTTTATAGTTCTAAGTCTGGAGACAGATAGCCTATATTCATAGTTGACCATTTACAATTACACAATCACAGGTCTCAATTTCATTATGGGTAAAATATGAATAAAGAGAGGTATATTGAAAAGATTAAATGAGAAAAGGTGATATATCTAAAACCTCAATAGTTCTTGGCATTTCATAAGATGAAATAAATATTAGCTATTGATATATTAAATAGATTCTAAAGTACATTTTTATTACATTTCAACATCTCTGAAAGAGGATGCATATTAAAATCTATATTTTCTTACAATTATTGTAGGCCACAATGCAGTCATAACATAAAAAGAAATACTACTAACAATTAAATATTTAAGTCATATCTCTTCATTGTTGAAGGTTTTTAATTTCTCTCAAAAATGATTTTAAACAGAGACATAGACAAATTTTGATATGATTATTTCAAATGAGTTTATGTTTTTGGATACTATTATAAATGATATTTTATTTTCCAATTTTTATTGTTAATATGTATGTGTGTGTATGAGTACATATGTATATGTAATATAGATAATTGATTTTTCTAAATTGTTTTCTTAGGCTGATATAATCAAACACCATAAACTAGGTAGCTTAAAAAACAAACAGTTCTAGAGACTAAGTCCAAGTTCAGAATACAGTCAAATTGATTCCTGGTAAGATCCCCTTCCTGGTTGATAATCTCCTTGCTATATCTTCCCATGGCAGAGAGAAAAATCATCTCCCTTCTATCTCTATAAAGATTCCACCCTCATAATCAAATTATCTCCCAAAGACTATATCAAATATTTATAGAACATTCTATCCAAAATAGCAGAACACACATTCTTCTCATGTGCACATGAAACACTCTCCAGGATAGATCATATATTGGGATTCAAAAGAAGTCTTTGTAAATTTAAAAAGATTGAAATCATATCAAGTATTTTTTTCTGATTACAATGTTATGAAACTAGAAATCAATTACAGAAGGAAAAGTAGAAAATTCATAAATATGTGGAGATTAAACAACATGCTAGTAAACAAGCAAAGAATCATAGAAGTAATCAATAGAGAAAAAAAATCTTAAGAAATATAAAGATAGAAATACCACCTACCAAAACCCATGTGATGCAGCAAAGGCAGTGCTAATTAGAAAAGATTTTGCCATTTGTTATGTAGGCATGTTATTTTTCTACTGATGCTACAACAAATGACCACAAGCCTTGTGCCTTAAAACAATGCAAGCTTATTATTTTACTAGGGGCCTGGTGCACAAAACTCCTGCAAAGGGTAGGTGTCCCTCAGCCTGGCGTGCACCCTCTCACAATCCAGGATCCCGCAGGTAGGGTCCCTACACAGGTAGGGCCTATTGAGGCTTTCCTTCCCCTGGCTGCTGGCAGCTGGCCCAGCCCCCACCACTGGAGTGTGATCACTTGGCTGGCTTGGGCCTCCCTCTATGCAGTTGATCACTGGCTGGCCCCACACTGCTGCCACAGCATTGCTGGCTGGTGCCCTAAGCCTCCCTCTGCGGGATGATAGATTGTGTGGCCTCCATATCAGTTGTCCTGAAGAGAGAGGCCCTGGCCACCTACCACAGTAGTGCCAGCCAGGTGGCCTGGGTCTCCCTCTTTGGGGCAATCGGTTGTGGGGTTTCACAACCGATTGCCCAGCAGAGGGAGGCCCCACCCACCCGGCCTGGGCTCCCTGATCAATTGTCACTCAGAGGGTGGCCTGGGACTCCCTTTTTGGGGCCATTGCGGAGGCTCCCATTGATCGTCCTGCGAAGGGTAGCCTGGGCCTTCCTCTGTGGAGCAATTGTGGGGCAATGGCAGGGCCCCTGACCAATTGTATTGCACCTGCCTTGGCTGGCCTGGCGCCAGTGCGTGACATAGTATGGTCATCCAGAAGGTCATCCGGACAGTCATTCTGCTGTTCAATTGCTTGGTGATTTGCATATTATGCTTTTATTATTATAGATTGTCTTTTAGATCAAGTAGTACAGATATCATCAGACTAAAGTAAAGGTAGTAGTAGACTGCATTTCTTTCTAAAGTTTAGGGAAGAATCCATTTTCCGCACTTTTGGTTTCTTAGCATAATTTAGTTCCATGCAGATGGAGAACCAAAATTTAGATTTTATTGCTGCCTGATATCTGAGAGTAGTTTCCCGTTTAAAGAAACATGCATTCTGAGGGTAGTGATCTCTCATCTTTAAAGTCAGCAATGTCAGTCAGTCCCACAGCCTGAGATCCACTGCTGGTGGCTCCACCCACTTTTGTAGGCCAATAATCCAATATAGAGCATGCCTTTACATATTGGAACCTCTGCTTCTTGCTGGAAATTTGAAATACTGCTTTGTGATTTTGAAACTCTGGACAAAAGCTTTGTATCATCATTGGAACAAATCTCTTTCAAGAGCCTGTGTTGATGCATGCTCCAACTGCTACTATATGTCTGTGAAGGAGAAAGGGAAAGCTTTTTTGCCTAAATTCATCAATAGAAATTTTGATTCTATTAGACCTAAAGTTAGAGAATACTATGCTCTTAAGAGATGTGAGCTTATTTCAACTCCATGTGAGCAGTGACAAGATTAAGCCAAAATTATAACCCTTAATAGTATGATACTTCTTACACTATAAATTTGCTATATTTGCATTGCTTGAAGTCCTGTTAGGGTAGGCATTTAGGAGTTAAGAAAAGATAAAGGAACTAGACTGGGTGAGTCTGATTAAGTCTGGGAAGTTATACTTAATCAGGCTTAAGTCTGGAAGTTGTAGCTTTTGACACCACAGGGGATAGCAGAGAGGGATTAATACTTCCCACCCTTCAGATGTAGGGAGGCAGGGCGAGTTTTCCAATCACCTCAGGTACTACTGGTCCACTTGCCCAGACTATGGGGAGGAGGAATAAACAATGAAGGGAAAACTTGTCTGCTCAGGGCAGGCTCAGTAGAAACCAGATGTTGCAGCCAAATTTGGGGGCATATACAGTAGGAGCCAAAATGGTGATGTAAAAGGGGGAGCCTATCCTGGGAAAAGATTAAGATTAGATAAGGGTGTAGAACCTGGAAGGTTCCCAGATGGGGATATTGAGGGGGAGGTCCCAGCACAAGCTGGGGAAAACCCAGGAAATAGGTTGGAGAGTTTGAAAGAAAGCCTACTCATTCCTTCAAACCATGAAAATACATGAAAGATCATCAAGGATCTCAGGGAGCAGTCACTACTAGAGTCTGCCTGTCTTCTATGTCCCCAAGGGCTTATTATTTCCCTTCACCCCAATAAATATCACCACTACACTTAAACTTCTCCTAAACATGCACCCTCTGAAATTCCCTTCTCTTGATGCAGAACTCCTTTCACCTCCCACATGGTTCAGGGTTCCGGTTCAGGGTTTGGGTTCTGGAGAAGGTCACGCACAAATGAAGAGACTAGAAAAGCATTAATTTGGGAAACGGGGCCAGGCAGAAGCCTAAGAGAGTTCTACACTTTGCTTTGGCCTTGCCATCCCTTTTATTCAGGTTTGGGATATACCCATTGCCCTGAGGTAGGCAATTCCAGCAAAAGGCAGCTTATCTTATTAGTAAGGATTTACGTGATTATTTGGTGGGGAATTTGCTTTAGCTACCATTGTCTCAATTAGATAGGGCATGGTTGGCTCTGACCTTTCAGAACTTCAAGGTTGACCAGCCTTCCAGGTTCCTTGTCCACACCTTTCTAATTAGTGAGACAATGATTGATTTCCAGCATCTTGACACCACCAGAACCCATTCCAATCAGCAACACTTCCACCTCCCTCCCACAGGAGTTTCCATAAGATAATGCTAATTGTTGGGATATGAACCTTTTAACACAGAAGGAAAGTAATAAAAATTATATAGAACCCACACATAAAAAAAGACATAGAAATGGGGAAACAAACACTCAAGGTCAGCAGAGTAACCTCTGGAGTCAACCCTGGATTCTAAAACCAGGCAGCTATTTTGCAAAGAAAGGAGAAGGCTATGGGTCTTAGCACTTCTTCCCAGTGGGGAAATACAGACAGCAGGTATGAGTCTTTGTGGATCAGGGCTCAGGTTAAGAAGGATTTAAGAAAGAGGAAATTAGAAAGCCCCTGGGACCAGAGACTAGAAAGACACAGCTTCCAGAGGAGGCCAACACATGGTGGAAAGGACAGGTTAGCCTTGAACCTTACCAGTCAAAGGGAAGAAAGGAGTATGTTGAAGATAAGGCTATTGTTGAAATAATAAGACAATATCAAAAAATCATGAAGAAGTTTAAAGAAAGAATCTTTACTCTTATTTCTAAAAGTGCTGATATCATCAAAAGGAAAAACACTTCCTTTTTTTCTATTTTTAAAGTTTGCCTCTGTTTTTCATCTCCATGGTCTCTCCTGTCAGCAGCAGCAGTAGTCATATGAAGGAACTTGAATACACAAAGAAATATTTTGAAACCTGGACAATTTAACCTAAAATACATTTTAGCTTTTTGAGTGCCCTTGAGGGTGGAACTGAATTGCTCAGGAGATGAATAATGGGATTCATTACTATAACCAGTTGAAATCTAACATAACCCAAAGTGTTCTCTTGTTGTTGAGCAGTTTATAGATTGTGGGGAGTAATGCAGGCCCAGTTCAAGTAATTTCTTATCCTAACAGGGAAGTCATCAACAAAGGGGTATATTCTTTCTACAGAGAAGTATATCTATTTTTGTAGGTACAGGGAATAGAGGCTACTTCTTTGCATATTCAAATGACCTTGTTTTTAGATCATTTTGTTCTGTGATACAAAAGAAATAACTGCTTATTTATTATGCAAGCTGTAAAAATAGACTTGATCAATATCCTATGGGTACATCTACTTACTTATACATTTTGCTTTTGTTAGTGGGTCCAGTCATATGAATAAGAATGTGAAAGCATTAATTAAGAGACACTTTTTTGTGTTTTTTACTGGTATACATGCAGATTAAAATCTGCTATATAAAATATAAACTCAATACTTAGAGGGCACTTATTCTTGATAGTATTAGAAGTCCAGAGCCTGGTGGCTTCTAGTGTGATTTTTATCACATACTAAATAGAAAAATTAATTATAATCATACATGAATTTTCCAGCTAATAGAAAGATAGGATTTTCTTGCCTTGTTTCTATTAAGCTAAAATTGATGCAATCATATAACTTATATGGTGTAAAAGAGAAAAATTATAGGCCAATTTTATCTATGAATACCTATAAAAATAGGATAAGGCTAAAAATCTATATTTAGGAAGAATTAATAACAGACAACTTCACCATTTAACAATGACAATAGCAATAAAACACTGTGACCGTAGGATATTAAAATTACTTTTTCTGATCCTACTTATTGTCAATAACTGAATCAAAACCCATATAAACTGATTTCCAATTCTAGGCTTTTCAAGTAATCTACCTGTTCCCATTCTACAACTGGATCAGTTAGGATAATATATACTGCTATCACAAGTGAACTCACATGCTCTATAATTTCATACAACTAAAGTTGATTTGTTGCTCACCTAAATTGTCAAATACTGACAGTCATCCACCTAAGGATTAAGGAGAAATGGCTTCTTCCACCATATGGCTCTTCCATTCTCTACAATCTTGGTTCCTACAGGTCCAGCTGACTGAAAGAGGGAGAGAGAAAAGTATCGATGATGTATCATAGAATTGTACCCTTAACACTTATACAGTTTTATTAACCAATGTTACCCCAATAAATTTAATGAAAAATAAATAAATCCATTTTCAAAGAAAAGCTTATCTTCTTATCTTTCATTATCCTAGCAAATGTAACACTAGTTACTCATATTCACATTCCATTCTTGAAAAGCAGTTGGATGATTTCAAGGTGCCAATGTGAGATCTGGGTAATAAAATCCCTGATTAATAGCTCCTCAGAGTTTATGAAGAAGTACTATCCTATCTAATAAAAGAGTAATATGCAAATTGACTATACCTCCACTATACCCACAAGCCATGCCTACCAGTCACGCCCACCAGCCAATCAGAGTGAGTATGCAAATTAACCCAACCAAGATGGCTACCATCACAGAGAGAGCAGGAGGGAGGCTTGGGTTGCTTCTGGTGATGGAGGAAGCCAAGTTTTCCGCACTCCCTAGCCAACAGGCCTCCACTTAAGGCAACAAAGTTTCAATTGTAGAAGATAAATAAATCCCAGATACCAGGACCTCCCCTTGGTTTCCTGGGAGGCATGGCTGGCCTGCAAAACACCACAGGCCCCTCACCTAGATACCCCATGCTCCAAGAGAACACCCATCCTGAATCAGGACACCCTCCAGGGCAAACCAGCTGACCTCACTCATGCACCAGGCCTCTATCCTATCTAATTAAAGAGTAATATGCAGATTGACTATCACTCCAACACACAATATAACTGTCCCCATGTGGTCAAAAGATCCTTCCCCCATGTAGATACAAGATGGCCACCACCATATGGCCAGCAGGGGAGGGCAGTTGGCAGTGACCAGGCCTGCAAGGGAGCACAGTTGTGGGCGATCCAGGCCAGCAAAGGAGTGCAGTTGGGAGAGACCAGGTCTTCAGAGGAGGACAGTTAGGAGTGACAAGACCTGCACAGGAGGGAAGCTGAAGGCAAACAGGTTGGCAGGCAAGCACTTAAGCATCAATCAGCCTGGCAGGGGAGTGGTTAGGGGGTAATCAGGCTGGTAGGCAGAAATGATCAGGGGTAATTAGGAAGGCAGGCAGGTGAGCAGATGGGAGCCAGCAGTCCTGGATTGTAAGAGGGATGTCTGACTGCCCGTTTAGGCCCGATCCATGTAGAATTGAGCCTAAACTGGCAGTTGGACACCCCACAAGAGGTCCCAGATTGGAGAGGGAGCAGGCTGAGCTAAAGGACACCCCCCTCATAAATAAATTTTGTGCACCATGCCTCTAGTCTCTTTATGGAATGCAAACAGTGTTATAGTTTACTAGAGGCCCAGTGTATGAAATTTGTGCATGGAGCGGGGGGTGTCCTTCAGCCCAACCTGTTTCTTCTTCAATCTGGGACCCCTTAAGGGATGTCCAACTTCCTATTTAGGCCCAATCTTACCTGGACTGCTAGCCCCCATCTGCTCACCTGCCTGCCTTCTTGATTGCCCCTAACTACTACTGCCTGCCAGCTTGATCATCCCCTAACTACTCTCCTGCCAGCCTGTTTTCCCATGACTTCCCTGCCCTGTGGGTCTGGTCTCCCCCAACTTCCCTCCCATGCAGGCCTGGTCCTTGCCAACTGCCCTCGCCTGCTGGCCATCTTGTGGTGGCCATCTTGTGTCCACATGGGGACAGGATCTTTTGACCACATGGGGAAAGTCATCTTGTATGTTGTAGTGATGGTCAATCTGCAGATTATTCTTTTATTATATAGGATGAGGCCTGGTGCATGGGTGGGGGCCAGCTAGTTTTCCCTGAAGGGTGTCTTGGATCAGGGTGGGTATTCCCTTGGGGTGTGGAGTGGCCTGGGTGAGGGGCCTGTGTTTTGCAAGCCAGTCATAGTCCCCAGCAGCTTTAGGGATAGGCCCTGGTAGCTGGGATGGATTTATTTATCTTCTACAATTGAAATTTGGTAGGCTGGAGCAGAGCCAAGCCTTTTGCTTACACAGCCATTGAAACTTTGTTGCCTTAAGTGAAGGCCTGAGCCAGCCAGGGTTTGTGGAAAGCTTGGTTTCCTCCATCTCCAGGGGCAACCCAAGCCTCTCTCCTGTACTCTCTGTGTCCATAGCCACCTTGGTTGGGTTAATTTGCATACTCACTCTGATTGGCTGGTGGGCATGTCCAGTGAGTGTAGCAGAGGTACTGTTAATTTGCATATTACTCTTTTATTAGATAGGATTCTTATTGTTTTGTTTAAGACTACTGGTTATTAGCTAATCTAGGACACTTTAATAGTGTCTTTCTCAAAAGCATTCCAGTTTGAATGATATGATCATTCTATATTCTGTTACAATGCTCTTAAAAACTACAAGACATTTTTATAATTGTTGTTTCATCTTAGTTTTCTTCTAATATATAAAATGTAGAATAATATACCAACATTATAATGTTTTTTTGTAGAGACAACTGACATTCTGTTTAATGTGTCTAGTTCATAGGAAATACTTAACACCTCTAGAGAATCAGAATTATGTGACTATTTTAAAATCATATTTCAGACATATTTAATGATAATTTTAAGAACATATCAAACTTTTGTCAGAAATTTATCAAAAATAGCATGTTGGGTTTTTCTTTTCTTTTCAAGGGGTTCCAGATTGGAAAGGGAATAGCCTGTTCCCTCTCCAATCTTTTTTTTTTTTTTGACCCTGCATAATAGTTTTAAAAAAACTCATGCACAAATAAGTGAAATGCAGCCACATGTTCCAAAACACTGTGAATATTTTTAAAAACGTATTTGTGGAAAATTTTAATACACAGTAAAAGTATGCCTAAAAAAAAAAAGAAAAAGACAACAACTAAGATAATCTGCTTCCTGAAAGCAAAAGATTTGAATAGATGTCCCTTTAAAGTCACTTACAGTTCCTTAGTGCTGTAATAAACTCTCTTGCAGAGGACAATCTGATTATATAAAAATGTTTTAAAAGGATATGATAAAGTAAGTGAAGATGTAGTAATAGACCCTTGCATGTCCTATATCCTGAGTACTAGCATTCTATAATCTGAAATCTATCTGAGCAACAGAACTTAACATGACAAAGTGTTGCATTTCCAGGGTAAATGTTATATTTGATCTCTTGAAATATAATGAAGACTACACTTCATTAAAGTACAATTGTCAGCTGGGGGAATGATACTGCTTTGTTATGTCAAAACATGAACAGAATATGAATTTAAAAAAAAAATTCTTCTGACAGCAGCATGTAGATCTTAATAAGATGTCTTTAAAATGACTTTTTGTAATAATAAAGTATTAGATATGATTCATTCAACTTCTAATCTACTATCCTTACCCCAATGTGCTTTTTGCCCCTTTTCCCCATTCCAATGTTCAAATAAGCATAGCTATCAGATGTCAATGTCACAGTGAAGACTTTATAAAATCTTAAATGTTTTGAACTCCAAAATAAAAGACTGCCCGGTACATTCTGAGCTGAAACTTCATAAATTCTTAATTGTATTATTCAATGACAAATAGTCTGAAACATCCTATCTAATAAAAGAGTAATATGTAAATTGACTGTATCTCCGATACACCACAAGCCATGCCCACCAACCATTCCCACCAGCCAATCAGGAGTGAGCATGCAAATTAACTCCAATCACTATGGCTGTGGCCACAGAGAGCATGATTCCATAGTGATTGAGGAAGCCAAGCTTTCTACATACCTTGGCAGGCCCAGGCCTCCTCTCAAGGTTACAAAGTTTCAATTGTAGAAGATAAATAATTCCAACAAAAATGGCAGCAGCCACAGAGCTGGAGAGAGCAGGAGGCTAAGGTTGCCCCCAGAGATGGAGGAAGCCAAGTTTTCCGCAGCCGTTAGCTTGCCTTGGCCTCAACTTAAGGATACAAAGTTTCAATTATAGAAGATAAATAAATCCCAACAAAAATGGCTGCTGCCTTAGAGCAATAGGGGTTTGGCTCCACTCCAAGCTATAAAGTTTCAATTGTAGAAGATAAATAAATCCCAGATACCAGGGCCTCCACTTGGATTGCCGGGAGGCATAGCTAGCCTGCAAACCACCACAGGCCCCTTGCTTAGGCTGCCCCATGCCCCAGGGGCATGATAGAGGACTCCCTTCAGGGATAACCAGCTAGCCCCCACTCATGCACGAGGCCTCTATGCTATCTAATAAAAGTGTAATATGCAGATCGACCATCATTCCAACAAATAAGATGGCTGCCCCTTTGTGGTCAAAGATCCTGTCCTCATGTGGATACAAGGTGGCCATCACAAGATGACCAGCAGCTGGCAGGGACCAGACCTGCAAGGGAGGGCAGTTGGGGGTGATCAAGCCGGCAGGGGAGGGCAGTTAGGGGTGACCAGGCCCACAGAGGAGGGAAATTGGGGGCAAATGGATTGGCCAGTAAGGGCAATTGGGGGGAACCCTGGCCTACAGGGGAGAGCAGTTGGAAGGACCAGGCTTGCAGGGGAGGGCAGTTAAGGGCAAAGAGGCTGGCAGGAGAGTGATTAGGGAGTGATCAGGCTAGTAGGCATAAATGGTTAGGGGCAATCAGGAAGGCAGGCAGGTGACATCCGGCAGTCCTAGATTGTGAGAGGGATGTCCAACTGCCCATTTAAACAGGTAGTTGGACATACCTCATGGGGTCCCATATTGGAGAGGGTGCAGGCTTGGCTGAGGGACATGCTCCCCCTACCCACATGAACGAATTTCATGCACCAGGCTTCTAGTTTCTAATAATGCCTGATACCATTAAAAATATAAACAGAAGAAATTAATGACTTCATCCTTTTAACAGAAATTGTCTAACAACTTTTATTTTAATGTCTTGGTAAAATATATACTCTGTCACTTGTAAATATGCAAGGATTTGTATATTTCCAAAGTTTTATGGACTATTTTGGGAATATTATTCATTATAAAGTTTTTCCTCTAATCAAGATTAAGGCAACAATGACCACTCTCACCACTCTTTTATTCAACATAGTACTGGAAGTCTTAGCCAAGACAATCAGAAAATTACAAAGAAATGAGGGAGAAAAAATGTTTGTTGTTGGTAGATGAAATAATCTTACAAACAGAAATTCATAAAAAAAAAGTTAGAATTAATCAACAAATTCAATAAAATTATAGGATACTAAATCAACCTATTGATGTCAGTTGTGTTCTATGTCCTAACAAAATAGCTGAAAAAGAAGTAAACAAAACTCATTTATAATAGCACCAAAAATAATACACTCAGGAACAAATTTAACTAAGGTGATGAAAGATCTGCACACTAAAAACTATATAAGACATTGATGAAAGAAATGGAAGAGATACAAATAATTGAAAAAATATTCTGTGCTCATGGATTTAAATAAGTATTATTGTTAAAAGGTTTATTTTACTGAAAGCCTTCCTTGGAGTCAAGGTGATCCCTATCAGTGTTCAAATGGCATTTATTGTAACAGAAATAGAACAAATAATCCTAAAATTTGTATGAAACTACAAAAGGCTCCAAGTAGCCACAACAATCACGAGAAAGAACAAAGCTGAAGGCAGCACATTTCCTGATTTCAAACTATAATATCTACATATATAAAAGCTTAATCAACCAAATAACCAAACGACTGAACAACCAGTTGACCAGTCACTCTGTTGCACACTGACCAATGCAGCAATTGGCCCCTGATAATCAGTGTGCTTCTACAATGAGAGAGCCTAACAGACGGGCAGTAGATGCTAGGCTCACGGCTGTAAAGAGAAGCTTTGATGCATGAGTCTCTCCTGTCTCCGTGGCAGTGCTACTAAGTGGTAGGAGCAGCAGGCGCAGTAGGGCCAGGATGAGTGGGAGTGCTGGAGTGTCTGGCCCAGGCTCAGGTTCTTCTCTGGCTGCCTGATGCTTCATGCACTACTACATTCCTCGGGGGATGTCGAACTGCAGGTTTAAAATTTAAAATCCATGGGGATTAGGCCAAAACTGGTAGTTCAACATCTTCCAAGGATCCTGGACTGCAAGAGGGTCCAGTCCAGGCTGAGATACCCCAACAGTGCACAAATTTGTGCACTAGGCCTCTAGTAAAACTATAATAATTAAGGTCCTGACATAAAAATAAACACATAGAAAAATGGAAAGGAATTAAGAAGTGTTTTTTTAAAAAAATATATTTTGATATAATGAGTTATATTGACTATTTAAAAATATTAACCCAGTCTTGTAATTTTCTGGATTTGGTATGTGGGTGATGCTTGTCTTAGAGCAAAGATTTGAAAAATGTCTGCCCTTTAAATTTATTAAAGAGTTTGTGTGAAATTAACAGTATTTCTTTATTGAGTACATGGTAGAATTCACCAATAAATCCATCTGGCATACTCTTTGTGGAAGGCTTTAAGCCACATTAAATGTTTTTAATAGACATTAAAATATTAAGAATGTCTAGTTATTCTTGAGGAAGCTTGATTACTTATATTTTAAAAAATTACTTATATTAAGTCATTAAATATATTTCCATATAGTTGTCCACAATATTCTCATATTTTTTAATTAAATCTTTATTATTCAGATTATTACATTTGTTTCTCTTTTTTGCCCTCCATAGCACCCCTCCACCCAACTCCCACCCTTCCCTCTGCCCTTCCCTCCCTCCCATTGACCTCATCCATAGGTGTATGATTTTTGTCCAGTCTCTCCCTGTACACCCATCACCCCTTTCCCCCTGAGAATTATCAGTCCACTCCCTTTCTGTGATCCTGATTCTATTATATTCACCAGTTTATTCTGTTGATCAAATTTTTAATTCACTTAATTTTTAGATTCACTTGTTGATAGATATGTATTTATTGTTCATAATTTTTGTTTTTTACCTATTTCTTATTCCACTTCTAAAAGAGTACCTTTCAGCATTTCATATAATATTGGTTTCGAGTTGATAAACTCCTTTAGCTTTTTCTTATCTGTGAAGCTCTTTATCTGCCCTTCAATTCTGAGTGATAGCTTTGCTGGATAGAGTATTCTTGGTTGTAGGTTCTTGCTATTCATCACGTTGAATATTTCTTGCCACTCCCCTCTAGCCTGCATCGTTTCTGTTGAGAAATCAGCTCACAGTTGAATGGGTGCTCCCTTGTAGGTAATGTACTATTTTTCTCTTGCTGCTTTTAATATTCTTTATTTGTCTTTTGCTCTTGGTATTTTCATTATGATGTGTCATGGTGTAGTCCTCTTTGGATTCCTTTTATATGGGGTTCTGTGTGCTTCCTGGACTTGTAAGTCTATTTCTTTTACCAGATGTGAGAAGTTTTCAGTCATTATTTCTTTAAATAGGTTTTCAATATCTTGCTCTATCTCTTCTTCTGGCACCCCCACAATTCTGATGTTGGTACACTTGAAGCTGTCCCAGAGGCTCCTTACATTATGTTCACATTTTTGGATTCTTTTCTCTTCTTGCTTTTCCAGTTGAGTGTTTTCTGCTTCTTTATATTTCAAATTTTTGACTTGATTCTTGCCTTTCTCTAGTCTGCTATTAGGACTCTGTATAATATGTTTTATTTCAGTCAATGTATGTTTAATTTCTAGTTGATCCTTTTCCATCTCTAGTTGGACCTTTTCCATCTCTAGTTGGTCCTTTTCCATCTCTAGTTCATCCTTTTCCATCTCTAGCTGGATCTTTTGCAACTCTAGTTTGTCCTTTTTCATCTCCTCTTGGCTCTCGCTAACTTTATCCAACTTTTCTAGCATATTCTTGAAAAACCTTATAAGCATGGTTTTGAACTCTATATCCAGTCATTTCTTTTCCTCCATTTCTTTTGTTTGTGATCCCTTCCCTTGTCTCGGCATTTTAACTATGCCGGGAGAACTTCTGTGTTGGATTCAGCCTTATGATAGCAGACTTGCAAAACCGCAGAAGCCTCTCTGTTGAGCTTGGGATGGGTGGAGTCTCAGGGCTTAAGGGACCGCCTTGCCTTCCAGTCGGCCCCACCCGCCACAGCCCCTGAGTCTCATGTGACTTGGGTAATCACTGGAGCGGTCCTTGTGCGCTCGCACAGTGCCTCTAGACTGCTGCCTTTCCAGCTCCCCTGTGCTCCAGGACCACACGAATCTAGGTCCCCAGGGTTACACCCGAAACAGGGGCTTAGTGGAGTCAGAAGTGGCACAGTTGGGAGAGTCTGTCTCCCGCCCACTTGTGAAAGCCAGCGGCACAATCAGCAGTCTGTCCTCTGCGGAGCAGTGCAGTGCGCACCATCAGACCTCTGATCTTTTGCAACTCACCTAAATTTCCGTGCACCTCTCCCTTTTCACAGTCCAAACTCCCCCTGTATGAGTTTTGGCTGGATCTGGGGTTTAGTGTCGTAGGATAAAGAGTTCAATGCCTTTGAGAGTCTCCATTTCCCTCCTGCCAGAGAAAACCAGCCAGGTACTTTGGCACCCGCTCTCTCCATGCACGCGTCTTCCGTACCTCAGCTTTTTGGAGCTCCTCTGGGTCTCCGTGAGCCCCTCTCTTTCCCTCTAGCTGTAGAATTTCCACTCAGCCATCTTTCCTGTGGTTCTGGATGATGTCCGTTCTGTCTTTTCGTTGTAGTTTTGAAATTGTGCGAGACAGCAGTGTAGGTGTTTACCTATGCCGCCATCTTGGATTCTCCTATTCTCATATTCTGATTGCTTTTTACTGAGTCCCCCCCGCCCCGCTGCAATCCACCATGGTCATATCTTTTTCCTCAAGAATGTGGATTTGGAAGACTCACCACATAGCATCCTATATATTTTCATTTTTACTATGCTTGCTTTGAAATACTGGTACATTATTTTCATGAAGAATAAATGTCTTCCTCCATGTTTGTTATTCCTAGTTATCTAGTTTCCTAGCCAAAAACTATTTAAATAGCCAAAAACTATTTAAAATTGTTTATTGTTTTATATTACATTATTTAACATGATTTTATACAAATATAAACTAACATTGTATAGACATTATCTGTTTGTTTATCCTGCTCAAAATTATGAGAATAATTTCTGAAAGAAAGCTGGCATCTTTATTTTAAAGGGAGGTGAACTTTAGTAAATAATTTTTATATTCCATTTACTGATTATGTCAGTAAATGGAGAAAGATTTCATATAAGTGAGTATAATCTTGTTGTCTTATTATTTCTATCTGTGTTTTTATAAAATTGCTTTAGGATTTGTAGCATACATTTTTAAATCATCACAGATTACTTTTAACTAATATTATACTACTTCACATAATATATAAGAATGTTAAAATGCATATATCAATTTTTCTCATCCACATTTTGTGCCATTATGATACACTTTATTTCTCCTTTGTTTTAAACCCTACAATCCATTTTATATTTTGTTTAAGTCAAAACCTTCTTAAAAAGAATTACATCATAAAAAATATTTTTATAACCACAATTTTAAAATTCTGGAGTGCTCTTTATTTCTTTTTAACACATAGCCAGCTTTCTATATAGTAGTCTTTTTTTTTCTGCCCTAGTGACTTTATCTTTTTTTTTTTTTGGGTATTCTGAAAATAAATTAAACATTAATGAAATGTTTTGGGCATTTGTATGTCTAAAAGTATCCATGTTTGGCATAAATTTATTTTTTTCCTTTTGTATTGTATTTCATTCAATTGAATTTTTAAAATTATCCAACAGTGAAATAGATTTGTCTTTTGGTGTAAACCCTATTAGTTTTAACACAGATTTCAGTGAGCATTATCATAGTCAGGACACAAAACAGCTCCATCATTTCATAGTCATCATTTTTTAAAATATATTTTATTGATTTTTTTACAAAGAGGAAGAAAGAGGGAGAGAGTTAGAAACATCGATGGTAGAGAAACATCTATTAGCTGCCTCCTGCACGTCCCCTACTGGGGATGTGTCCACAACCAAGGTACATGCCCTTGACCAGAATCAAACCTGGGACCTTTAATTCCACAGGCCGATGCTCTATCCACTGAGCCAAAGTGGTTAGGGCCATAGTCATCATTCTTGAATAATATTTTATTTTATTGTATTGTATTGTATTTTGTGTATGTTTGTGTATAGAATTTTAGGTTAAAACATTTTGTTTGTGTTTTTTTTCAGCATGTTCTAAAGATCTAGTTGCTCTATTTTTAATTCTTCTAGTTCTCATTTTAAAATATTCTGTTCCATGCAGAAAACAAATCAATTTGGGGAAGGAGGTTGAAGCCTAGACAATTTAGAAAAACAATTCTTTATTTTCTGAAGAATAATACAAAATTATGATTTTTAAATTAGGTATGGAATTTGCACATAATGTAAATGCATGCAATTACAGAATTGTACACTTAAAGATTGTTAAATACTAAATTTTGATATTTTACTCCTATAAAAGTTACAATGTGAAAACAAAACAAACCACACATTAAGGAACTGAGCCATTAAAGGAATCTATATAAGTGAATTAAAGTTTAAGCTTTATTTACCTCTTCACAGAAAATTTACCTCTTCCTGTACATATTGCCAAGCTATTATTTTTTTAAAATATATTTTATTGATTTTCTACAGAGAGGAAGGGAGAAGGATAGAGAGTTAGAAACATCAATGAGAGAGAGAGAGACATAGATCAGCTGCCTCCTGCACGCCCCCTACTGGGGATGTGCCCGCAACCAAGGTACATGCCCTTGACCGTAATCGAACCTGGAACCTTTCAGTCCAAAGGCCAATGCTCTATCCACTGAGCCAAACCGGTTTTGGCAACTATTATTTCTTTAACAATAATAAGTATAGTTATTTTAACATTATTTCAGATAATTCTAATATCTAAAATGCACATATGCCCTTCCCCTGCATCCCCCTTCCCTCCATTCTGTTTATTACTGAAACAACCTCCTTTGCCCTCTCCTTGAATGTGTTGAAGGAGTCTTGATCCTGAGTGTGTCCCAGTTTGAAATCATAAGTAAATGTGCAGACTGTCTCCTGTTAGATTTCCAAACCTAAATGCTTTGAATTGTATCATTTTCATGATAGGATTCCCAAATCAAATGTTGTGTTCCAAAATTCAAACCTTCTCTTGGGACAAAATAAGTACTTTTGTGGTTTTGTTGTTTTTAATTTATCTTTATTGTTTAAAGTATTACAGATATATTTTTTTCTTTTCCTTTTGTTTTTAAGGCTCAGTAACCTTTCTGGATTTCTGCTTTCCATCAGATCACCCCCAGTGGTATATTTTAAAACTGTTAGGATATTTTATATTTTTAAACACACCATAAAATTTGTTTTCAATAATGTAGTTAATCCTATTTCTTATAGTGTATAAATTTCATTTTAAAACAAAATATTTGAACATTTTCTAAGAAATTCCCCCAAATAAATAAAACTAAAGAAAAAATAAATTAAACTCATCATAATTTTGCTTTTTCCATTACTGAAAATTAATTTTACATCTTCCCCTCCTAGTCTCTTTTGTCTTCCCTGAAAGTTTTTAAGTTCTATATGCGATTTCTATATTAATATTATATTAAAGATTTTTATTCATCTACCCCATTTTTAGAAACATCATTTCAGAGGGCTACTTGAGGGCAGAAAACATGCCCTTTGCCTCTCCCCTATTGTTGAACACAGCTAAAAATATTAGACATTTAGTAATGTTAACCTGAATGCAGGTATAGGCATTTTAAATAGAAAAACTTCCTTGTAGAGTCAATTCTTTCCAGCATACCACCTAACTATAGTTCAAAAGTTGACATTCAATGAACAGTTGCTGAATTAAATGCTAGAAGAATTTATTCATGATGCCAAGTGAACTCAATACAGAGGAGGATGTGGTATGTACACATTTATCTCTCATGGGCCCCTGGTCTGTGTTGAATTCAGTTTGGGGGATTAATAATAAATTCCCAGAACAATGACTGTGGTACCTAACATTTTACTCCAGATAAGGGATATTAATTCCTTCACCAACCTATCTGCTTTAATCTTTGCTTTCGTATAACCAGTTCTCAATATAGCAGACAGAATTATCTTTTTAAAAGTTTAAATTGATCACGTCACTTCTATCCTTATACCGTCCAATAATTTTCCATTTCATAGTAAAAGCCAAGTCCCTTAAAATGGTTCATGTAATCTAGTCATGCTGCCTGTTTGACCTCTTTTTTTTTTCTTTTTCTTTTTTCTTTTTATTTTATGTTGCTTGTTTCCTGTCACCCACACTGGCCTCCTCACTGTTCCTTAAACACACCATGCATGCCTCTCTGGAATGCAGCATTTATTATTCCCCTTTCCGGAAAACATCCTATTCTCTTACTCCGTCAGATCCTTCATGTTTCTATTCAAATCTGAGAGGTTTTCTCTCTCTTCACACTGGTACTCCTTGACCTCTTTGCTACTTCATTTCATCACATATATATCAAGAAATTCAAGTTTTACACCAGGATCTTTTTTCCCCAAAGCCCAACTACTTTTCTTTATATCATGCTGAGATATGAATTAAATGCAAATTATATATATATATTTTTTGATATTTTTACAATCGAATTTAATGTTACTTCTGGGCTGTAATTTGTCTGACATAAAGGTTAAATCCTATGGCTAAGAATCTTAAAACACACAGTACACCATAGAAAACGAAGATAAAAGTCTTTGAAATTCAAAGGAAAGGAAGCTCTCTGTGAATCATTTTTAGTGGCATTGGTATGGTAGATCTCTGCAGATATGAAGCCATTGTATTCTGGGTTTTTAGGCCTCAACTTAAACACTTGTTCTTCTTATGGGACAGCAGGCTCCATAGTCTGAGATGCATGCCATGAGGCTTGTTGGAAGGATTTCTTTCCTTTCATAAACTTTTCTTTTGAATTAATTAGTCAACCTGTGTGATGCTTAAATTAGTGGGGAATATTGCAGAAATAAAATAACTATAGGACCAGAACTCTAAAATAAATCATTCCATATTTATATCACAAGCTTAGTGGGTTATCACTTTTCTCTCTGCATTTTTATGTTCTAGGTAGATTTTTTTTTAATAAGCCTAAACTTAGGGCTAGATGCAGTTTCTAAACATTTTATTTTTGCAGTTGGGGTTGATTTTAAAATGGTTATAACATTAAAAATGGGGGTTCCCTTTATATGATGATATCATGTATATCTTGGGCATATGTAGGTCAAGGGCTTTAAATTTTCAGTAGTACAAGTAAGATTTTGGTGATCCTTTTACATAATATTTATATGAAAATATAAATATAATATAATGCAATTCAAAAATACTTATTATTTTTTTCTAATGTCTGTCATGCTTTTAGAATCAAGTGGATGAAACAGAAAAAAGTTGACTGATCCACACAGAAATCAAAGCTAATTCTCGGTCCCCTTTATATCCATAGTCTTATCAAGGAGGACCAAAGACTTTGGACAATAAGGGTCATGAGTAATCTTAGAAAGGTGCTCTCACTCCACCATTGGCAAGACTAACAACTTCAAACAAATTACTGTAAAATTATTGGCACACATGAATAAACACATAAAGTTATTGCCAACCAATACTGAAAGTTTGGGGTAAATGACAGAGTGTTTAACTCATCTGCCCAAATAAAAATGTTAAAAGTGTTGAAATGAAGTACAAGTGTTCTGTTTTAACTTAGATTATTAAGATCACATGATCAAAGTTGTTTATGTGTATTTCCACTTAATTTGACTACTTTTTATTTGGATTCATTTTTTGACTGATCCTGCGCCCTCTGAGAGAAGATCTGAGCACTTGACAAGCAGATGAGGAATTCAGTTATTGCTTTGGTAAATCTATCTTCAATTTGACATTTACCCTCAATTGAATATTTGCATTGAGTTAGAGACTCCATTAACCATTCTCTTCCTTTTGCTCATGATTCATATCTCCGGATTTATTTTTTACTCTTCCCAAGACATCCTTTCATTTTAACAGGTTTAAAAACTGTACAGAAGTTCTCTCTAGAAAATTAATTTGTCTGACTCTGTTTGTATAGATAATATTTACAATATTTAGCTTATAGTAATTTTAAAGGCTAAGATAATATAGGAAGATTGCCTTATAACTTAAGAATATGTAACAAAAGGCTAACTGTATTTCTAGTGGACAAGGGGTAATATATGAATACATATACAGCTCTGACAATTAGATCATAAAATGATTATATGATTTAGAAAAAATTAGATAGTATTGGTGATCCTGGGTTGAAGAATTAATTAGTGGTAGAATATCAAGTGCTAGAGAAATGAACTATGGATTAAAAATATTGTTTACAGTTGCAACCAAAGAATCATGGGGTGAAAAATAACTAGCCCAAAGTCACAGGCCTTTCCTTAATAAATTCTTCATTCATCCATGCATCCATCCATGTATCAAGCATTAATTAAACACAAGCAATACAGTAGTGAACAAATCAAGTCCTATGTTTTAATTGCAGTTACAAAATCCAAGAATATAGCAATGACTTCCAAAATGCAACTATCTAATATTAAGGAAAGAGCTGAAGTCCCACAACCCAGAGGAATGAAATACTTATATACAGAAGTCCTCAATCTCATTGTGAGTATACATTAAATCTAGTCATTCTCACTAACTAAGTTAAGGTTTCTTCACCATTAAGATAATATGATTACATAGTTTTCTCTAGCTAATAGGAGAGCATTTCCTTTAATAAAAAGTATACCTTTCTTCCAACAGTTTAGGAAAACTTCAAGAGGCACTCGTTTGTGAATCATTTTTTTCTCTTGAACATCTTTTTTAATTTTTTAAAAGACACTGAAAGATGTTGTACTTATATACAAAGATTAATAACATATAATTCTTTCCCCAAATGATTCAAAATCTAATAAGGAAGATAAATGTAATACATAAAGGCAATTGAATGTGATATACGCAATCACACAAGTTTAGAAGGGAGGAATTCTACTGAAAAATGCAACGAAAGTGTTGCATAGAATAAGGCTGACTTCTACATTAAGGTTTCAAATAACTTTATGCCATGTCTTGTACTGTTAATTTGAAGTTAATCTGATAAAATAAGACTATATTGTGGCATTTAGTCAATAAAAGTTGATTGAATGTTCACTATTAGACAAATTCTGTTATAATCTCTGGGGGTATAACAAAGAAAACAACAGTGCTTATGGCTTGAAAAGCCCAATCTAACAAGGAAGCCATACAAGAAACAAATCTATTCAGCAAGTACTGGTGGGACTGCTACTACATGTTCCAGGCTTTGAGTAGAGTGGCAGAAAAAAATAAAAACAAAAATATTTACCCTGTGGTAGAACTTCTATTCTAATTAGGTGAAATAGACAATGAATAGTTTATAAACACACTATTTTCTTAAGATGATGATGGGGACTATGGAAAAATATCATAAACATATTCACAAGTTGAAATCACAGCAGAACAACAATCACAAAAAACAGTTGATAATCAAAGACTTTGTGAGGTGAATTCTAAAAACTAAATAAGAATTGTGTAATTGGCCTGGCTGGCATGGCTCAGTGGTTGAACGTTGACCTATGAACCTGAAGGTCACAATTGGATTCCTGCTCAGAGCACATGCCCAGGTTTTAGGCTCGATCCCCAGTGTGGGGCATGCAGGAGGCAGGTGATCGATAATTTTCTCTCATCATTGATGTTTTTATCTCTCTCTCCCTCTCCCTTCCTCTCTGAAATCAATAAAAAAAATATTTTTAAAGAGAATTGTGTAATTGTTAAATGAGAGATAGAGAATGTTTATTAGGGAAGCCTGTTGCCATCTTATTCAATTGTCTGAGTATCCTATGTTGACATATAGGGAGGATAAAAAAGTTCCAGTGACTCCCATGAGGAACAAAAATATAGTAACAAAATTTTTAAAGCAACTGAGATGCTGGATGCAGAGCAGTACATAGTTACTACCAATGACCTACCTGATCACCAAAGGTCATAATAGGAGTACAGATATGTAATAGGTAGCAGTTATAAGGCAAAACTAAAAACAATGAATCAATCCAATAATAATAAGACAACACTAGTTATTCATATATACATACAAGTTCATTGGTTGATCTCATCCCACCAAAAGATAAATAAAATAAAAAAAAATAAGACAAAACTAGGAATATTATGTCATAGCAGATAACAGAGTGACAGTTACTTTAATGGCATTATAAGGTTCCTGTAACAGGAATGCTAACTTGGGGAGAAGTTGGTAGGAAATAAATGAAATTGTAATTTGACTAAGTAATTAGTTAAAAAAAGACTTAATCTAAAATACTTATGTATGTTGAATATTTATAAGATCTATCACTGGCAAATATGTTCTTCTATTAGTAGGTTTGTCTTTTCATTTTGTGGAATCTTTGCTATTTACTTTTTATTTTGGTGTAGTCCATATATTTATTTTTTTCTTTTGTTTCCCTTGTCTGAGGAAATAGATCAGAGAAAATATAGCTACAAAGAATATCTGATATTTTACTGCCTATGTTTACTTTTGGATTTTTATGGTTTTAAGTTTTACATTTACGTCTTTAATCCATTTTGAATTTATAAAGGACTTATACAGCTCAACACCAAAAAAGAAAAGAAAAGAAAAACAATCCAATTTTTAAAAGGGTGAAGAACTTGAATAGACATTTCTCCAAAGGGGACATAGAGATGGCCAATAGACATATAAAAAGATGCTGAACATCACTAATCATCAGTAGATGAGTCAATTAAAAAGCAGTGGAACATTTACAGAATGGAATACGTACTACTCAGCTGTAAAAAAAGAAGAAAACGTTACTATTTGTGACAGAATGGATAGACTTGGAGAGTATTATCTAAGTGAAAGAAGCCAGTCAGAGAAAGGCAAATACAATATGATTTCATTTATATGTAGAGCATAGTGAACAAAATAAATTACCAAAAAAAAAGTAGAAACAAACTCATAGATACATAGAACAGACTGTTGTCACAGGGGAGGAGTATTAGTGGGCTAGGGCAAAAATGTGAAGGGATTTAGCAAGAAAAAAACAACAACAAACTTATATAAAATAATAAAAGTGTGGTATGCTAATTAGACTGGACATCTTTCTAGATGACCTTACGAATGAAGCTGGGCTGCTAGGGAAGCCCAGGTCCTGGGTGCTGGAGGGAAGCTGGTGATGGCAGTTGGGAGAAGAAATGCCTACTCTTGCACAAATTTTGTGCATCGGGCCTCTAGTAGATACAGAAAAGAATAGAGTGATTACCAGAGGCAAAAGAGGGTTGGGAGATGAGGAGATCAAAAGTGGAGGATAAATGCTGACAGAAAGAGACTTGACTTGGGTAGTGAACACACAGTATAATATATAGCTGATGTATTTTGGAACTGTACATTTGAAACCTATATAATTTTATTAACCAGTGTCACCCCAATAAAGTCAATATATTTTTTTAAAAAAGAAACTAAAAATAAATAAAATTAGTTAATATACTTATGTTAATAGACAAATGTCACTTATTGTTACTGAGTGAAATAAAGCAATATTTAAATGGAAGTTTACTTAAGGGATCAATAAAGACATTAAACATTTAAGGTAATTTGTGTGTGATTACTAAATTTAAAGGACTGATAAAATGTATAGTTATGAGAAAATATTTAACAAAATTTACAATAGAGAATAAACATATCTAGGAATAAAATTGTTGAGTTATAGGGTGATGTATTTTAAATTTATAAGACACTAGAGGCCTAGTGCACAAATCTCCCATGTGTTGGTTGGGTCCCTCAGCCCAGGCTGTGCCCTCTTGCAAGCCAGGATCCTCAGGGGATGTCTAACTACCAGTTTAGAGGATAGGAAAAAACCTTGTGAGAGGAAAAAAAAAAAGAAAGAAAGAAAACATAGGCCACTCCAGCAATGGTGGGTTCTGAGGAGCAAGGATGAACTTTCTGTCTAAAGATTTGCCAGGCCAGGGAAGAAAGGAGGGAGGAGTGTGTGTGTGTGTGTGTGTGTGTGTGTGTGTGTGTGTGTGTGTATGAGAGAGAGAAAGAGAGAGAGAGAGAGAGACATCCCCAAAGACTCAGGACTCTTTTGTTCTAAAGTACAAACTTTGTTTTCCCCACATTTATTGCATGTCTAAACACAAACCATTGTGTACTTCAAGCAACATGTATTAGGGAAGGAGAATGCAGCCTTAAAGCAAAGGGTGTGAGTGTCAGAAGTGAGTAACTCCTCTTGTCCCCCCAGCTGAAGCTCCTAGGGTGTTTGCCTTGCCAGGACAACCAAGGGTGAACTTGAGGAGCAGCTGTGAAGTATTGAAGAAAAGACAGACAAGAGAAAGCTGGGACATGGTGGATCTCCAGTGCCTGGGTGAGGAGAGGCACAAAAGACCCAGCCTGCAAGCTGATGCTTCATTTTATAGTCTGATTAAAACAAGAGTAGATTAACATGTATAGAAACGTTGTGGTTTTGGCAACACTTGCTGCATCTCCCACAGTCCATTAGCTACTTAGGAAGGAATTAGAGAGGGCTACAAGGTCAGGCTTAATTATGCTAGGAAAGCTCTGCCCTCCAGGCTGGGACTTGTTTGTGGCCCTGCCACAGGTCAGCCCAAGGCTTGACCCTAGGACTTCTCCCTACATTCGGGGGGAGCACAGCATTATCCTGGAAGGGGAAGGTCACAGGGACTGCACCCATGGTATTTGCCCTAATTTTCATTTCTTCACCCTCCCAGGTCACTTTCCACACCACCGCTGATCCAGTTAATGGGGTCAGAGGTCCCCAGCTGAACACCTCCAGGAGGAGAGCACACTGGGCACTGGGTGGTCCAGCTCTGAGGCCCCTGTGTCCATGACCCACCCCTGCCAGTTTCCCACCTGCAGACAGCAGCTTGGGGTATTCCACCTCACCATGTGCCAGACTCAATCCCACCTAGTGCGGGGAGAGATTGAGTGGTTCTGCAACAGGAAGCTCTGTGGCTAGCACCGTTGAATTGCGTGCTACTGAAGGGGCGGGGAGGGAAGGGGAGAAAAGCCTCCCCAAAAAGAGATTTTTCAAAAGCCTTCAGGAACCAGTTGCTTGGCCTCCCAGGGGCTTCCTTCCCCTGGCTGCAGGCAGCCAGCCCTACCCACACCCCACCTTGGCCTGGCACCACCCATGTCATCCCCCATCCACTACCAGTTCCCCATTTCCCATCAGGTAATCAGCACCTGCCAGCTGTGGGGAGGTTCGCCAGCAGGCTCTGATCAGGCAGTTGAGGTTGTCAATGTGCATAATAATGACTGGTCATTCTGGTTGTTCAGTCATTCTGTCTTAACAGTTGCTGAGGCTTTTGTTATGTACTAGAGACCTTATGCACAAAATTTGTGCAAGGGGCTCAACCCTGGCAGCCATGGCTGCTTGCTTCAGTACTTGCGGTCCCATCATCATCTGGAAGGAAGTCCGAAGGTCGTTTGGCTGTCTGGTCTAATTAGCATATTACACTTTATTATTATAGATAGACCGTTAGTCTTTCAAATTGTTTGTACCATTTCAATCACTACCAGCAGTGTATGATAGTCTATTGCTTTACATCATTGCCAACAATTAATATAATCAGTATTTATATTTAGCCAATCTAGCAGGTAACATTACTGTGGGTTTAGTTTGTATTTTCCTAAGGATTAAATAGTGTTTGTCACTTTTTCATGTACTTATTGGTAATACTTATGTATTCTTTTGTTAATTAATTTTTATGTTTTGTACATTTTTATGTAATAGAGTTTGGTTTTAATGGAGTTCTTTATATATTCTGGATACAAGTCCATAGTTAGATATATGCATTATTTATATTTTTTCTCAATCCATGATTTGTCTCTTCAAACCAAAAATGTAATAGAAAGATTATAACTAAGTTTTTCTGTTTGTTAAATGTTTTGAAATGAGAATTACTTTTTCTTTATTGTTTTCTATCTGATCTTTGATTTAATAGTCTTTATTGTCATTACTAATATTTTCTATGCAAACTTTTTCAGTCACATCAAAATTTTGTCCTGGCTCTTTTGCACCCTCTTTAGTTACAAATGATATCACTTTTGGAAAGTTTACACTGCCTGAGACTCAGAACTCACAACTTTGGAAGACAAGCTTGTTTCTTAAATTAATGCTAGCAGTCTCACTGACTACAAATAAAGGGTCCTCTTGTATTTTTATTTATAAATATTTTATCTTTTCTAATGTATTTGTCTGACAAAGAAGTTTTATGTAATATTTTAATGTAAATTTAAACCTCTGAAAGAAGACAGATGTTATGAACTAAGTAGCAAGTAAATATTATTAAAGCAATATAGTTTACTTAGTTTATTTACCCATTCACTCATTAATTCATTCATTTGTAATAGAATTCTTCCTAGAAACAAAAGACAAGTTCATGTGAAATCTTTAATAACTAATATTTTAATAACTAATTTCTAATCTAGGTCAATAGTTCTATTACACATATTTATTTTTCCTGCAGCTTTTTTCTTACTCCCCAAAAATGCTTTCATGACATTATTGTAATGTAGAAAACATATAAACAAATGTTTTAACAGCATAAGACTGAAAATGAATTTGTCAGAGGTTATATTACATTATATGTTTACCTAAGATAAAAGCTGGGTGTAAATTATATGGCTGCCTAAATTAAATATTTATTTTCCATATACTTTTGTAATTTTAACATCTTATGTACAGTATAAATATATTAGGACTGAGCATTCAAATATATTATCCATGCCTTGTTTTTGTTTGTACACATACTATTCTCTATATTGAATAACATTACACATCTTGTTTTTGAACAATGTGTTTACTACTAACTGAAAATATGTTCACCCTAGAGCTGTGTTCTATAGATGTTACCCATTATAAGAGAAGATAAGATTCAGAAAGATCATTAGCTTGCCCACAATCATATAACTAGTGCAGAATGTAAAGCATATGTCTATTAAGTCCACAGTAATTATCAGTGCTGTCAATTTTAATATAATACATTAGTAGGAAATTCAATTTCAATACTAGTGGGATCTAAAGATTTGCTATTTAGTTTATTATTAAAAATAGTATGATAAAATATTTATAGGAAACAACAACAAATGTGGAGTTCCATTTAAATTTCAAGAATGATCATTCCCTACTTCATGATTTTTCTCCAAAGTTGTTGTAACTTACTGGTAAAAATTAACCTTTCCATTATTTTAGGTTCAAAAGCTTATCCTTTTTAATGGTTGAGTAATATTCTATTGTATATATGCACCACAGCTTTTATATTCATTTGTCTATTGATGATGGCTTGGGTTGCTTCCATAGCTTGGATATTGTAAAAAGCATCCCAATGAATATAGGGATGGATGAAATTAATGCAAAATAATATTGAATGTAAGCTGCAATAACTAAAAAAGGGGAAGATTGCATTAGATATCTTCCATTTGCCTCATCAAATACACTGTCCAAAATTCACCTCCCTCTCTACTTTGGCTCTGTGCCCAAGAGTCTCTACCTGCCCACTGCTCTGTGGACAGGAGGCTGATGCCACAGGACTGCTGCAGTGGACTTCCTCACTCTGCTTCCATTTGAATGTATTCCAAGGGACTCAGTGCAGAAAACAGGGTGTCAGTGTTAATCTTCTCCCAACCGTATTTCTGCTGGATCTCCAAAGATTAACTATAGGTCTCTGGGTTTTATATGTCTCCTAGTTATCAGCTACTTACCCAGTCACCACCTCATAGCCAGCCTACTTTGTGGGGGGTCTGTAGAGTTTTGCCATATGAATGTGATCAGTTATATCACATTCAGATATGGTACCATAAAATACCACACCAAGGAATATAGGACCTGACTTCTGGGATATCTACCAAGAGGTCAGGTAACTAAATCTGTAGTAATGGAATTTAACTTCCCATCAGAAAACCTTGAGAGACCATTGAAGGAGAATTAACTTTCTCTCCCTTTATGCCTTGAATGGATTGTTGCAAGGTATAGTTTCTAGTGTCAGTAGGCCTGAAGAATTCCTCCTCCAAGGCCAATTGTATTTTCTGAGCAATTGCTGTTATTTTTTTTTCTTTCTGTTCCTTGTAAAAAAGTGGACAAGGTAATACATCATCTTCCATTTCTTTTCACTCTTAGACTTCACTGCCATTTTCCTCTTTCTGCTGATTAAGATTGCACACCAAGATAAAAAAAAATAGCACTTAATTCTTGATGAGGTTCTATCTAATAAGGAATGTAAGCCAAATATAAATACACTAGAGGCCCGTTTTACAAAGAGATTCCTGCAATAGGCCTTCCTTCCCTTGGCTTCCAGCACCGGTTTTCCTCCAGCACCCATGACCCAGGCCTTTGCTCCGGCCAGAGTCTGCCTTCTTTGTCTTTGCTTCAGATTCAGGTTGGAGTCTGCCATCTTCATCTTTGCTGCAGACTCCGAAGTCTGGAGTCTTGTCTTCACTGTGCACTTGGGTCCTGCAGATCCATTCGCTCCCCTCCCTCCCTCTCATAGTAGGCGTCCTGCCCTGTCTAGCCACTCCAGGCCTACAGCAGGTGGGTGGCCACTATCTTTGGCCTTCTAATTTGCATACTCACTCTGATTGGCTGTGGTTATAGCAGAGGTATGATCAATTTATATGTTTGTCTATTATTAAGTAAGATACAGACATGTATTATATAGTCACATATAATATGTATGTTATATTTCAAATATATAAATCAATTTTACATGATGTATATTATATATATGTATATGTATGTATGTATATATATATATATATATATATATATATATCACCTTAGTCATATCTTTGAAATTTCATTTCTGCTATTGTTTATCTCTGTAACCTTGAAGAATACAGAAATACATTTTTGTTTTGTTTCAATAGCTGTGGTCACTACCTCTTACCTTTGTCTGTTTATAAGATGACCCTTCCCCTCAGTTTTTCCAGAGTTTCTCTTACCATATTCTGTTAATTGCACTTTTATTTTTGTTCATTGTGAAGGCTAATGCTATTACATTTTTATTAAACAACTAGAGGCCCGGTGCATGATATTTGATATTTGTGCATGTTGGGGTCCGTAGGTCTAACTGGCAATCAGGGCTTATTGGGGCCATCTTTCCTAGTCCTGATTGGGTCTGGGCTGGCCAGGCTGGAGCCTGCCAGCTGCTGGACAGGGCCTGCCGGATGTGGGGGAGAGACTGGAGGAGGTTGGCTGGCCCTGGGAGGTTGGCTGTGGGAGGGCACTGACCACCAGGGGGCAGCTCCTGTATTGAGCATCTGCCCCTCGTGGTCAGTGTGTGCCATAGCGACTGGAGAAAAAGAAACATCTATGATGAAACAGAATCATTAATCAGCTGCCTCTTGCACACCCCCCACTGAGATTCAAGCCTGCAATCTGGCTGTGTGCTCTGACTGGGAATCAAACCATGACCTCCTCCTGGTTCATGGTCGACACTCAAGCACTGAGCCATGCCAGATAGGCTTAAACCATGATTTTAAATTTAAATTTGATGTGTGTTCTCTGTAGGTCATTCATGAAATTTCTTATCAGTAAGTATTTTTTATATCATGTTGAATATGCATTATTCACTGCAGAAGCAGTAATGCTACTTTATTTCTTTTTATGCTACTTATTTATACATCTATACATATACAAAACCATGTGTGTGTGATGTATTTATTTAACTTCTTCCATATTAAAAAAAAAAGTTTTCACCCCTATATTCATAGCAGCACAATTTATAATAGCTATTATCTGGAAACAGCCTAAGTGCCCATTAGCAGAAAGAATTCTTACCATTTGCAACAGCATGGATGGAACTGGAGAGCATAATGCTAAGTGAAATAAGCTGGTCAGAGAAAAATAAATATCCTGGTGTTTTCTTTGCTTTTTCCACCTAGTCTTTTACCTTTTCAACCTAGTCCTCAACCCCGAGAAAAACTAAACAAACAAACAAACAAAAAAACTCCCTCCCCTCTAACAGCTGTCAGTCTGTTAACTGTATCAATAGCTATGTATAGTTCATTGTACAATGAAGGTACCTTTGTCCAGCTCCCCATTATTTTGGTTTTGGAGATTCTCATTCAGCTGCATGAGTGTTGCATGTGTTTTCATTTAATTAAATTGAGACTATTTTATGTTTATAGATATTTGATTCATTTTTTATCACAACTGGAAGATTGGAATCTTTTCTAGAGATACTTCATTTACATGTTATAAAACTCTAATGACTACATGTATTTAAATCAATCTGACATATTTCTTTTCAAAGTTCTGAGTTAATATATTTTAACTGAACTCCTAATCAAGTGAGTAAAATGGTTATTGGTTTGCAAGATTTATGCATAGATACATATTGAATAGATGAATCACAATATGAAAAACATAAAACTAGTTAATTTGCAATGCCAAATCAATAGCTTTCTGTTTTATTACATAATATGGTAACAGAATTGTTTTGACTGAATAATTCATCTCAAAATGAATATTCAACTTGCTTTATAGAACACACATCAAAAAATAGTTAAAAATAAAAGGTTAATGGAATATGGCTGCCAAGAAAATAGAACATTTCTCTCCTTATGAAAAAAAAAATTCTTGCCCAATTTATGTACATTTTTAATTAATGAGCTATGGAAATAACTCAAAAACTATTTCTATAATTCAGGATATTAAAAATATAATTAAGACCACATATTATCATGTGACAGGAAGATAGTGTATCTGTCACCAAAAAGTAATTTGATCTTTCAAATCTCTACTCATCTATATACAAGCAAATAAATTTGAGGAATTGAGGCCTTATCTAGCTTGGAAAAGGTATACATTTTGAAGAGTTTGTAGCTCTGTGCGCACACGCGCGGGCGCACGCACACACACACACACACACACACACACACACACACACATACAGCTTTTGGTGAAGGCATGGAGGAAAAAAAGACTTGACATTTGAATATTAAGATGGTGACCCAGCAGTGACTGCAAGACTGACTTCCACTACGTGGGCCCAGCACTGACTGCTATAGGGACTGCGATCAGGCCCTGCTTTTCTCTCCCAGCCTTTGTGCGGACCTGATCACAGCCCTCTCAGCAGTAAGTGCTGGGTTGCCTCAGCTGAGATACCCACAGTCCGGCAGTAAGTTCTGGGTGACCACGGAAACCCAGGACTGACCACAGGACTGACTTCCAGTTGGTTGAAGCTCAGGTCATTATGGATGTGATGGACTCAGGGTTTTTATATATTAGGATTTATCTCTATTTCTTCGTTTATTTGCTTAAATGTTTTTCTCTCTTCCCTCAAGATAAATTTATTTTGATGTGGAAAGAATACTGAAGTTATTTACCACCACTGCTTATTCAATTGCTGGTACATAGTAAGATTTAATAAATACTTATTGAAAGTAAGAAATGTATTAACCCCACCAAGTCATCTTTATTGAATTTGCCTACCCTTTCAATGTTATCAACAAAGATAAGAATTAAGATTTTTCTCATTATTTGCCTCTTGGGAATATGAACTCATTCCTCAGAAATATTTTCACTGGCATTTGAATAAAAAGGACTGGCCTGTGATGAAGACCAGAAAATAAGGCAGACTAAAATATACTTAGTTTCCTAAACAAATATTGATTATAGCCATAGTGGTATGAGATCAACGATAAGAAAAGAAGTAGCTTTTGACAGCATTTGTAATATTATGGGATGTGAACTTATAACTTTGAATCCATGCCCCACCACTAGCTATACATATGGCTATAGAAATACTATTTATCATTTGGGAATATTAAGCACTTTTTTTATTCATATGTAAAATAGAATACAAATATGTAAAAATCATATCAGGTGTTGAATAAAAAGACAGAATGTTAGTCTCAGCAGTAGTAAGTTGCAAGAGCCAGAATGGACTCACATCCTCCAGAGATAATTCAGTCAGGATAAAGTATTTACCATTTTTTATATGTTATGTTTAAGGTAAGCAAAATGCAGTTTGGTAGAAATTTGATTATATGAAAAATAATAGCAAAAAGTTCTCCTCATACCCAGATATTGGTTTCTAAAAACAAAGCTTCTTGAAGACATATACAAGATTAACCCAGAGCATCTTGCAGAAAATAAGGATCTGTTTAAACAAAACAAAATAGAAAACAACAACAACAAAACACACACACACACACACACACACACACACACACACACTAAAACAACATGACATCGATAGAGGTATGTCAAAAGAACACCAGAGCTATCTGAAATTGCTCCCAAGTAGCCAAAGTTAAGACAATTTAAATGACAAAATAAATAAAGTAGAATTAGATTATATACCTAAATTACACAATAAATCTTCCTGAATCCATATTGATATAAATAAGTGATTGAACATACAAATATTTTAGGGGGAAGAATTATTCTCCCATGAAGAAGAATTTAAAAATTTTATATAGGTATTTCACTCTTTAAGAGGTAGAGCATAACTCCCCACTCCCTAAGTGTGACTCATTGAAAGAGTATAGTATGAAACAGAGGGAAAAGTGGAAATTTACAGTGGAAATCCCTGACACACAATACCTGAGCCAGGTGATCAAGGTCAACATCAGCAGTAATATGCCACCTTTATAATATGGACCTTCATGTGATATGATGAAAATGGCATCTTGTCTCCTTGGTATTCCTCCCCAAAATTCATAACCCCAATCTAATTATTTAAAAAATCATTAGGGGAATCCCAATTGAGACAGTCTACAAAATACTTGAGCAGCACTCTTCAGCTGCCACGTTCATAAAAACAGAAGATAATACTCTGGCCAGTGTTGCTTAGTGGTAGAGCATTAAGCCACTCAACGAAGGGTGGTGGGTTTGATTCCCAGTCGGGGACATATACCTAGGTTTCAAGTTCAGTAACATGTGGGAGGCAACCAATCTATGTATCTCTCTTGCTTAGATGTTTCTCTCTTTTTCAATCCCTTCCTTCCATTCTCTCTAGAAATCAATAGAGAAATATTGTGGGAACCTCTTTCCACGTCCCTTGTGGTTCAGGGTTCCCGGTTCAGGGTTCGGGTTCTGAAGGAGGCCGCATGCAAACGAAAAGAGAGACTAGAGAATATTAATTTGGCGATATTGGGGGGCCAGGCAGGAGCCTTCCTCTAGTGCAGTGGTTCTCAACCTTTCGAAGGCTGAGACCCTTGCATACAGTTCCTCATGTGGTGGTGACCCCCAACCATGAAATTTTGCTACTTTTATGCATCGTGATGTAAATATCTGCATTTTCTGATGGTCTTAGGCGACTCCTATGAAAGGGTCGTTCGACCCCCAAAGGGGTCTTGACCCACAGGTTGAGAACTGCTGCTCTAGTGGAAAGGACTACCACTTGCTCTGGCCTTTTTCTCCCTTTTATTAAGGCTTTGGGACACACCCACAGCCTTTAGGCAGGAAATTACAATAACAGAAATGAACATGAAACAAACAGGTAGAGGGTGCTACAGCTAACAATGTTTTCAATTACAGTGAGTAATTAGCTCTGACCTTTCAGAGCAATTAAGGTTGACCAGCCTTCTGGTCTCCTGTTCATAGTGAGACAATGTTTGGTTTCTGGCAAAATATCCCTGGATGAGATCTGACAAAAAAACAAAACAAAACAAAACACACCAGAAGCCTAAGGATACATGGCAACTAAGTGTAGTGTTATATCCTTAATGGAATCCTGGAATCCCAAAAAAGACATTTGTAAAAATTGAGGAAATCTATAAATAGACTTCAGTAAATAAGAGTGCATCAATATTACTTCACTATTGTCATAAATGTATCATATTAATATAAAAAGTTGATTGTAAGGGAAATTGGGTACAGGTATATGAAAATACCTGTTCTATTTTCACAATTTTTCTGTAACTCTGAAACACTTTTAAAATAAATTTTAAAATCACTTAGTAGAAGACAAAATTCAATTCAATTTCTACTTCTTAGCCATCAAGTGATTTAGACAATTATTCATTCTCTATTTGTAATCTATAAGATGATAATACTAATGCTATGTCTATGAAAGAGTTTAAAATTCCCATTATTAAAGTGATGAATACTTTGATAAATAGCCAAGCTTATGTTTTAGCCAACTGGGAAAGAGAAATGTCCAAATGTTCAGCAGAGTGAAATGTTTTGTAGAAATGAAAATAATATCTATTGAGGACTATTGAGAAGATTACAGAGAATAATACATGGAAAACTAATAGCATAAAGTCAGGAATCTAGAGTGCTCAATACACGTTAAATCTTAGACATACATGTACAGACATAAACACACATAAATAGAATATTTAAGAAGTTCATTTATAAACTCATGAGTGACCTAGAGGATATGAAGACCTTTGCTTGTAATAGAGACTCTCCCTTTGTGTAGGAACCATCTCTGTCATTAGGTTGCAAGTCCCTACAGTAGAACTGAACTTGTATTTTTGAATGTTATATATATTACCCAGAAGATTAAATACAGATATTACTTAGCATAGAAACTCTTCTAAATAGATATTTGCAACATATATGAATATAAATGAACTCCAGAATCAGAAGCAGGGCTGAAAGGGATATCAACCGAGATTCTCAATCTAGGGTTGGTAAGATATATTGAATATTTAAGTAGTAGAATACCAAGGTTTGTAACATACCTTCTCGCTTATTAAAAATTTTGAAACAAATTAATGTTTATAAATATCATTTAAGAAAATTTCAATTAGACTTATGTTGGATGCAGGTTTCCTCAAATCAAAATGGTAAAGAAGTAGTATATTAATAACTGGAATGTGTCTGGCTCCATATAGGGAAAAATGCTCTTGAAATATACCCATACATATAACCTGTGTCGAATCACACTGAGAAGAATTATTCCTACAATGTTCCCTTCCCTTGGGTCATTTAAATGGTTTAAATTCCATTTAGATATTAGTTCTACAGAAGTACCATAATTACCAAAGATAAATGCCTCATCTACTTTCAAATCTTCATTAAAATTAGCTTTGTTATTTTTGTAGTGCCCAATAGCACAGCTATTAGAGTTAAGAGTCTGTCAGCATTTTCATTTACAAATTCTGCTTTTTTAGGGTTCATTATCTTTTCTGTTTTGAATTGCATTAGCCTGAAAATTAGCTGTCAGCATGAATATGTATTATATTACCCAAAATCCATGTATACATCAGTTTGGCAATATAGAAAGCAGAGATTAGTAACCTCTTTCCTCCTTTATAAAATTCTGAAGGTGTGGTGACTTGCTTGATAATCTCATGGACAGGAACTGACTGACCCTTCTAATTATGAACTTTCTCAGGGAATTGATCCTAAACCTAACCTAATCATTTTGATATTTAAAAATGTATGAAGAAGTCAAATTGAATATGGACTGTACTTGCTTTTCAAGGTACACTGCAGTTTAAAGCTTCTAGGTCAAATTACAATCTCACATAATTAGAGATCTAGGAGAGGTACATTTCTGGGTAGTGACTATCTGTGATTTCAACCAAAGAGCAAAAGAAAAGTAAATCACAGAGAGTGTCGTTTTATTCATTTCGTTGAAGCCATTTCTTTACTTTCAAGCAGGCAATGACAGGAGGTGATACAGCAATCACAACAAATATAGCAGCTGCAGGGCCTGCAAAGGGATATCAAAACCATCTGGAATCCAGTCCGTACTCCTTTTGTCCAGAGGAAAAGCTACAAAGGAATTTTGTTTCTCAATTCCTCAATCCCTCTTTCACAAATATACTCCACATTTAGTTAACTTGATACCACCTCTTTCAGCACTGAACATCTTTCTATTGTCATTCAACATTAATCAAAATAGAGCCCTTCACCCTCCCCCGACCCACCATTTGGCCTCTTTTTTTTTTTTTTTAACAGTTTGTGTTTTTTTTTTGGGGGGGGAGGGAAGAGATAAAAGAACTAGCCCTTTTGAAATATTTAAATAGAATACTGGTCACATATAATCTGTCAGAAATAAATAATAAATGTGTCCTTGATTAGCAGGTCCACAGGCAAGGAGGTGCCAATATGAGAAGCATATTGTCTCAGATTAAATGTTTGAGTGATAGATTTGTCACCTGACCTATTTGTAAGAGAATTAAAAATTGAAGTGAATAAGAAAGAAATTAAGTTAAGAGTATTGTAATTACTTTTGCAATATAATATGTCCATATGTCTCAACCAGGGCTAAATACGAACGGTGGCTTATGTCCACAGAAAGAAAAAATATGAACAAGTTCTATTGAAGAGCCACAGTTTTTCTCCTACATTGAAGAAGAATTTAAAAATTTTATATAGGTACTTGAAAAAAAATACCTGTTACATGACAAGGAGTTAGATGGGATTTGTCAGAATTTATAGCTGAAGAAATTCCATATGCAAATCTTAATATCTTATTAAAATAGAAGATCATATTCTGTCACTTAAATATTAACCTTCCCAGTAGAACTCTAATTCTTGCTTAATGGTTCTTTCTGAATATTGGATATTAATGACGGCTTATCATTAACAATATCTGATCCATGATGAACTTTGAGATCTTCATTATTATAATTTTCCCTTTTGCATTTGACAGTTACACTTACAAGATAATCCAAATAATTTGTAATAGATCTTCCATCTTTCTTCTATTTTAAGAGAACTTATCGCGGTTGCCAAATAGTTTAAGCTAACGTACATGCTTATTGGGACATCAATTCAAATGATGATTCCTGTGAATCTTTGTTCCTAACACTCCACTTTTGAGACCCTGAATAAAAAGATGGAAAAGAGCCCTAGCTAGTTTGGCTCAGTGTATAGAGTGTCAGCCTATGGACTGAAAGGTCCCAGGTTGGCTTATGGTCAAATGGCACATGCCCAGGTTGAGGGTTTGATCCCCCATAGGGGACAGGAGGCAGCTGATCAATGATTCTTTCTCATCCTTGATGTTTCTATCTCTCTCTCCCTCTCCCTTCTTAGAAATCAATAATAATAATGATGATGATAATGATAATAATAATATAGAGAAGATACAACCACTGTCTTTAAGCAAACTTTGAGTAAAGACAAAATCTACCCTAATAAAAGAGAAAGATACAAATTGACTATACCTCCACAATGCCCACCAGCCAAGCAGGAATGAATATACAAATTAACCTGACAAAGATGGCTATTAATTTACATACATGGGCACTGAGCGAGCGGCCTGGTACCCAGGAACAAACATCCTTAGGACCCAGGCCGCTCTGAGCCTGTAGGCCCGTGTGTAGATCCTGAGTGGCCAAAGTCCAAGAACACCCCCAGTCAGGAGTGGCCTACGGATGCCAGTACCAAGTGGCCTGGATCCCAGGATGAGGTGCCAGGAGCACCAAGTGGGCTGGGTACCAGAACAAGCACCAAGGATACCAAGACAAGTGCACATGTGCCCATGCCAAGCAGCCCAGGGGCATGCCCCCTAGCCTGGCGGACACAGCAAACATGCTGTTATCAGGCTTAGGAGTGTACCCCCAGCAGTCAAGGACACACTCATACACAATGGACACAACACAGGGGATCCTCTGCACCTGGGTTTCAGAGGAAACACCTTTTTTATTTTAAAAAATATATATTTTATTGATGTTTTACCGAGAAGAGGGGAGAGGCATAGACTGTCAGCAACATCGATGAGAGAGAAACATTCATCAGCTGCCTCCTGCACACTCTCCACTGGGGATGTGCCCTCAGCCAAGGTATATGCTCTTAACAGGAATCAAACCTGGGACCTTTCAGTCTGCAGGCCATCCCTCTATCCATTGAGTTAAACCAGTTCAAGAGTAAACACCTTTTCTGACTGCTCATTGTCTAAGCTGCCTGTATGCCGCCACTTGCAGTGTTCTTGGTAACTAAGAAGATGATCTAGGGTTTTCCACCACACTCCTGGGAAAAAATGAAGGTCCGCTGCTGGAGTGGCTAAGAAATGTCATATCCAACCAGGACTCATGCAGGAGGCAACCAATCAAAGTGTCTCTCTCACACTGATGTTTCTCTCTGTCTGTCCCTCTCTCTCTAAAAATCAATGGAAACATATCCTCAGGTGAGGATAAGAAAAAAAGGAAAGAAAGGAAGAAAGAAAGAAAGAAAGAAAGAAAGAAAGAAAGAAAGAAAGAAAGAAAGAAAGAAAGGAAGGAAGGAAGGAAGAGAAAGAAAGGAAGGAAGGAAGGAAGGAAGGAAGGAAGGAAGGAAGGAAGGAAGGAGGGAAGGAAGGAAGGAAGGAAGGAAGGAAGGAAGAGTCATATCTTACGAAAGACACATCTTGAAAATGCCTAAAGAAAGTTGTCATTTTTTCATGGTGAAGAAACTGGAATCTGTGTTGATAAAAACACCTTGGTGGCTGAGGTAGCTGGGTGGTACCTTCCCCTGATCAGCTTGGTCACCTCCCTCAGAGGAAGGCCAGAGTGTGGCTTAGGCTTTCTCCCAGTAGGACATCCCCTAAGGGTTCCCAGGCTGTGAGAAGGGGTAGGCTGTGCTGAGGGATCCCCCTACCCCCCCAGTGCACGAATTTTGTACATCAGGCCCCTAGTAATATATAAACAACTAATTATAACAGTTCTATCAAATAAAATTATATGAACATATAGAGGTCAAATATAGTTTTGTATATGCCTCATAAAGCTGGTGATATGTGTTAACTCTCTGTTGCTGAGGGCAAGAGGGAACATTTTAAGTTATGCAAAATGCAATAATGTGTAAGTAATCGTAGCTTAAGAAGGAACAAAATAACATCATAAGGAAGATAATGTAGAGGGGGAATGTGTCTACCACATATTATGCCTGCTCTTAAAAAAGTTGTTGAATGAGTTGATGATTAGTAACTATCCAAGGTAACATTTATTGCAGCTTTGTGACATGTATTTTAAAAACTGTAATATACATAACAGCTCTGTTATGTTGTTATTCCCATTTAATAGATGTAAAAAGGTGAGCATGCAGACTTTAAGCAGATTACCAAGCATCCCACAGTAATTAAGCTGAATAAAGGCTCTCAATCTTCAACTAGTCTTCTTGATTTAGATTTGTGATTTTTTTCCTATATAAGAGATACTGATATTAGATATTTGTACAGATATCTGTTTATGTCTCTAGACAGTAAAGCACATTTGAATAAAATCTTTGTCAAAAAAATAAATTATTTCTTAGTATTTCTGTTCCTACTTGTCAAGTATGTTATTATGAAAATTTCAGGAGTCATTGGTCCTCTCTAAAATATTATTTAGAAATCTTTTTTTTTTCTAATGAGTGGGTTCTAACACCCTCCTTATATTTGGCATGTAGAAGAGATGTTTTTCCCCTTTGCTATCTTACAGTCCATTCTTTTGTATACAAGCTGTCAATTAAATTCATAAACCAGGTCAAATTGTTAAGAGAAATAAAACTTTTCATATTTTGTTTAATGATAAAATACCTCTTTCTTCTCTCCATCTATACCAGACCTTGCACCAACTTCTATATTGACATTTATATCTAAATTTATTGTTCTTAATACATCACAAAAGTGAGAAAGCACCAAAAAGTAAATAGTGCTGGAATCCTAATAGTTATGTAGCATGAACACAATTGTACACTTGCATTTTCATATAAAAATTTTAGTATTTTTTCATGTAATAGAAATTCTGCTTCGTCTCACAATTTTTTATTGTTGTTTGCATATGCTCTCACTTCTGAAATTAGATATTAAATTACACATTTATAGCCAAATATTAGTGATTCTCTTAATAAAGTTTTTAATTGTCTGAATCAAATTGAAATGAGATCCTAAATACAATCTTTTTTTATTGAGCTTTTACTAATCCCTTCCATTTGTATTTTTCTATTAAATTCTTACAATAACTTTGGGAAGTAGTTATTTTATCAAGCTGAGATTAAGGTGCATTGATTGAGATAAGTCATGTCATGCAGGGTCAGATTTTTATCCTTATTTAAAAGTTTATTTTGTTCATCATTCATATATTGCAATATTTTTAAATGTTTTATTAAAATACTAGTTATCTAGATTAATGCATTCATAGGTGCCTCCCATGTTGCTAATTCCAGTTCTGTATTATCTATATTTTACAAGTGCAGTTGAAAAATTGATATCTGAAGAGATTTGCCCAGACTGTTGGAATTCCAAGATGGTGGCTGGGAGGACAGCAGTAAGGGAGAGAATGTGAGTGAGTGAGGTAGTGAAAAGGGAGAGTGTGGACGTATGGTGAGTGTGTGTGTGTGTGTGTGTGTGTGTGTGTGTGTGTATCTGAATGAGAGACAGCTAGATCTTACAGGACTTTTGGGGATGAGTGGGCTGGGATCTCATGGCCAGGCAGCCTCTGCTACTGCTGTAATCTCTCCCAGAGTGCCATCTCTGCTGCAAAGGCTGCACCATCTTGAAGGGGAAAGCTGTGTGATTGGGATCCCAGCCTCATCTCTACGCAGGGGACCCTCAGACAACACCTGGGATCCTTCAGCCACACTGGCCTGAGACCTGCTGCCTCAGCTTCGGACCCACAGATACTAGGAATCCAGACTCCCTGGCTGAGGGCTACTGTGAGTTCTGGAGTGCGCTTTCCACCCAGCAGCCAGATGTTGTAGCACCAGCACCACGACCATGCCAGCCCAAATATGTGAGGACCAGCCTCCACCCATGACTGCCCGAATAGCATCCATCCCGTGACCTCATGAGGAGCAGCTGCCCCACAACTGTGTAAGGAACAGCTGCTGCCCATGACCATGCAACCTGCCACCAAGCTCACTGCTGCAGCCACAGCCACACAAGACTCAATACCTAGGTCCTCTGGAAAAAACAACAATGAGACAGAAGAACAACCCCAAAACAAAAGAAAAGGAGGAATCAGCAGAAAATAAATTAAGTGAAAGAGAGACATGCAATATGTAAAAAAAAAAAAAAAAAGGATTCAGAACAAGGGTAATGTAGTTCATAAACTGGTGGGATGAGAAAAAACAACCTATGTATGAATCAGAAAGAAATAAAGAGTCATATAGCTTTAGTGCACTATGCTGATCAGGTGTCCTCACTAAGTTCGGCATCAATATGGTGATCTCCTGGGAGTGGGGGACCACCAGGTTGCCTAAGGAGGGGTGAACTGGCCCAGGTCAGAAATGGAGCAAGTCAAAGCTCCCATGCTGATTAGTAGTGGAATCTCACCTGAGAATAGGTACTGCACTCCAGCCTGGGCAACATACCAAGACCTTATCTTTTAGGAAAAAAAAAAATTAGAAAGAATGCAACAAGGAAATCTCAGAGTGAGTAGAAGGAAGGAGATAATAAAGATCAGATCAGAAATAAATGACATGGAGACAAAAACAATCAAAGAACAACAACAAAAAATAAACAATACAAAAGATCAATAAAACCAAGAGCTGGTTCTTTGAAAGGATAAACAAAATTGGTAAACCTCTAGCAAGGCTGGTTAAGAAGCATAGAGGACCCAAATAAAATCAGAAATGAAAGAGGCAAAATAACAACAGACCCACAGAAATACAAAAGATTATAAAAAAAAAATAGCATGAACAACTCTATTCCAACAAACTAAGCGACCTAGAGTAAATGGACATATTTCTAGAAAAATATTATGTTCCAAAAATCAATCTAGAAGAATCAAAAAATCTCAATGGCTGATTACTAAAGAAGAAATTGAAGCAGTAATCAAAATACTTTCAGCAAAATAAAAGCCTTGTGCCAGAAGGCTTCACAGGGGAGTTTTACCAAACATTGCAAGGAGAACTAAAACCTATACTTCTGAGATTATTCAAAAAAAACTCAAGAGGAAGGGATACTTCCAAGCTCTTTCTAGGAAGCCAGCATTACCCTAATCCAAAAACTAGGTAAAGACACTTCAAAGAAAGAGAATTGCAGGTCAATGTCTCTGATGAATATAGATGCTAAAATCCACAACAAAATTCTAGCAAATCGGATCAAGCATTACATTAGAAAGATCATACAACATGACCAAGTGGGATTTATTCCAGGGATGCAAGGCTGAACAATATCTGCAAATCAATAAATGTAATACTTCACATAAACAAATTTGAGAGACAAAAATCACATAATCATATCAATTGATGCAGAAAAGGCATTTGACAAAATCCAAAACCCTTTCCTGATAAAAACTTGCAGCAAAGTGGAAATAGAGGGATCATACCTCAACATAATAAAAGCCATATATGATAAACTCACAGCCAACATCATACTCAATGGGCAAAAACTAAGAGCATTTCCCCTAAGAACAGGAACAAGATAGGGATGTCCACTCTTACCTCTTCTGTTTGACATAGTACTGAAAGTGCTAGCCATAGTGATCAGACAAGAAGAAGAAATAAAAGCCATCCAAATGGGGAGAATCCAAGATGGCAGCATAGGTAAACACCTACACTGCTGCCTTGCACAACAATTTCAAAACTACAACTAAAAGACAGAACAGACATCATCCAGAACCACAGGAAAGCTGGCCGAGTGTAAGTTCTACAGCTAGAAGGAAAGAGAGGGGCTCACAGAAACCCAGAGGAGCTGCAAAAAGCCGAGGTACGGAGACGTGCGCGCTGAGAGAGCGGTTGCCAGAGTACCTGGCTGGCTTTCTCTGGCGGGAGGGAAACGGAGACTCCCAACGGCATTGAACCCCTTATCTTACGACACTAAACCCCAGATCCAGCCGAAACTCTTACGGGGGAGTTTGGACTGTGAAAAGGGAGAGGTGCACGGAAATTTAGGGGAGTCGCAGAAGATCAGGTCTGGTCTCGCACGCGCACGGTGCTGCGCGGAGGACAGATTGCTGATTGTGCCGCTGGCTTTCGCGAGTGGTCGGGAGACAGACCCTACGAACTGTGCCACTTCTGAGTCCACTGGGCCCCTATCTCGGGCGAAACCCTGGGGACCTAGACACGTGTGGTCCTGGTGTGCAGGGGAGCTGGAAAGGCAGCGGTTAGAGGCACTGCGGGTGCGCGCCCGCACAAGGACCGCTCCAGCCATTACCCAGTCACGTGAGACTCAGGGGACGTAGAGGGCAGGGCCGACTGGAAGGCAAGGCAGTCCCTTAAGCCCTGAGACTCCACCCCTCCCAAGTTCAACAGAGGCTTCTGCTGCTTTGCATCTGGTATCATAAAGCTGAATTCAACACAGAAGTTTCCCCGGCATAGTGAAAATGCCGAGACAAGGGAAGGGATCACAAACAAAAGAAATGGAGGAAAAAAAACGACTGGATATAGAGTTCAAAAGCACGCTTATAAGGTTTTTCAAGAATATGCTAGAAAAGTTGGATAAATTTAGTGAGACCCAAGAGGAAATGAAAAAGTACCAACTAGAGATGGAAAAGGTCCTACTAAAGATGATAAAGGACCAAATAGAAATTAAACATACACTGACTGAAATAAAAAATATTATACAGAGTCCTAACAGCAGACTAGAGAAAGGCAAGAATCAAGTAAAAAATTTGAAATATAAAGAAGCAGTCAACATTCAACTGGAAAAGCAAGATCAGACCATCAAACCTCAGAGGGAAGGTGGGGGTAGGGGACAAGAGATCAGCCAAAGAACTTGTATGCATACATATGAGCATAACTAATGGACACAAACAGGGGGGTGGGGGTGAGAGCATGTGATGGGGGAGAAAGCATGTGCTGGGAGAGAAGTCATTGAGGGAAAAAGGAGACTTATATAATATTTTAAACAGACATATGCTACTAAATATTCTCATTATAGTTTGGACAGCAGGCATTTATGAAGCCTGATTATGTGCTGATGATGTGGAGGGTCTATACTTTATTCTCAAATAGTACACATTTTGTTAGAGATATGAATGATAATTAGAAAAAGTTAGACTTAAGCTTTATATACTTATTAGTGGTTAGGGATTTTATAATTTGGGAGATAAACAGATGAGTTTCCAATGAAAATAATCATTCGGTTTGTTGCACTTGAATTAAAATTTGAAAAGTAAGGAAAATCTAGCCTGGGACAGATAGTTCAGTTGGTTAGATTACTGTCCCATACACCAAAGTTGTGGTGTTAATCCAAGTCAGGGAACATATAAGAATCAATCAGTGCATGCATAACTAAGTAGAACAACAAATTTCCCTCTTCTCTCATTTTTTTTTATTTCTCTCTGTCAAATTAATAAATAACAATTTAAAAAAATAAAAAATGATGAAAATTTTTCTGACAACTCTGTTGGATTACGCATTGAAGTAAACATCTACATATTTGCCACAAACTATAGGTAATCTTTTCCTAAGTTTTTAATGAAGTAAATCAACCTGTTCCAATAAATTTAACAAAAAATTCATTGCAGCAGATTCTATATTTCCTATCTATACCTATATGATTAATGACTGCCAACATTATGTAAGTTGAAGTGCCCTGCATCAGCTTCTAAAATCCTACCTTAAATGTTGAGTGAGGTATGCCCACCACCCCTTCTGATTATGCTTCCTCCTGCCTGAACTGGATAGTTGTGGCTATAACAGCCATCCCAGACTATAAATTGACCTTAAGAATTAAGGTCATTCATTAAGGGAAGTAGAATAACTCTTTGGAGGAGTACTCTCATAACAGGTGGTGTTGACTACCTATCTGAACTTTTATATAAGACAGAAATTAATGTTATCTCATTTAATACAATATAATTTTGAGTCATTTCTTACCCTAAATGAATATATTATTATAAAGCCAGGGAAGTATATTAGAGTACTCTGTGAAATGTGTCATGTGTAATTTTTTCTTTTTAAATAAATATTTATTGTTCAGATTATTACAATTTACCTCTTCTCCCCACCCCCCCCATATCTCCCCTCCCCCTGGCTCCTACCCCACCCTCTGCCCTTATCTCCCCCTTCCCATTGTCCTCATCCATAGGTATTCAGTTTTTGTCCAGTCTCTCCCTGCACTCCCCCTCACCTTTTTCCCCCTGAGAATTATCAGTCCACTCACTTTCTATGCCCCTAACTCTATTATATTCACCAGTTTACTCTGATCATGAGATTTTCAACTCACTTGATTTTTAGATTCACTTGTTGATAGATATGTATTTGTTGTTCAGAATTTTTTGTCTTTTACCTTTTTCTTCTTCTTCCTCTTCTTAAAGAATACCTTTCAGCATTTCATATAATACTGGTTTGGTGTTGATGAACTCCTTTAGTTTTTCCTTATCTGTGAAGCTCTTTATCTGACCTTCAATTCTGAATGATAGCTTTGCTGGATAGAGTAATCTTGGTTGTAGGTTCTTTTTTTTTAATTAAATCTTTATTATTCAGATTATTACATTTGTTTCTCTTTTTTCCCCTCCATAGCACCCCTCCACCCAGCTCCCACCCTTGCCTCTGCCCTTACCTCCCTCCCATTGACCTCATCCATAGGTGTATGATTTTTGTCCAGTCTCTCCCTGTACACCCCTCACCCCTTCCCCCCTGAGAATTATCAGTCCACTCCCTTTCTGTGCTCCTGATTCTATTATATTCACCAGTTTATTCTGTTGATCAAATTTTTAAATCACTTAATTTTTAGATTCACTTGTTGATAGATATATATTTGTTGTTCATAATTTTTTGGCTTTTACCTTTTTCTTCTTCCTCTTCTAAAAGAGTACCTTTCAGCATTTCATATAATACTGGTTTGGAGTTGATGAACTCCTTTAGCTTTTTCTTCTCTGTGAAGCTCTTTATCTGCCCTTCAATTCTGAGTGATAGCTTTGCTGGATAGATTGTTCTTGGTTGTAGGTTCTTGCTATTCATCATGTTGAATGCCTCTTGCCACTCCCATCTGGCCTGCATCATTTCTGTTGAGAAATCAGCTGACAGTTGTATGGATGCTCCCTTGTAGGTAATGAACTGTTTTTCTCTTGCTGCTTTTAATATTCTCTCTTTGTCTTTTGCTCTTGGTATTTTAATTATGATGTGTCTTGGTGTAGTTCTCTTTGGATTCCTTTTATATGGGGTTCTGTGTGCTTTCTGGACTTGTAAGTCTATTTCTTTTACCAGATGTGGGAAGTTTTCAGTCATTATTTCTTTAAATAGGTTTTCAGTATCTTGCTCTCTCTCTTCTTCTGGCACCCTCACAATTCTGATGTTGGTATGTTTGAAGCTGTCCCAGAGGTCCTAACATTATCTTCATATTTTTGGATTCTTTTTTCTTCTTGCTTTTCCAGTTGAATGTTTTCTGCTTCTTTATATTTCAAATTTTTGACTTGACTCTTGCCATCCTCTAGTCTGCTGTTAGGACTCTGTATAATATTTTTTATTTCAGTCAGTGTCTCTAGTTGGTCCTTTTTCATCTCCTCTTGGCTCTCGATAATTTTATCCAACTTTTCTAGCATATTCTTGAAGAACCTGATAAGCATGGTTTTGAACTCTATATCCAGTCATTTTTTTTTTCCCCTCCATTTCTTTTGTTTGTGATCCCTTCCCTTGTCTTGGCATTTTCACTATGCCAGGAGAACTTCTGTGTTGGATTCAGCCTTATGATAGCAGACTTGCAAAACCGCAGAAGCCTCTCTGTTAGCTTGGGATGGGTGGAGTCTTAGGGCTAAAGGGACCGCCTTGCCTTCTGGTTGGCCCCGCCCTCCACGGCCCCTGAGTCTCACATGACTGGGTAATCGCTGGAGCGGTCCTTGTGAGCGCGGGCCCGCAGTGCCTCTACAAAGCTGCCTTTCCAGCTCCCTTGCACTCTAGGAACACATGAGTCCAGGTCCCCAGAATTTCACCTGAAGCAGAGGCTTAGTGGAGTCAGAAGTGGCACAGTTGGGAGGGTCTGTCTCCCGCCCACTCTCGAAAGCCAGCGGCACAATCAACAATCTGTCCTCTGCTCAGTGCCGTCTGCGCCAGCTGGCCTTTGATCTTTTGCGACTCTGATATTTTGGGACTCCCCTAAATTTCCGTGCACCTCTCCCTTTTCATAGTCCAAACTCCCCCCGTATGAGTTTCAGCTGGATCTGGGGTTTAGTGTCATAAGATAAGGGGTTCAATGCCTTTGAGAGTCTCGGTTTCCCTCCTTCCAGAGAAAACTAGCCAGGTACTCTGGCACCCGCTCTCTCAGCGTGCGCATCTCCGTACCTCAGCTTTTGTAGCTCCTCTGGGTCTCTGTGAGCCCCTCTCCTTCCCTCTAGCTGTAGAACTTCCAGTCAGCCATCTATCCTGTGGTTTTGGATGATGTCTGTTCTGTCTTTTAGTTGTAGTTTTAAAATTGTTGTGTGAGGCAGCAGTGTAGGTATTTACCTATGCTGCCATCTTGGATTCTCCCCCTTTTTATTTCTGTAATTTCAACTTTATGAAAAATCCAACTTGTATAAAAGTTGAAGAGAGTTATCCAATGAAATGACCCAAACATATTTTTTAGGGCAGGTGAAAACTTTCTGCTTATATCTACAAAGTGAGTTTCCATACTCTCAACACTGTCAGTGATTTCCTGTACCTTACTCCCATGCACATGTTTTTTTAAGTGTCTGTTATTTGGTCTGCCTCTACCAGGATACTGTAAGAGCCTTGAAAATAGACAAGTAAATTGTTATTTTGAAATTCCAGGGCAGAATGCCAGCTTCACAGAGGCTATCAGTAATGACAGAGTCGATTAATGAACTCATAAAATTCTTTACATTCTTTTCCAAGGTCAGTGCCATTCAGATTAATCCAAAGTAAAATAGAGAAGAGAGATAATTTAACAAGTAACTTTTCCTTAAATTATCACGGGAAGTGAGATAGATCCATTTAGGATGAAATAACCAAATAATTTATATTTTTCATATGATTTTACCCTCAATGCCAATGTTATTCTTTCCATTTGCTATTGATTTCACAGTGCTGCTTTATACAATACCTTGGCCCAGAAATTCTTTTATATCACATTAATCTTCTCACATAAACACTTCCACTTAGAAATAAAAGTCATGATAATGCATTGAAATCACTACAATTCCTGGATAATGGATATGGAAGAGTTTGGGGCTAAAATAGCATTAACATCTTTTAACTGAAATCAATTTAGCACGTTTTAATGTTCAGAATTTTTCTTTCATATTCAAATGAAAATTCCTCAAAATGTGCTGTCTCCAATTGCAGAATAAGTCATTATAAAGAGAAATGTATGATATCTATTCATATATAACATATATTTTGAATTTCAAGAGGTGACAGTCTGAATGTATTTTTTCTTTTTCTTTATAATTTTTTTAAATGTTAAATCAAGTTGAACTATACGCATCATACACGTCTTTGTACTGCCTCATAAATTATGCTAGCTGTACTTTTTGTTAAAGTATTTTAATAAGTAAGGAATCTAAATGAAAATGAATCATAGGCTTGCACCATTGCTGTCAAAATGAGTTTGCATAAAAAGAATAAGTATTAATATTGCATATCTAGACCTTTAGGGAATAAAGTATGTGGCTATAGTATTTATGAAAAGAATAATTTTCTGAGTTAAATTTTAGGAACAGTTTTGTGTTCTTTTATTCTATTACATTAAATATTATCATATTTAAAATGCCAAATTGAAAGAATTCATTTAAAAATATTGTTTATCATATTTTAAAGAATGTACCAATCTTTCACGCCTTTTTCTCAACCCTTCATCATTCTCTTTGAATCAAATGCAGATTAAATTTTTCTTTTCATCTCCTGGCACTTTTTCTAGTATTTTGGGTACAAACCCCACTCCTGCCATTTGCCAGTTGTGTATCCTATCTAATAAAAAAGTAATATGTGAGAGAATCCAAGATGGCAGCATAGGCAAAAAACTACACTGCTGCCTCACACAACAATTTCAAAACTACAACGAAAAGACAGAACGGACATCATCCAGAACTACAGGAAAGATGGCTGAGTGGAAGTTCTACAACTAGAGGGAAAGAGAGGGGCTCACAGAAACCCAGAGGAGTTGCAAAAAGCTGAGGTACGGAGACGCGAGCGAGGAAAGAGCGGGTGCCGGAGTACCTGGCTGGCTTTCTCTGGCGGGAGGGAAACGGAGACTCTCAAAGGCATTGAACCCCTTATCCTACGACACTAAACCCCAGATCCAGCTGAAACTCATACGGGGGGAGTTTGGACTGTGAAAAGGGAGAAGTGCATGGAAATTTAGGGGGCCGAAAAAGATCAAAGGCCTGGAGGCGTGCCCGGCACTGAGCGCAGGACAGACTGCTGATTGTGCCGCTGGCTTTCGCAAGTGGGCGGGAGACAGACCCTCCCAACTGTGCCACTTCTAAGTTCACTAAGCCCCTGTTTTGGGCGAAACCCTGGGGACCTAATCTCGTGTGGTCCTAGTGCACAGGGGAGCCAGAAAGGCAGAGGTTAGAGGCACTGCGGGTGTACGCACAAGGTCGTTCCAGCCATTACCCAGTCACGTGAGACTCAGGGGCCGTGGAGGGCGGGGCCGACTGGAAGGCAAGGCGGTCCCTTAAGCCCTGAGACTCTACCCCTCCCAAGCTCAACAGAGGCTTCTGCGGCTTTGTGTCTGGTATCATAAAGATGAATTCAACACAGAAGTTTTCCCCCGGCATAGTGAAAATGCCGAGACAAGGGAAGAGATTACAAACAAAAGAAATGGAGGAAAAAAAACGACTGGATATAGAGTTCAAAACTACACTTATAAGGTTTTTCAAGAATATGCTAGAAAAGATGGATAAATTTAGTGAGACCCAAGAGGAGATAGAAAAGATCCAACTAAAGATAAAAAAGAGCATCTAGAAATTAAACATACACTGACTGAAAGAAAAACTATTGTACAGAGTCCTAACAGCAGACTAGAGAAAGGCAAGGATCAAGTTAAAAATTTGAAATATAAAGAAGCAGAAAACATTCAACTGGAAAAGCAAGAAGAGAAAAGAATCCAAAAATGTGAAGATAATGTAAGGAGCCTCTGGGACAGCTTCAAGCGTACCAACATCAGAATTGTGGGGGTGCCAGAAGAAGAGAGAGAGCAAGATACTGAAAACCTATTTAAAGAAATAATGACTGAAAACTTCCCACATCTGGTAAAAGAAATAGACTTACAAGTCCAGGAAGCACACAGAACCCCAAATAAAAGGAATCCAAAGAGGACCACACGGAGACACATCATAATTAAAATACCAAGAGCAAAAGACAAAGAGAGAATATTAAAAGCAGCAAGAGAAAAACAGTTCATTACCTACAAGGGAGTACCCATACGACTGTCAACTGATTTCTCAACAGAAACGATGCAGGTCAGATGGGAGTGGCAAGAAATATTCAACGTGATGAACAGCAAAAACCTACAACCAAGAATAATCTATCCAGCAAAGCTATCATTCAGAATTGAAGGGCAGATAAAGACCTTCACAGAGTAGAAAAAGCTAAAGGAGTTCATCAACTCCAAACCAGTATTATATGAAATACTGAAAGGTACTCTTTTAGAAGAGAAAGAAGAAAAAGGTAAAAGACAAAAAATTATGAACAACAAATACATATCTATCAACAAGTGAATCTAAAAAAATTAAGTGAATTAAAAATTTGATCAACAGAATAAACTGGTGAATATAATAGAATCAGGAGCACAGAAAGGGAGTAGACTGATAATTCTAAGGAGGACAAAAATCATAAAGCATCAAACAGACTGTGAAATTACAGCAGAAAGATTAAAGTTAGGTGAGGTAGATAAGTGATCAATCAAAGGACTTGTATGCATGCCTATAAGCATAACCAATGATCACAGACACTGGGGGGTTGGGGTATGCCTGGGAGGGAGGGGGGCAATGGGGAAATATGTATAAAAAACTAATAGAAATTAATAAAAAATTAAAAAAAGGTAATATGCGAATTGACTATCACTCCAATACACAAGATGGCTGCCCCCATGTGGACACAAGATGGCTGCCACAAGATGGCAAGCAAGGGAGGGTTATTGGGAGGGACCAGACCTGCAAGGGAGGGAAGTTGCGGGCGACTGGGCCTACAGAGAAGGGCAGTTGGGGAGGACCCAGGCCTGTAGGGAAGAGCAGTTGGGGTGGACCAGGCCTACAGGGGAAGGCAGTTGAGGGAGACAGGACTGCAGTGAGGGTAGTTAGGGGTGACCAGGCCAACAAGGAAGGGCAATTAGAGGCAATCAAGCTGGCAGGAGAGTAGTTAGGCATCAATCAGGCTGACTGGGGAGTGGTTAGAGGGTGATCAGGTTGGCAGGCAGAAGTGGTTAGGGGCAATCAGGAAGGCAGGCAGGTGAGCAGTTGGGAGCCAGCAGTATTTGTGAGAGGGATGTCTGACTGCCCGTTTAGGATCGGGCCTAAACGGGCAGTTAGACATCCCTTGAGGGATCCCAGATTGGAAAGTGTGCAGGCTGGGCTGAGGGACACAACTCCCTCCAATATATGAATTTTGTGCACGGGGTCTCTACTTGTACTATAAAAAAGATGGAGAAGATGTCAAAACAAGCCAGTTCTGGGGCAACTTTTCCAAACTTCACAAAGTTCATTTTGTTTTTACAATGTAAAGCTGTTTCCAGTGAGCCCATGCTGTGAAATTTGTAGCAGTTGATATATTTTAAAGATGTATAATTTCAAAGTATTTATTGTTATGGAAGCAGAACTATGAGTGGGCAATTTGAGGTAAGCTCTCCTGGACTTTTATTAGAAAATTCAGTAGCAAAAAGTGAATATTATTTTGGCCACAGTAAAAAAAAACTAGGAATCAAAAAACATCATAGAAGATGGTTAGATATGAAGCTCTAGGAATTGGTTTGTCCACCAAAATAGCTTTTGAGCTGGCAAGAACTATTAGAGTCAACTATTTGGAAACTTTGCAATTTACTCAAACAATTGCAGTATCCAGAATAATATCTGACAAAGAAAAAGGCTGGTAATATTCAGTGAATTTCAGTTTTCACATGCCAGCTATCATTCCCCAGCCTCAAAGAGTTAGAGCATATGAGTTGTTCTTTGGGGGTTAATAAAATAATTTTGAAACTAGAGAGAAGTGCTAGTTTCACAATGTGTGTGTATGGCTGTAATTTAAAGTGGTTAATGCCATGCTGTGTGAATTTCACCTGCAAACAAAACTAAACAAATAAAACTTGGTAACACATATGCCACTAAAATAGAATCAAATATTTATACTTAAAAATAAAAATCCTATCTTATAAAAGAGTAATATGCAAATTGATCATCACTCCAAATCACAAGATGGCCGCCCCCATGTAGTCAAAGATGGCTGCCACAAGATGGCCAGCAAGGGAAGGCTGTTGGGGGAGACCAGATCTGCAAGGGAAGGGCAGTTAAGGGCAATCAGACCTGCAGGGGAGTACAATTGGGGGTGACAAGGTCTGCAAGGAAGGGCCTTTGGGGAGGACCAGGCCCACAGTGAATCAGTTAGGTGTTTATGAGGCTGGTAGGGAAATGGGTAGGGGCAATCAGGCAGGCAGGTGGGCGAGCAGTTGGGAGTCAGCAGTCCTGGATTGTGAGAAGGCTGTCCCAGATTGGAGAGGGTACAGGCTGGGTTGAGGGACACACACCTCTGTGCACGAATTTGTGCACTAGGCCTCTAATTAAAAATAATTACAATGTAAAGTTAATATTGTGAGTAACATAGATAAAAAAGGAATACCAATCAACAAAATGGCTAAAGAATATGGTTAGATAATTATAAAGTGAGACCTATACGTGGTGAAAATCCTATTAAAAAACAGTAAAAGTCTCACAATTAGGTCAATATAAAATCCAGTGGCAGGAATGGTTGGTTGGAGATGTTGTAAAAGAGATGCCCTCATAGGCTCCTTGGGGAAAAATTTAGAGAAGCATTTAGCAAAATATAGCAACCATCTTCAAAATAGTTGTTCTCTTTGTGTTAATAATCCATTTCTAGTTCCCTAAAGAAATAAAAAAAATTGTACAAATATATTTCCTTACAAAGGTACATGACATTGGTTATTTATAAACGACTTATTAGAAGTGTGATATCATATGAAGTTATTAAAGTTGTGTTTAAAGAGGCTATTTAAGAAATAAAAATTATTATCATGATAAGTAAAATATATGTCTACACAAGTTTTTAAGTGTTTACCAACATGACTATAATCCTATATAATAAAAGCCTAATATGCTAAGTGTCCAGTCATCCAGTCAACTGTTCAACCAATCAAAGTATAATATGCTAAGACCACTCAACCTCTCGCTATGACATGCATTGACCCTCAGGGGATAGACAGTTGACTAGTCAATCAGTAGCTATGAGGTGCACTGACCACCAGGGGAGGGCAGATACTCCAACTGGTAGGTTAGCTTGCTGCTGGGGTCCAGCAAATTGGGACTGAGTGTGATGGTATGGACATGTCCTGGAGCCCTTCTACAGTCCCTCCCCAGCTGGCCCACCTCCCATGTCTTTCCCTTGCCCGAATTGTGCACCAGTAGAGTCCCTCAGCCTGGCCTGTGACCTCTTGAAATCCAGGACCCCTCAGGGGATGTCAGAGAGCTGAGTTCAGCCCAATCCCTCAGACCAGGCTGAGAGACTCTACTAGTGCATGAATTAATGCACCAGGCCTCTAGTATTTTATATTTTAGCTATAAGCATGTTTATGTACATAAAAATGTAGAAAATATACAAAATACCAATAATTTAATTCTAATTAATGTAATAAGTTATTTTATATTATTTATTATCACTTAATGTGTTTTCAAAAATATTTTATAATGACCCCCTTTTATAAGAGAGATTTGTTTTTCCACTTATTTATGCATTTATTGTTTGATTCTTCTTTGTGCTCTAACCTGCAACCTAGTGTATCAGGACAATGCTCTAACCAACAGAGCTACCTAGCCAGGGTCTATACTGACCCTTTCTTGTATCATCAGAAAATAATTAACAATATTATTTTCAAAACAAATCTAAAAGCAGGTTTCTGGCATCCACTAATGAATGACAAAGTGAGTTTTATAAAGTAACCCTCCTGCTGATAAATAAGAAAATCTCTCACCAAAATATGTCAAACAATTAAATGATGATACTATATAATGAACAAAAGCTGACAGACCCATGGGGAGATTCAATACGTAAAGTAGAAATATTTAAGAGATGATATCCATAATTATATAGTTTTCCCTTCAAAACACTGCCTTGTCCATGTAGCACCAGGTACATCTTGATTAGAAAGCAGAAGACATATTTCTTTCAGGGGTAAGAGATATAACTTTATGCTACAACAAGGGCCTAGAATTTGAAGGAGAAAACATCAGAATGATAAAAACCACAGAGTAAGAGTTCCAAAATATGCATAGAAACTCTCATAAAATCTTTCATAGACCACAAAACTAAGCTTAAATTAGACAACAGTCCGAAAAATCAAGGAAGGAATAACAAGTTGAAGGTGAAAAATCCAAGCACAGCTATTATAAATGAGAAGGAGTTTGGAGTTTTAGTCCCAGCTGGTGTAGCTTAGTGGTTGAGCATCGATCAGTGAACCATGAAATCATGTTTCAATTCCTTGTCAGGGCTAATGCCCTGGGTTGTAGTCTGGATTCCCATTAGGGGTTGTGCAGGAGGCAGCTAATCAATGATTCTCATAATTGATTTTCTATCTCTCTCTCCCTTCCTCTCTGAAATTAATCTAAAAAAAAAATGAAAACTGCTGAAATTGATTTGGCTCAGTGGATAGAGCATCGGCCTGTGGACTAAAAGGTCCCAGGTTCGATTCTGATTAAGGGCATGGACCTTGGTTGCAGGCATATCTCCAGTAGGGAGCATGCAGGAGGCAGCTGATGGATGTCTCTCTTTCTCATTGATGTTTCTAACTCTCTATCCCTTTCCCTTCCTCTCTGTAAAAAATCAATAATATATATATATATATATATATTTTTTTTTTTAATGAAAACTAACAAAATACCCTAAGAACAAATATAGATTATAATTTTGTCCATGAGTGTTAAGGAGAAGTTTGGGAATATATTCACTTAAAAATATAATTGTAATATGATTAAAGGTGTTGGGCCCACAGTTTTGAGCACAGTAAAAAAGTCATGAGATTTATCAGCTGTCTATATAGAAAGTTTTGGCAGTAAGTTTATCACTTGCCATGAATGGATTACAATATTAGCAAAATCAATCCTTTTAGAATTCCCTGCACTTCATTAAAATGGTGTTTACAACCCTAACTGGCTTGACTCAGTGGATAGAGGATGGGCCTGCAGACTCAAGGGTCCTAGTTTCCATTCTCATCAGGGGCATGTGCCTTGGTTGCGAGCACATCCCCAGTGGGGGATGTGCAGGAGGCAGCTTATTGATGTTTCTCTCCCATCAATGTTTCTAACTCTATCTTCCCTCTCCCTTCCTCTCTGTAAAAATTATATATAATTTTAAATGGTGCTTACATAATTGTGTTCATTTTTCAAAATTCATTTCTCCAGATTTCCTTGTCTCCCTTATCTATATCCAAAAACATCCAAATTTAGGAGAGTGTGAAAAAGTGTATTATTTCAAGCATCTTCTTGAATTATTAGCTTGTGTTCTCTGAAGCTTTATTAAAATCAGTGTCAGAGATTAAAGCCATTTTAATTTTATAATCCTCCAGTCTTCCTAAATTCAATTTACCAAAACAACTTTTCTTTTATCTGCTTCTTATTGAAACTTCTCAAGAATTTTTTTTTTAAATAATAAACTCTAGTTTTTAAAAACAAAAATTACCTGTCCCTGTATACAAAGTAGATCAGTTGTTGCTTGGGGCAGTAGTAGAAAAATCTCAGGTAATCTTGATGGCAAAGAAACATGAGGGAAATTTTCGGTTTATCAAAATATTCTCTATATTAATTGTAGGGTACTTGCATAACTATGTGCATTTTTCAAAATCCATAGAACTGTAAACTTAAAAATTGAGAGAGTATGTGAACCTAATTTTAAACAAAGTTTGTTTAAAGCAGATGCCCTACATTATGGTGATTGTCTTCCCAAGAAGTTATATATAAAATGTCATATGCTTGTTTATTTTTACTTCTAGAAGCCTGGTGCACAAAACTCATGAGAGTATGGTCCCTAGAGCTGGCCTGCCATCAGGGCCATCTTTCCTGGCTGCCCCAAGCTGCCCCCCACTCCCCGCCCCCCGCCCCCCCATCACCACCCACCACCAGTCCCTTATTCACCATCAGGTGATCGGACCTTCCTGGCCAGAGGAAGGGACCAAGAGATGGTCAATGTGCCTCATAGTGACTGGTTGAGCAGCCATTCTGGCTATTCTGCTGTTAGGGTCAATTTGCATATTACCTTTTTATTATATAGGCTTCCTAATCAAACTGGGGAATTGGTATGCAATGTACTAGTATACAAAATTGGGTTAGGAACCAAGAAAACATGACTAGGTATCTCTTGTCTTAACAAGTAAGTAAACACACAAGTAGGTAAATGAGTAAGTAAAAACATAAATGAATGTATACCCTTAATATCCCAATCTATGTTCTCTATATCTTTCTTACATTTAACAGAAAAACAATTGTTTTAAGCCATACTCTTATAAATTTATCTGGAATAAAAATAATCTAATTTGATTTTGGGTCAATTTTCAAAAATAGAAATCTAACTATAAAGATAACTGTTAATTATACTGCTTAGCTTATCTAAGAATATTAAATGTATTATGTATAGAAAAATGCAATTTGTCTTCTGTATTAGATTTACTCATAAATTTATATTCACAAATAAATTACCCTTTAAAACATGTTTTCCCAATGTGTCCTATAAGTTTATGTAATTATATTTGTCACTTTAAAAATCCTGGATTTATCATAACTGAGCACATTATCCTGAAGCTTCTAGTAAATAATCAGGAGGACACTATATTTTACCATGTAATCTTTAAAAACTTTTTTATGCAGTATCCTAATAGTTAAGAGTTCTTCAGAACCATTTTTGAAATACCTTTTAATTTTCCACTTGTATTAATATTAACTAATAGTCATAAGAGAAAATTATTTCATGGAATTACTTAAGAAATTAGTTGGCTCATGGAATCCAGGACCGCATTGCTAAGAAAGGAAATAACTCAACTTTGGGATTAAATTTGAATTGGATCTAGCAGGAGACATTAGTTTTACTCTGAAGGGCTACAAGAAAAATGAAGAGGAGGAAGATCTATTATATTTACATCAAAGTAATTCTGCATTTGAAGAGTAATGGGCAGTCATGTGAAGGATGAGGAATATTCATATTGGTTTGACTGGTATGATTTTTTTCTTTATGAAGTGGTGCATTAATATACTGTTTGACAAAAAAAAAGACTTGCAGTAAAACTACTCCATTTAAATAAATGAATTGTTTCTTTATGTACTGAAAGAAAATGAATCAAATAGGAATTCTATTTATTTTAATATTTTTCTGATGGCCTTTGATTTTACAAAAGGTATACTTTATCAGTTAGAGTGAAATAAGAGTGTTCACTCTTCCCAAGCTTACACTTGAATTCTCATTTTCATGTTCAGCAAACACTTGCTTGCCCACTTAATCTAAATAAAGGTAATCAGTGCCAAGCATTATAAATGGCAGAATAAATTTCAGATGTCTTGAGGAGTTCATTCTAAATTCTCTTGATTTAAACCTATAAAATCAGACTAAAATCTATTTGTATGAACTTTGATATTTACTTATCTAAAAATCACAGCAGCACATTATCATCGTGAAAGTGCTTTATTATGAAATTCATATAAGTATTGTTTGTTTTTATATTACAAAACTCTATTTATTCTTGTTTTTATAATGAAATTTATTTAAGCCTAATATAACACACAATGTAGAATAATGTTTCTTCTATACCACAGAATGAATGTGGAGAATAAATTCATTATTTCTTCTTTGGGAGATCTCTTTTTAATCTCGGGGCTTTGCACAGTGATTTTTTTTTTCTCTGACTACACTGATGAGGATTCCAAACTAATTTCCAGTAAAATGAGTTGCCTTTAAAAATATAGTTTTATCATATTCTGCAGCCTCCTTCACTTCCCAAATGTACTTTCTTTTAATTCCCACCTTTAATTTTCATATGGCATTGTTTACCCTGCATTACCAAATATGAGATAGAATATGAACATATTGCAACTCTCTGAAGAAAGATATTTTGTAAATATACTTTATTTAATGTGCCCTTTTTTATCTAGTATTCATATTTTTTACATTGTTTGTACAGTAGCTTTAATTTTTACAGATGGAGCAGAAAAAATTCTATATGTAAAAAAACCTTCTCTTTGATTAAGTTTAAACTTCAAGAGCTGCAGTATAATCTCTCATTTGGAGGATTAATTCTTTACAAAACCTGAAAACTGGATTGTTTAAAAATAATCCAGATGGCAAAAGAAGCATTTGTAGAAGAGGTAAATAATTTCATATGTTTTATAGAACTGGTGCAGAGAAAATTAGTTGCAAATTCAAAATAAAAATACAGTATATATCTCCCAAAATGTTTTTGATATTTATTTAGCATATTAATTTATTTACATTTACATATCATTGCAATTTCTTAAATCTTTTTTCTTCCAATTTGAACATTTTTGTTTTGCTTTGCTCTGTTACACTTTGTTTCTATCACAGAAACCCCATTATACATGGTTTCCACTTAATTAAGAATTTAAATCATGGAGTTTCAGACTTGTCCCTCTGAAAATTCTGTCAGGAGTCACTATACAACTGATGTTCACTTTACCCCTTAGTTGGTCTGGGGACTTCCCTGTTTTGCCTGAGTTCCTGGGAATACACAGGGCTACAGCCAGACATTACTCATATTTAATCTGATATGAGACTAAACTTCATATATATTGCCAATGCAAATGTGTATTTAGCTTCCCACAGTTCTAAATTGTTCAGTAAAAATACATTTAAAAAACAGTATAATAGTATAAGTAGTTATTATTTTAAGAATGATTGAAAAACCTATGAGATTTGCTTTAAATAAAAGATTTTTTGAACAAAAATATTCAATCTATTCTCTTTCATCCTTGAGAAAAGAATTAGGTACTTATTGTTAAGTACACATTTTATAAAATGAATCGATAATTTTTGAAAAATATGCAATTTATTTCAAAATTATGATAGGTATAATTATATATCATGATGAATGAGGTCCTAAAATGAACAGTGAAATATATTTTGACAAATGCATCCAATTGTAAGTTCATAACACATTAAAGTATAAAAAAAATTAAATATATTTTATTGATTTGTTTACAGAGAAGAAGGGAGAGAGATAAGAGTGTTAGAAACATCAATGAGAGAGAGACATCAATCAGCCGCCTCTTGCAAGCCCCCTATGGGGGATGTGCCTGCAACCAAAATATATGCAATTGCCCTTTCAGTCCCCAGGCTGATACTCTATTCACTGAGTCAAACTGGTTTCGGCAAAATATAAAAATTTTAATCAGCTCCCAAAATTACCTTGTGTCTATTTATATAGTCATTATCTTTTCCATTAATACAGTCCTTGATAATCAATCAATGACTTTTTTTTGCTCTTAGTGTAGAATCACATGAATAGAACTATACAATGGGTTTTCTTCACATAATTCTTTTGAGATGCATGAATATATAACATTTTGTTTGTCACCTGTATCATTAATATTCATTTGGATTGCTTCCAGTTTGGGAGATAATGAATAAATCTGATTGAACATTAGTATAGAGGTCTTTTCAGTTGCTATGACACATACTAACCACCAGAGGGAAGATGCTTTGCCTGGTAGATTAACTTGCTGCTAGGGTCCAGCCAATTGGGGCTGGGTAAGACAAGCCAGACACACTCTGAAGACCTCCTACAGTCACTCCCTAGCCCTGATCAAACCCTGGTGGGGTCCTTTGGCCTGGCCTATATCCTCTCGCAATCTGGGACCCCTTGAGGAATGTCGGAGAGCTGGTTTTGGCACAATTCTCACAGGCCAAACTGAGGGACCCCACTGGTACACAAATCTGTGCATCAGGTCTCTAATATATTATATATATACACACACATACATACACACACACATACACACAGACACATATACACACAGAGATATCTAAATATATAATATTTATATATGACATATATATATATAAAATTATAATATATATACACAAATACTTCTGTATATAAAATGAGATTTATTATAAAGAATTGGCTCACATGATTATGGGATGAGAAATCCCAAGATCTGCCATCTGTAAGTTTCAGACCCAGGAAAGTTGGTGGTGTAGTTAAAAAGCCTGATAACTAGAAAATATATTGTATAGATTTCAGTCCAAGTTTGAAGTTCTCAGAGCCAGGAATGTGGGCAGTAGGTGTAGATTGTTCCTGTTAACCAGTCAAGGAGAGAACAGAAACAGTCTTCTTGCCTTTTTATTCTATTGGGGACCAACAGATTGGACAATTTGCATCTTCAATTGGGAGGCCATCTGCTTTAATTGGTGTATCAACTCATGTACTAATCTTTTCTGAAAATGCCCTTACAGACAGACCTAGAAGGAATGTTTAACTAGGTAGGCATCTGGGCATCTCATAGTACCGCCAATCTGAAATATGAAATAGCCACCACAGAAGAATAAAATAAGTCACAATAGACAAACATACCAGTATGTCGGAAACCAAACATTGTTCTCACTAAATGGATGTAAACAGGAGGCCAGAAGGCTGGTCAACCTTAACTGCTCTGAAAGGTCAGAGCTAATTAATCACTGTTTAGATGAAAACATTGTCAGCTGAAGCAGCCTCTACCTGTTTGTTTCATGTTAATTTCTGTTTTGTTATTTCCTGCCTAAAGGCTAGGGGTGTGTCCCATAGTCCTTTCCACTAGAGCAGTGGTTCTCAACCTTTCTAATGGCGCGACCCTTTAATACAGTTGCTCACGTTGAGGTGACCCCCAACCATAAAATTATTTTTGTTGCTACTTCATAACTGTAATCTTGCTACTGTTATGAACTCTAATGTAAATATCTGATATGCAGGATGTATTTTCATTGTTGCAAATTGAACATAATTAAAGATAGTGATTAATCACAAAAACAATATGTAATTATATATTGTGAAATATTTATTTCTAATTACAAATAAATTAAATTTTGTCTTGAATTGTGGCATGGGCAACAGTCCTCATATGACAACAGTAAACTACATTGCTACACTTTGATACACCTAGGAGCGGTCTGTTGGTTCCTAAGACCATGGGAAATAGGTGTTTTCCGCTGGTCTTAGGTGACCCCTGTGAAAGGGTCGTTTGACCCCCAAAGGGGTTGAGAACCACTGCACTAGAGAAAGGCTCCCGCCTGGCCCCCCCATATCGACAAATTAATATTTTCTGGTTTCTCATTTCATTTGCGTGCAGCCTCCTTCAGAACCCGAACCCTGAATCGGAAACCCTGAACCACGTGGGACGTGGAAAGGGGCTCCCACATCTGGTGCCCAACAGGGAACGTGTAAAAAGGTGCCCACATCTGGCGCCTGACTGCGGGAAATCTGGAGGAGAAGGTATTATTCGCCTAAGAGCGGAGGAAGGAAAATTCACCAAGGAAAATGGTGAGGGAAGATTCACCTAGGAAAAGGTGAGGGGAATTCAATGTACGCAAAGCCCACGGATTAACTATAGAGTCGCGATCTGTACTCATGAGAGAAGCCCAGCTGAAAAAGAAATGCGTGCAATTGTCCACCTTTTTGGACATATTAGACAGGGTTTTAAGCTGGAATCTCTCCGCAAAAGCTGCAGAAAAAGAAAAACCCAGAACTAGTCTTTATTTTTTAAGAAAAATGGAATAAAGGAACCCAAAGGAGATGATTTTGTGTTATTAATCAAGGTTTTCAGCTAAATGCAAATTAAATTGGGAGAAAATAAAATTTCTCTAATTAGGAATTCAAAATATGTTGTTTATTGGTCTAATTAAAAAAGAATTCTGTGATTTCCAACTGAAAAACTTTAATATAAAATAACAGCTTAAAGATATAGTTGACATATTAAGATAATTATAAAAAGTATTGTAATCTTTAAATAATATATGAATATATATATTTGGTGGCTTTTTTCCATGTTAAAATTTCAAGGCTTTAACAGAGATGATTCTTGGAAAGCTCCATGGGCCTGGAGTAATAAAGAAATTTGTTCTCTCTTCTTAAAGGAAATATTTTTTAAATTTAACTGATCTAATATACTTGAAATTGCATGGAAAACTTTATCAAATAAGAATTAACTATATTTTAAATGTTATGAAGATTTTGGTCTCTAAGAAGGGCTAAATGAAGTAACTAAATATTTCTTAAAATTCCAACATTAGAATTTAAAATGACAAAAAGCCCATAGCCGCCTGTATTTTTAAGGTAGAGGCGGGGCAATATTTGTGGCTTGTGAATCAGAAATAAACATTTACTAAATTTCTTTAGCTTTTTAAATTAAGATACCTACTTTAATTAATAAATTAGCCTTTTAAATAAAAATCAAGGTTTTTCAGGTAAATAAAAAGCCAATGTTTTTGTAAGCAATTTGATTAAGTATTCTAATAAAGTAACTAAGACCTTGTCTATACAAAAAAAATTGATAGCCAGTTTGAAATTGACTTGCCATGGCCTAGAACAAAAGAATATCCTTACATAATATTATTCTACAATGTCATTAAAAATTTTTTTGACAAATATCCCAAACAAACTTACAATCTAATTCTCTGAATATTTGGTAGCAATTTTAAAAAATAACATAAAAGGAATTAAGGCAGTGAGAAGGCACTTGAGCATTCTATATTGGCTTTTCTTGCTCTTTTTGCCAAGAGGGACCCTCCCACAGCTGTCGCCTGAGCTTTCTGTTCATGCTGAGGTTGAAGCCTCGTGTTGGCTGGTACCATGAATCTGTCTCTCACCCAGTGGTGTGAGCTGGGCCCTTCCTGGAGAAGGAACCTGGGTTCCCCAAGATATGTGATCAGTGCTGGGACCCTGTCAGCAGGCAAGGGGATCCCAAGGCAGGTACTGGGCGTGGAGGCCACAGGGCATCAGCTACCAAGGAGACGGAACTGAACTTCACATCAACCTGCTTGGCCCCGGAGGATGGCTGGTTAGCCAATGACGGGTAAGATTCCTCAGAGGAGGAACAACCTAGGACAGGCACAGTCGCAGAGGGGCCATCAGGAGAAAACTTGGGGATCAACAGAGGTGAGGCACAGATCCTCCCCCCTCCCCCCACAACATTGCAGGGGCTTGAACCTTTGCCCCTTCTGAGGGAGGTCTCCTGCCCCATGGCTGCTTCACTTCCCACTCCCAGCTCCGATCAGGACCCAGGTGCCAAGACAGAGACTTGGCCCAGCTCCATTCCGGATACAGGTGACAAGACAGAGATTTGGCTCAACCTTAACTGCTCTGAAAGGTCAGAGCTAATTACTCACTGTTTAGATGAAAACATTGTTAACTGAAGCAGCCTCTACCTGTTTGTTTCATGTTAATTTCTGTTTTGTTATTTCCTGCCTAAAGGCTAGGGGTGTGTCCCAAAGCCTTAATAAAAGGGAGAAAAAGGCCAGAGCAAGTGGCAGTCCTTTCCACTAGAGGAAGGCTCCCACCTGGCCCCCCAATATCGCCAAATTAATGTTTTCTAGTCTCTCATTTCCTTTGTGTGCGGCCTCCTTCAGAACCCGAACCCTGAACGTGAGACGTGGAAAGAGGTTCCCACACTAGTAGAATGAGAAGACTAATGACAAGATTAAATAAAAATGAATGATATCCCAAGACAATAAACAATACAAAAATTAAGGAAAGCCTATGTGGCCCTTATCAGGGTAGTTCATTAAACACTACATGCAAATGCAATATACAGATGATGTATCAGATAATTGTACATTTGAAACCTATATAAACTTATTAACCAATGTCACCCCAATAAGTGTAATTAAAAAAAAAACCACATAGGGAAATTAATTCCCATACTGGACCTCCATTATTGAAATATATAGACATTCTCAACACAACGTAATAGAGTAGTGTGATTTTAGCTATAAGTAGCAGAGAACCTAATAACTTTACCTATTTATTCTTTCCACATAACAATACATCAGAAGGTGGGCATTACCAGTGGTTCAGTTATAATACAGGATATATTCATATCCATATTTTTTTTGTTTTGTCCTCATGATCAAAAAAGAGCTGGCAGACATTTAAGCAGAATGGAAGGTGGAAATGGAGTCTTCTCACAATTCTGTATTTTTACTTAAGAAGAAAATATCTTTTACAGCATGTTACCCTTTGTATCTCATTGGCCAAACTGATTCATATGACTATTAATTCAGCCCAAACACTAGCAGTTGTCAGTTCAGTTCTCAGTTAAAGCTTAATATGTAGAACCTTCTCTTAGGAGCACTCTTGGGAACAACACCTATGGGAAGAAGAAAGGGATTGAACAGAAGGTGCATTCGGGCTCCTCTGACACATGGCATATGTGATAACCTTCAGAGTTTTCCAAATGGGGGTGAACTCATTGGGCTTTCATGCATTCGAACTGATTAAGCATCAAATGCAAAATGAGGCCTGATCTTGGGTGAGCCATATGTCTTGAGTCAAAGCAATCCTCATAGAGGCTTGATAGCTAAGAACTATCTATTGGCAGTGCCTCCAAAAGCTGAGGGAATAAGCCCTTCATTACTGAAAAAGGTTCTGGGCTGTGCATCATAAAAATGAAAAAGAGAAGAGATTATCGTATTTATGATCCATGCTTAGTGGGTACAGGAAGGTACCGCTTTTTTGAAGGGAAAAATCTCTCTCCCCATAATTACTGCAATTCTGTAATTCTAGGGAGGAATTGGTCTTTGAAAGGCAATCAATCAATCAATTTATTTCTCTCTCTCTCTTTCTCTACCTCTCTCTGTACCTATCAATTTATTTCTCTCTCTCTCTTTCTCTACCTCTCTCTGTACCTATACTTAATACATACCGAGTACACTAAGTAGGCAGAAGCAGCATAATAAAAATGCTAGGAGTAGCTCTAAAAATACAGAGCTATATAATTGAAAGTGTCTGAAAGAGAAGCAGCCCAGAGCTGTAGGTAACCTTGGATATCCACTTACCCTAAGGTGAAACAAACAAACTGTATATATAGAAGGAAAATTATATCATTTAATAACTCAAAACATTATCCCAATGTAGTAATATTTTGAGTTAGTTATTGTAACAATTCTATAACAGACATTTTCTAAATGCTTGAATTTTGTCAAATGATTTCACATTTTTGAGTTTTAATATCCTTTCTGTTCATCAGAAAATATAATATTTAATTGTAAGGCTCATGGACTTAAAGTTTTCATTTCCATGCTTTAAAAAATATTCATATATATATATACATATATATACATATATATATACAGTCTAATATATAATGCATAATATTAAAATTCAGTAAAATTAAGGTATATCTTAACTAGCTTTGGTAAAGTGCATTCACCAAAAATTAAACATAAATGGTTTCAGAAAGTTCTCTATTTGTCTCTTTATCATCCCACCACTGGTTTAAGCACATATAGTTTATGTCTGTTTTAGTTTCATCTGATAAAATAATATACATGAGGAAACTAATTGAAAGAAGACAGAATATGGCACATGTAAGTCATTAAATAAAGGTTTTTTGTTGAAATTTTATCTGTGAAGAATGAGGGGTAATACAGATAAAGCTGATGATGGGAACAGAGGCCAGTAAATGAGAACTCTGACCCCTCATATTAAAAGGTGGGTAGGGGGAGATAGAAGAGGGTAAAGGGGGGATAAATGGTGACAAAAGGACATTTGACTTTGGTGGTGAGCACAAGATGCAATGTATAGAAGATGTATTATAGAGTTGTACACTTGAAACCTATAGAATTTTGTTAACCAATGTGACCCTAATAAATTCAATAAAAATAATTTATGCATCATTTCATAGACAATGTCATTCCAATGAAGAAATTTAACTCTGATTTAGAAGACTGTTGCAGTAATAGAGAATTGTAATGGGTGCAGCCTGACCTAGAATAGGAGTAATAAGGATAAAACAGAAAGAGAATCCAAATACAAATGGAATATGGAAAGAACAGGGTTCTAAGTTTCTAGTTTAGTAGAGGAGATAATTCTGGAAATATCAGTTGAAAAAATGAGGAATAATTTAAGATAATCAGTAAGACACATGAATATGCTCTATGAATAAATAATTTATACAATTTTCTCTTTTTTAAAAAAAATTATTGATCAGTGCAGGGTCAGATATTGAAAAATATATACAGGTATTAAAGATATTCATGGGCCTGGCTGGTGTGGGTCAGTGGTGAGCATCAACCTATGAACCAGGACCTGGTCATGGTTTGATACCCTATCAGGTCATATGCCTGTATTGTAGGCTCAATCCCCAGTGTGAGGCATGCAGGAGGCAGCTGATCCATGATTTTTTCTCATCATTGATGTTTCTATCTCTCTCTCCCTCTCCCTTCCTCTCTGAAAGCAATAGCGAAATATATTGAAAACTTATTTTTATAAAAGATGCACTCTGAGTTTTAATTGCCATGCTTTGGTTTAAAATATTTCTGCTTAGTTTCAAATATAAATAGAAGAAAAATTATTCATAAAATAATTTATTTGAATTGATTTTAACTTTAAAATGCGTAGCAAATTTTTAGTAACTCATAGTATTAATCCAAAATACCCTTTCTTATTAAACCTTAAGAGATAATACACAATTTCCAAACAGAAGGCAATTTAGCCCTTTTTGTGTTTAAAATATTACCCATCACTTTGGATAGGTGGCTTTCTTAATTGCTTTGATGCAAAAAAACAAGTTATGTGCTTTTAAATGAGTTTAATTTTCTTTTTAAGTTTTTATTTTAAAACATACAGCATAGTAAAATCAAATAACTATCCACATAGCAAACTCTATTCTTTCTTCTTCTATCAATAAAACCAAATCCCTTGAGACTCAGACTCAGCAAGACATATTGTATAGAAAATCATATGTTGGTGGAAAATTCAAAAAAGACAAATAATACCTAAATTATAAATCTCACCCTTCTCTCACAAATAGTCATTTTAAATAAGATGATTCACTAAGTCTAAATTATAAGGATTATAGCCTGAAAATACATGAAAGATAGTAGGGATTATGGTATATTTATAATATATTTCCATAGCTAATTTTAGAAGAATTTTAATGTCCTATTTAGAATTTAATGATTTTTAAAAATCGTGGACATCATTTAGCTAACCACAAAAATAGTTTGTTCTCATATATTTTATTTCTGTACTGAAAATTTGATAATTGGGAAAAATAACATTGGGTAATGGATACAAAATAGACCCAAGAAATAAAACTACTTGATTAAAGCCACTTAGATGATAGTTATAGCATGAAAATTTAAGTTAGTCTCTATAATAAGATTAAGTTATGCCTGACACAAATACTTTTTTTAATGCTTCTCACTTTAGAAGATTTTAATATCCAAGGTGAAGGGAAGGCATCTCAATACCCTATCATAATTTAAATGAATATTCAACAACCCAAGCTGTACATTAAACACACATATGCCAGTAGCTTGGTTTGTGCTTGTGGCCAAAATATTGAGAGTCTATATCTGTCCAATACACGCTATGCTCAAAAATCCCTAGTGGTGGTGGAAAACTAATGTCGCTATTCTGTTTGACCACAGAATAGCAATCTGCATTTATTTCCATGGGAAAATGAATCCTTGAACACCACTGGCAAAGCTTATGTTTTACATTGTTAGGCACTCATATGAGGTGTATGGGTATGCCCACATCTCCAAGTTTTTGCTTTGTTAGGGAAAATACAGATCTGTACTTCTTTTAGAGGGCTGAAAAATGTGAAACCTTGTTGTTGGCCTTTGGCAAATAATCCCTGGAGTTCTGCCTAAACTCTATTTTTTTTCCACCCTACTCCTGCCTAAAAAATTTTTGTTTGTTTTCTAGAATAGCAACCCATAATTTCAAGTGGCATGTTCCTTAATCTCTTTCCAGGCATGAATGAAGGCGGAGGATAAGCTGGTGCAATTGATAGGAAAAATAAGTCATTTCCGGGGGGGGGGGGCTTGCAATCTGAATCTGTGCCAGTAATCTAATGTACATTCTTGATTGCCTATAATTAAGTCACTGCCCCTTTCTCCACAATCTGGTCTTGCAAGACTAGTTTACCTAATACTCACATTTTACAGAGGCCATAAACTATGAACAATATGTAACTCCCAGAGGTTATATATTGTTCATTGTTCTCACTGGCACCAGGACAGGCCTTTAGGTATGGTCTCATGGCCCCCATCCCAATACATGGGGCTTTTTGCAAAGTCTGTGAGAGGACCAGAAGTCACATCTATATTTTGGGAACAAAGAAACCAAAGGGCTAAAGGGAGAGTTCCTCCATATTGGTTTGCTCAGGATTTGGAAACAGTCTCCCCTGAGTCACTGCACTAGTACATGAGAAACATCTGAAAATAAATGGGTTTCTCCTGTATCTCCAGGTACGCCTGTGTATTTTCTGGTTGCCTGGTAAATTCTGTAACAAAATGACTAATCAGGAAACACTAACTCTGAATTTGCCACTTTCAGTGAAGCTCACAGCCCTTTAATCTTATTACATGGTAGAACTGATTAAAGCAAACCTCGGAAATTTACAAAATGGCTCTCTGTGACATTTACTAGTAGATACTATTTTTATAATCCTCACTAGAGGCCCGATGCACAAAGATTTATGCAAGAATGGGCCTTCCTTCCCCTGGCTGCCGGCACTGCCTTCGCTCTGGCCAGAGCTGCCTTTCTGCCTTCCCATACTGCCCAGGGGCCCAGAGCTGCTGGAGCAGTGTGGAATGCCTGCATCCCATCCCATCCCCTGCCATTCAGGGCCTTGCGTATTCAAATCTTATCCACCCTTCTTGTTTGGTTAATTTGCATACTCACTCCTGATTGGCTGGTGGGAGTCACAAAGCTACAGTCAATTTGCATCTTTCTCTTTCATTAGTGTAGGTGTAAAATAAGTGTCTAGGTTGCTTTTGCTCAGAGCATATAAAATGATTCTGCTTCAAGCTGCAAGCACTAAAACATAGATGATTACAACCTCCCCTTACACACAAGACTCAACTGCCCTGCCTCCCTTACAGAGAATGTCAGGGCCAGCAATGAATGCTGTGAATGTCCACAGGCTGCTGTGTCTCTAAGCAGAGGAACTACAGCCTGGGTGGGAAGAATTAGCACTTGACTGATACTGAAACTGATCCAAAAACAATCCCAGAGACTTGGAAACAATGTTGCTTGACAGGTCTGTTTGACACTCAACAATCACAGTCTGCTAACCAAAGACATCATGCAGATCATGATTAAAAAGAAAAACGTAAGTATAAACCAATTTTTGAAGAAAAAGACACAAGGTTCTGTAAGAATACCCAAAAGTAATTTGTAGCTAAACTGATATACTGACCAATATTGAACACTTTCTACATTTATGTCTCTTGATAGTTATATTTGATATTTGTTAATCTCTGTATAATAATCTACATTCTGTGAATGCAATAATCATCTTCCTAGATCTATTGCATATCATATAGTGCTGTTTTGAGAGTTAAAATAACATATTTAAAGATATTAATTTCCAAAGTTCCTTTCTTGTTGTAGAGTAGATGAATAGTATTCATTAAATGCATGTGCTTATTCAAACAAGAATTAAAACATCACCACTAGTGGCAAATGCTCCCACTCTTTTAAATGAAAGTTTGATTATCATCTGAAATCTGATAAATGATTCTTCATCTTAACTTTAGTTTATATAACTTCAATAACATGCTTAATTTAAATAATTTTCTTTTTTTTTTTTCTCTTGTTCTATATTAATTCAAGTACTTGCTTTTCTCTGTCTGCAACTTCTCAACTGGACGTGCTGGCAAAAGACAGACTCAGGGCAGGGGTTGGGATGTAAATTCATGACCAAAATCCCATATACATTTCCAATCTCCAAGGCAGTTTACATTGGATCTTTCTTTCTTTATTATTTACACTAATAAAAAAGGAAAGATGCAAATTGGCCATACCTCTGTGACGTCCAGAGTGAGTATCAGGAGTGAGTATGCATATTAACCCACCAAAGCTCATAGGTTAATTTGCATATACCTGCATATACCGGTGTCAAGCAACTGGGGGTGGGGTGGCACCAAGCAGCCTGGGTCCTGGGGACAGGTGCCAAGCCTGCAGGCTCCCAGGAGGCAAGGAGGGCTGCACCAAGCCACGCCCACAGGCTCCTGGGGATGCTGGCATCCAGCAGCCCCAAGCCCTGTGGCTGTGGTGGTGCTGAGGCTGCTAGGGCCAGAGGAGCAGAAACACAACCCCACAAGGGGTCCCAGCACCCAGCAGTCCTAAGCCTCGCTGCTGCAGCCATGCTGGGGCCACTGGGGTCACAGTGGAGACACAAACCCACAGGCAACCTGTGGAAGAGCTCATGCAGGTGCATGAATAACTTTAAGTAGAATATAGTGTATTTTACATATTATAGGGGTATGTTTAAATTAAATTATATTCATTCATTCATTTTACAAATATTTGTCTAGGGCCTTCCATTTGACAAGCATTTTCAAGGATGCTGGGGATACAGAAATGCAATCCTGTTCTTAAGTAACTTACAAAGTCTAAAGGCAAAAAATACCTAAGTGCCTGGCAGATGTGGCTCAGTAGTTGAGCGATGACCCAGAGGTCATAGGTTCAATTCCCAATCAGGGCACATGCCTGAGTTTTAAGCTCGGTAACTAATGGGGGTCATGCAGGAGGCAGTCAATCGATGATGTTCCTCTTTCGTCAATGGTTTTCTGTGCCTCTCCATTTCTCTTCCTAAAAATCAAAACATATATAAGTAAATCAATAGCTCATCCATAGTTAGCAAACTGCAGCTCACAAGCCACATGTGGTTCTTTGGCCCCTTGAGTGTGGCTTTGCCACAAAATAACACAACCTGGGCGAGTCTATTTTGAAGAAGTGGCATTAGAAGGAATTTAAGTTTAAAAAAATTAGCTCTCAAAAGAAATTTCAATCGTTGTACTGTTGATATTTGGCTCTGTTGACTAATGAGTTTACCAACCACTGGCTTAACTCAAAAGAATGCTGTGTGTACCATTGAAACATAGGTGGAGAAAGGGAACTTCTAAACCAACCTTAGAGCATCTAAACAGAACCTACATCAAACACACACACACACACACACACACACACACACACACACACACACACACACACCATCATCATTACCATCATTATCACCTGACCCTTAATGCAACATAGATTATGTTTTCAATTAAACTAAGTCTATGAATTATCTTTGAAGTCAAGCTGCTTGACTTATCTCTGCAATGCCCATGTTTTTTAAACTTTAATATAAATTTTAAAAAATAGTAGTACTATTTTTTATATATAAGATTGTTGAAAGTATACACAGTATATGCATATAATAGGTCCTAGCACATAGTAATAAATCAATAAAAATTAGCTGCTATTACTCTTCCAATACATCTTTATCTGACTAAAAGGCAATATTTATTGATTTTAAAAACAATGAAAACATGCAGATGGGTAAAATATTTTTAAATATACAATATCTTCCAATATAATTACTTTAAAAATAGTTATATTTATTGATAAGGAATTTTTGAACTGGAATCCAGATTCTTTGTCTACCATAGCTGAAGAATGAATCTATGGACAGAGAGTAGTATAGGAGAAGTGGAGATTTATTGAAGAACTAGAGGCCCACTGTACGAAATTCATGCATAAGTGGGGAGGTGTTCCTCAGCCCAGCCTGTACAATCTCTAACCTGGGACTCATCGAAGAATGTCTGACTTCCCATTTAGGCCTGATCCCAGTAAGATTGGGCCTAAACGGGCAGTTGGACAATCCTCTCACAATCCAGGACTGCTGTATCCCAACTGTTCACCTGCCTGCTTTACTGATTGCCCCTAACCACTTCTGCCTGCCATCCTGATCACCCCCTACCTCCAAACAGCCTGATTGATACCTAACTGCCCCCTGAAGGCCTGGTCACCCCTAACTGCCCTCCCCTGCTAGCCTCATTGCCCCTAACTGCTTTCCCCTGCAGGCCTGGTCACCCCTAACTGCCTGTCCTGCAGGCCTGCCTCCCTCCCGTGGCCCCGCAAATTCCCTCTCCTACAAGCCTGCCCCCCCCTGCAACTGCCCTTCTCTCCAGGCTTGATCATCCCCACCTGCTCTCCCTTGCAGGCCTGGTCCCTCCCAACTGCCCTCCGCTGCTGGCCATCTTGTGGCAGCCATATTGTGTCCACATGGGGGCAGTCATCTTGTGTTTGAGTGACAGTCAAATTGCATATTACTCTTTTATTGTATAGGATAAGTACAGACTCCCACATGGGGAGAGGGAAAGAGTCCTACAGAATAGACTCCCACGTGGGGAGGGGGAAAGGGTCCCATTGAGTTCCTTTTCCCTATGGCTTATAAAGGCTGCAGATGCTGGTGCCTTGATATCCCCTGTAATTGGTCACTATTGCCTTAGAATGATTACTATAACAACTACTGGGCTCAAAAGAACCTCACATGGGACATGTGAAGTTCTCTCACCCTCTTCCTTATTATTTTCCTATTCCCTTTGGCTTTCTTTTTCTTCTCTGAATGAAGGGCTTCCTTCTCTTTATTTTGTAAATAGAGACCTTTTGCAGTTCCCAGCTCCCTCATACTATAGAAATGTACCTGTTGCAGCTTTTGAGCTTCCGCATTCTATGGAAATATACCTTCTGCTGCTTTGTAGCCCTATGCTTCTTCCATAATTCCCTTAATTTCTAAAATTTCCCAAACCTGTCCTATTTTACCCCTAAAATTCCTGTCTCATTATCTTCATTTAGATCATTATCTAGTGTTTTTGCTTGTGTCTGTATATGCATATTTTTAATAACATATGAGTTACATTATACATGAAGGATTTTTTCCACTTAGCAAGCTATTATAAGCATCATAACAAATTAATAAATATTAATTTACAACAATTTTCTTAATGGCTCAAAAGCATTATTTTGGATATCCAAAGATTTATTAAGTGAGTTTTCTATTGTAGGACACCTAGGGTGATTCCTCACTTATATAAAAAAGGCTATGATGAATATTTTGGTAAATTAACTCATATAGTTAACGAATTCCTTAGAAATTGGAATTGCTCTCTCAAATGGAAGATGTCTTTATAAACCTATAGAATATTAAATGTAAGCTGTGAAATATAAGTACTATGAAAACCATTCTAAATTTGGAAATAAAAAGTTATTATAAGTAATTACCTAAAATTTTAAAAAAGTTCAAATAAATAGCTAAAACAGATAAGAAATTTTCTTACATTTGCCGCACAACCAATCTGTTACAGAGAATCAGAATAAATCAAGCAAAGCTCAAAGAGTTTGTAGTCACACTTTATTCACTGGTGGGCTAAGAGAAAATGAATTCAAATTATAAGCAAAGCTACAAGCAGAATTTCCCTTTTTGTTAAAGTCCAGCCCTATGTGTGCTTAGTGGCCTTGAAAACAATATAGTTTTATCCAATTAAAAAATACACCTGGCATGGCATTGAGAGTATGGTTGTATCTGGTCTCTGGCCCACAAGGTCAGACAGCTAAGTTTATCTTCCTTATTATTCAAGCAGGCTAAAGCAGGCTAGAAAGCATAGTTATTTTATTTTATTTATTTATTTATTTTTAGAATAAGAGGCTGTCTAAAAAATAGCAGAGAATTCCAAACATTAATCTTACAAGGGGTTAGCCTTCTCAAACCATCACTCAACTCTACAACCCATTAACTTCTACAAAAAAAAATATGGACATTACATTACAAAATTTACCAGTCGACTGAAAAATACACAGGAGTACTTGAAGATACAGGAAAAACCCATTTATTTGCAGATGTTTTGAATGTAATACTACAGTGACTCATGGTAGACTGTTTCTCTCCAAATCCTGAGTCCACCAATATGGAGGAAATTATGCATTTATACTCTTTGGTTTCTTTGTCCTTCAAATATGGATGGGACTTCCAGACCTTTTGTGGGCTTTGCAAAAAGCTTCGTGTGTTGGGATGCAGGCCATGAGACCACACCTCAAGGCCTGGCCTGTTGCCAAGCACTGGATAACCCTCTCTGGGAGTTGTGTATTGTTCATAGTTTATGGCCTCTGTAAAATGTGAATATTTAATAAACCAGTTTTGCAAGACCAGATTGTGGAGAAAGGGGCATTGACTTTATTATAGACAATCAAGAATGTACATTAGGCTGAGACCGGTTTGGCTCAGTGGATAGTGTCGGCTTGCAGACTGAAAGGTCCCGTCCCGGGTTCGATTCCGGTTGGAGGCATGTACCTTGCTTGCGGACACATCTCCACAGTGGAGTGTGCAGGAGGCGGCTGATGGATGTCTCTCTCTCATCGATGTTTCTTTCTATCTCTCTCCCTTCCTCTCTGTAAAAAATCAATAAAATATATTTAAAAAAAAGAAAAAAAGAATGTACATTAGGTTACTGGCACAAATTCAGATTGCTAGCCCCTCCAAAATGTCTTATTTTCCCCATCAATTGCATAGGCTTTCCTCCCTTTTCAGGGTAAAAGAAGCATATTGTGTGAGTCAGTAGTCCTTTTGTGATTGTATGGCCTGTCTTCTTTGCATAAACTTTAACTCTAGACTTTGGTGGTTGTGGTGGTAGGCTAGGGAATGGTATTTGTGAAAAGGCTTTCTTGAAGTGATGAAAGAAGCAAATTTCATTTCTTTGTAGAAAATTAGGGCATTTAGAACCAGTCTTAGTTTCTTTGTTCTCTGTTGGAAAAAAAAAATTAAGCTTTACAACTTTCAATGACCTTTATATTTTACACTGAAGGTATACAAATTTTAAAAGTATTTTTAAGTATCTTTCCCTGTAAAGATGTTGCTTTTTTTTTTTTTCATTTGGATGAAAACTACAATATTGAATTTGCACTCATGAATATGTATGTGCTCAGGAAGTATCTGAAAAAACAACAACAATATTTCAAAGCAACTCAAAATAACTTTCCCTCATCTGCATGTTTGGCAGGAACAATGGGTCAGGCTATCTCTCCTAAGGCTGTGCCAGTCCCAGATCTCAGTATGGTATCAGTCCTATGAAACTGGTTCTGCAAGATCTCAGCTACCTGTAGCTATTTTCTCTCCCTCAACTGAGCACTGAGGTTTTATCAGCAGCTACACTGAGTAATTTAGTCTTTTCATTCTCATAACAGCCCTGTGATTTCAGTATTTTATCACCAGTTTTTGAAGAGAAAAAGAAAGATCAGAGAATTGAGCTAAATTTTGAATCCCAGTATCTTAAATTGAAAATCCCTGAATTTCCATTTCAGTTTGCTGCTTCTTATTTTCTTCTTTGACTTAGGCTTAATATATAAAACCCTATGTCCATCATGACCGGAGGCTCGAACAACTGGAATTCAGTCCTGTGGTCAGCACTGGGTTTTCATGGCTACCCAGCACTAGCTGCTATGGCAGCAGGCACACTGACCCAGCACTGACTGCTGAGGAGGCTGCAAATCAGTCTCACAGACAAAGAGAGGAGTCTGATCCATAGCCTCTATGGCAACTGTTGATCAGCACTTACCTTTCTTTCTCTCCCAGTCTGGCCAGCTGCCATGCTACTATTTCTCTCTAGGCCTCCACCAGGGCTGCTGATCAGTCCTGCCTTTCTGATCCGGCCCTGTTGATAGGCCCAGAGATGTTGACTGGCATAGAAACCAACTAATTAGAACCAAATTGAACGACAGAGGAGGCCACTTAGGGGCAAGATCAGGCCTGCAGAGGAGCACAGTTGGGGGCAAGATCAGACTGACAGAGGAGGGCAGTTAGGGGTAATAGACAGAAAAAGACAGTTGGAGGAAAGATCAGGCCAGCAGGGGAGGGCAGTTGGGGGCAACCAGGCCATCAGGGAAGGGCAGTTGAGGGGGACCAGGCCTGCAGGGGAGGGCAGCTGGGGGTACCAGTCAGCAGGGGCAGGCACTTGAGGGTGAGATCAGGCCACCAGGGGAGGGCAGTTGAGGGTGAACAGGCTGTCAGGGGAGCAGGTAGGTGTTAATCAGGCCAACAGGGGAGTGGTTAGAGGGTGATAAGGCTGGCAGTCAGAAGTAGTTAGGGGCAATCAGGTAGGCAGTCAGGTGAGTGGTTAGGAACTAGCAGTCCTGGATTGCGAGAGGGCTGTCCAACTGTTAGTGGGATTGGGCCTAAAAGAGCAGTCAGACTCTCCCAAGGGATCCCAGATTGGAGAGGGTACAGGTTGGGCTGAGGGATACCCCCTCCATGCACGAATTTTGTGCACCTGTCCTCTATAGTTTTTTTTTTTTTTTATAACTTTGATAATGCATACTTTAGCTCAGCACAATGTCACCACATGCCTTGGACAGCAGTGATATCAACTTTGCTCCTTTGCCATAATTCCCCTTAGCTCTTTATTTTATGTTTTTATTTTTTACTTTCTTGGTTTCAGAGTAAGAGATAGAAACATCAATGTTGAGAGAGAATACTTGATTAGCTGCCTCCTGCACCCTCCTACTGGGGATAGAGATCCAACCAGACATGTGTCCTTAATGGGAACTGAACCAGATCACAAAGGCCAAACTGGCTAGGGCCTAATTCCCTATGTTTTTAAAATGTTTATAACTTCAACTTTTTCATTCATACCAAAATCATTATGATATTCCTTGCAGCAAACTGATATTCAGTTTTTTATAGTATTTTTCCTCATCCTAAACAATTTGTTGTAATTAAAAATATCCTCTTCAAGTATCCCTCTGGAGAGGTATTTTGTATGTGATATTTTGGACCAAAAATAATATGTCTTAAAATGTATTTTTTTTATTAATTTTTAATACATATCTCCCCATTGCCCCCCCTCCCTCCCAGGCATACCCCAAACCCCCAGTGTCTGTGATCATTGGTTATGCTTATATGCATGTACACAAGTCCTTTGATTGATCACTTATCTACCTCACCTAACTTTAATCTTTCTGCTGTAATTTCACAGTCTGTTTGATGCTTTGATTTTTGTCCCCCTGAGAATTATCAGTCTACTCCCTTTCTGTGCTCCTGATTCTATTATATGCACCAGTTTATTCTGTTGATCAAATTTTTAATTCACTTAATTTTTAGATTCACTTGTTGATAGATATGTATTTGTTGTTCATAATTTTTTGACTTTTACCTTTTTCTTCTTCTTCTAAAAGAGTACTTTTCAGCATTTCATATAATACTGGTTTGAAGTTGATGAACTCCTTTAGCTTTTTCTTATCTGTGAAGCTCTTTATCTGCCCTTCAATTCTAAATGATAGCTTTGCTGGATAGATTATTCTTGGTAGTAGTTTCTTGCTACTTATCATGTTGAATATTTCTTGCCACTCCCTTCTGGCCTGCATCATTTCTGTTGAGAAATCAGCTGACAGTCATATGGGTGCTCCCTTGTAGGTAATGAACTGTTTTTCTCTTGCTGCTTTTAATATTCTCTCTTTGTCTTTTGCTTTGGTATTTTAATTATGATGTGTCTTGGTGTGGTCCTCTTTGGAATCCTTTTATATGGGGTTCTGTGTGCTTCCTGGACTTGTAAGTCTATTTCTTTGACCAGATGTGGGAAGTTTTCAGTCATTATTTCTTTAAATAGGTTTTCAGTATCTTGCTCTCTCTCTTCTTCTGGCACCCCCACAATTCTGATGTTGGTACGCTTGAAGCTATCCCAGAGGCTCCTTACATTATCTTCACATTTTTGGATTCTTTTTTCTTCTTGCTTTTCCAGTTGAATGTTTTCTGCTTCTTTATATTTAAAATTTTTGACTTGATTCTTGCCATCCTCTAGTCTGCTGTTAGGACTCTGTATAATATTTTTTATTTCAGTCAGTGTCTCTAGTATGTCCTTTTTCATCTCCTCTTGGGTCTCACTAAATTTATCCAACTTTTCTAGCATATTCTTGAAAAACCTTATAAGCATGGCTTTGAACTCTATATCCAGTCATTTTTTTTCCCTCCATTTCTTTTGTTTGTAATCCCTTCCCTTGTCTCGGCATTTTCACTATGCAGGGAAAACTTCTGTGTTGGATTCAGCCTTATGATACCAGAGTTGCACAACCGAAGCCTCTGTCGAGCTTGGGATGGGTGGAGTCTCAGGGCTTAAGGGACTGCCTTGCCTTCCGGTCGGCCCTGCCCTCCATGGCACCTGAGTCTCACAAGACTGGGCAATCGCTGGAGCAGTCCGTGTGCGTGCGCGCACGCTCTCTCGCAGTGCCTCTGGACTGCTGCCTTTCCGGCTCCCCTACACTCCAGGACCACAAGAGTCCAGGTCCCCAGAATTTCACCAGAAGCTGGAGCTTAGTGGAGTCAGAAGTGGCACAGTTGGGTCTGTCTCCCTCCACCTCGAGAAAGCCATAGGCACAATCAGCAATCTGTCCTGTGCGCAGTGCCGTTCGTGCCACCAGGCCTTTGATTTTTTATTTTATTTTATTAATTTCTTATTCATATCTCCCCATTGCCCCCCTTCCCTCCCAGGCATACTCCAACCCCCCAGTGTCTATGTTCATTGGTTATGCTTATATGCATGCATACAAGTCCTTTGATTGATCTCTTATCTACCTCGCCTAACTTTAATCTTCCTGCTATAATTTCACAGTCTGTTTGAAGCTTTACTGTCTCTGTATCTATCCTTTTGTTCATCAGTTTATAATGTTCTTTATTATCCCCCAATGAGTGCGATCATGTGATGCTTCTCTTTCATTGACTGGCTTATTTCACTAAGCATAAGGCTCTCCAGTTCCCACCAGGTTGCTGCAAATGGTAAGAATTCCTTCTTTTTAATGGCAGCATAGAATTCCATTGTGTAGATGTACCACAGTTTTCAGATCCACTCATCTGCTGATGGGCACCTAGGCTGTTTCATAATTGTAGCTATTGTAAATTGTGCTGCTATGAACATAGGGGTGCATAAATCCTTTCTGATTGGTGTTTGTAATTTCTTAGGATAAATTCCTAAGAGTGGGATTACAGGGTCAAATGGGAGATCTATTTTTAGTTTTTTGAGGAAACTCCATACTGTTCTCCACAGTGGCTGCACTAGTCTGCATTCCCACCAATAGAGCACAAGGGTTCCTTTTTCTCCGCATCCTCGCCAACACTTGACGTATGTTGATTTGTTGATGATTGCCATTCTGACAGGTGTAAGATGGTATCGCATTGTTGTTTTGATTTGCATCTCTCGGATGATTAATGACTTTGAACATGTTTTCATGTGTCTCTTGGCCTTCCTTCTGTCGTCTTTTGGAAAGGTTATATTTAGGTCCATTGCCCCTTTTTTTTATTGGATCCTTCATCTTCCTTTTATTAAGTTGTATAAGTTGGTTGTAGATTTTGGAGATTAAACCTTTATCAGTGATAACATTTGCAAATATGTTCTCCCATAAGTGATCTTTCTTGTTGTTTTGTTGATGGTTTCTTTTGCTGTGCAAAAGCTTTTTATTTTGATGTAGTCCCATTTGTTTATTTTTTCTTTAGCTTCCATTGCCTTTGGAGCAGTATCAGTGAAGAAGTTCTTTCGGCATATATCTGAGATTGTGCTGCCTGTGGATTCCTCTGGTATTTTTATGGTTTAACTTCTAATGTTTAAGTCCTGTATCCATTTTGAGTTTATTTTTGTATTTGGTGTAAGTTGGTGTTTCAGTTTCAATTTTTTGCATGTACCTGTCCAATTTTCCCAACACCATTTATTGAAGAGGCTATCTTGGCTCCATTGAATGTTCATGCCTCCTTTGTCAAATATTAATTCAGCATAGTGGTTTGGGTGGATATCTGGGTTCTCTATTCTATTCCATTGGTCTATATGTCTGTTCTTTTGCCAGTACCAGGCTGTTTTGAGAACAGTTGCTTTGTAGTATAGCTTGAAGTCTGGTATTGAGATCCCACCTACTTTATTCTTTTTTCTCAGAATTGCTGTAGCTATCCGTGGTCTTTTTTTGTTCCAGATGAATCTATGAAGAATTCTGTCTAGGTCTGTGAAATATGTAGTTGGTATTTTAATGGGTAGTGCGTTGAATCTGTAGATTGCTTTGGGTAGTATGGACATTTTAATGATGTTGATTCTCCCAATCCATGAGCATGGTATGCTCTTCCATCTGTTAACATCTTCCTCTATCTCTTTTTTCAGTGTCCTGTAGTTTTCTGCAAAATGGTCTTTTACCTCTTTAGTTAGGTTTATTCCTAGGTATCTTAGTTTTTTTGGTGCGATGGTAAATGGGATTGCTTTTTTAGTTTCTCTTTCTATAATTTCACTATTAGTGTATAGAAATGCCACAGACTTCTTAGCATTAATTTTGTATCCTGCTACATTGCCAAATTCATTAATTAAGTCAATTAGTTTTGGAATGGAGTCCTTTGGGTTTTTTATGTACAATATCATGTCATCTGCAAATAACGATAGCTTTACTTCTTCTTTTCCAATTTGGATGCCTTTTATTTCTTCTTGTCTAATTGCAATGGCTAATACTACCAGTACTATGTCGAACAGGAGAGGTAAGAGTGGGCATCCCGGTCTTGTTCCTGTTCTTAGGGGAAATGGTTTTAGTTTTAGCCCAGTGAGTATGATGTTAGCTGTGGGTTTATCATATATGGCTTTTATGATGTTGAGGTATGATCCTTCTATTCCTACTTTGCTGAGAGTTTTTATCAAGAAAGAGTGTTGGATTTTGTCAAATGCTTTTTCTGCATCAATTGATATGACCATGTGATTTTTATCACTCAATTTATTTATGTGATGTATCACATTTATTGATTTGCGGATATTGTACCATCCCTGCATTCCTGGGATGAATCCTATTTGTTCATGGTGTATGATCTTTCTGATGTACTGCTGGATCCGGTTTGCTCTAATTTTGTTGAGGATTTTGGCATCTATGTTCATGAGAGATATTGGCCTATAATTCTCTTTCATTGTGTTGTCTTTATCTAGTTTTGGTATTAGGGTGATGCTGGCTTCATAGAAGGTGTTTGGAAGTGTTCCTTTTTCTTCAATGTTTTTAAATAGTCTGAGGAGGATAGGTTTTAATTCTTCCTTGAATGTTTGGTAAAACTCCAGTGTAGCCATCCGGACCCGGGCTTTTATTTGCTGGAAGCTTTTTGATGACTGCTTCAATTTCTTCCATAGTTATTGGCCTATTGAGATGTTTGGTTTCCTCTTCATTGAGTTTTGGGAGGTTATATTTTTCTAGGAAAATGTCCATTTCTTGCAGGTTGTCCAATTTGTTGGAATAGAGTTGTTCATAGTATTTTTTAACAATCCTTTGTATTTCCACTGGGTCTGTTGTTATTTCTCCTCTTTCTTTTCTGATTTTGTTTATTTGGGTCTTCTCTCTTTGCTTCTTGGTGAGCCTGGCTAGGGGTCCATCAATCTTGTTTATCCTTTCAAAGAACCAGCTCTTTGTTTTGTTGATCTTTTGAATTGTTTCTTTGGTCTCCAAGTTGTTTATCTCTGCCCTGATCTTCACCATTTCCTTCCTTCTGAGTACACTGGGCTTTTCTTGTTGCTCTCGTTCTAGCTCTTTGAGTTGTAGTTTTAGGTAATTTATTACCATTGTACATTGTACAAGCAGTAGGCTTGTTGGCTATGAACTTCCCTCTCAAGGCTGCTTTCACTGTGTCCCATAAATTTTGTATTGTTGTGTTGTCATTGTCATTTGTTGCCGTGATGTTTTTTTATTTCTTCCTTGATCTCTCTGGTTACCCAGTCATGGTTTAATAGCGTGCTGTTTAGTCTCCATGTGTTTGATTTCTTTCTATTGTTTTTATTATAGTTGATTTCCAGTTTTATGCCACTGTGGTCTGAGAAAATGCTTG
>JAAGEH010000030.1:37732677-37764465 GCA_011751065.1 Lasiurus cinereus
CCCCCCTCCCTCCCAGGCATACCCCAACCCCCCAGTGTCTGTGATCATTGGTTATGCTTATATGCATGTACACAAGTCCTTTGATTGATCACTTATCTACCTCACCTAACTTTAATCTTTCTGCTGTAATTTCACAGTCTGTTTGATGCTTTATGATTTTTGTCCCCCTGAGAATTATCAGTCTACTCCCTTTCTGTGCTCCTGATTCTATTATATGCACCAGTTTATTCTGTTGATCAAATTTTTAATTCACTTAATTTTTAGATTCACTTGTTGATAGATATGTATTTGTTGTTCATAATTTTTTGACTTTTACCTTTTTCTTCTTCTTCTAAAAGAGTACTTTTCAGCATTTCATATAATACTGGTTTGAAGTTGATGAACTCCTTTAGCTTTTTCTTATCTGTGAAGCTCTTTATCTGCCCTTCAATTCTAAATGATAGCTTTGCTGGATAGATTATTCTTGGTTGTAGTTTCTTGCTACTTATCATGTTGAATATTTCTTGCCACTCCCTTCTGGCCAGCATCATTTCTGTTGAGAAATCAGCTGACAGTCATATGGGTGCTCCCTTGTAGGTAATGAACTGTTTTTCTCTTGCTGCTTTTAATATTCTCTCTTTGTCTTTTGCTTTGGTATTTTAATTATGATGTGTCTTGGTGTGGTCCTCTTTGGAATCCTTTTATATGGGGTTCTGTGTGCTTCCTGGACTTGTAAGTCTATTTCTTTGACCAGATGTGGGAAGTTTTCAGTCATTATTTCTTTAAATAGGTTTTCAGTATCTTGCTCTCTCTCTTCTTCTGGCACCCCCACAATTCTGATGTTGGTACGCTTGAAGCTATCCCAGAGGCTCCTTACATTATCTTCACATTTTTGGATTCTTTTTTCTTCTTGCTTTTCCAGTTGAATGTTTTCTGCTTCTTTATATTTAAAATTTTTGACTTGATTCTTGCCATCCTCTAGTCTGCTGTTAGGACTCTGTATAATATTTTTTATTTCAGTCAGTGTCTCTAGTATGTCCTTTTTCATCTCCTCTTGGGTCTCACTAAATTTATCCAACTTTTCTAGCATATTCTTGAAAAACCTTATAAGCATGGCTTTGAACTCTATATCCAGTCATTTTTTTTCCCTCCATTTCTTTTGTTTGTAATCCCTTCCCTTGTCTCGGCATTTTCACTATGCAGGGAAAACTTCTGTGTTGGATTCAGCCTTATGATACCAGAGTTGCACAACCGAAGCCTCTGTCGAGCTTGGGATGGGTGGAGTCTCAGGGCTTAAGGGACTGCCTTGCCTTCCGGTCGGCCCTGCCCTCCATGGCACCTGAGTCTCACAAGACTGGGCAATCGCTGGAGCAGTCCGTGTGCGTGCGCGCACGCTCTCTCGCAGTGCCTCTGGACTGCTGCCTTTCCGGCTCCCCTACACTCCAGGACCACAAGAGTCCAGGTCCCCAGAATTTCACCAGAAGCTGGAGCTTAGTGGAGTCAGAAGTGGCACAGTTGGGTCTGTCTCCCTCCACCTCGAGAAAGCCATAGGCACAATCAGCAATCTGTCCTGTGCGCAGTGCCGTTCGTGCCACCAGGCCTTTGATTTTTTATTTTATTTTATTAATTTCTTATTCATATCTCCCCATTGCCCCCCTTCCCTCCCAGGCATACTCCAACCCCCCAGTGTCTATGTTCATTGGTTATGCTTATATGCATGCATACAAGTCCTTTGATTGATCTCTTATCTACCTCGCCTAACTTTAATCTTCCTGCTATAATTTCACAGTCTGTTTGAAGCTTTACTGTCTCTGTATCTATCCTTTTGTTCATCAGTTTATAATGTTCTTTATTATCCCCCAATGAGTGCGATCATGTGATGCTTCTCTTTCATTGACTGGCTTATTTCACTAAGCATAAGGCTCTCCAGTTCCCACCAGGTTGCTGCAAATGGTAAGAATTCCTTCTTTTTAATGGCAGCATAGAATTCCATTGTGTAGATGTACCACAGTTTTCTGATCCACTCATCTGCTGACGGGCACCTAGGCTGTTTCCAAATTGTGGCTATTGTAAATTGTGCTGCTATGAACATAGGGGTGCATAAATCCTTTCTGATTGGTGTTTGTAATTTCTTAGGATAAATTCCTAAGAGTGGGATTACAGGGTCAAATGGGAGATCTATTTTTAGTTTTTTGAGGAAACTCCATACTGTTCTCCACAGTGGCTGCACTAGTCTGCATTCCCACCAATAGAGCACAAGGGTTCCTTTTTCTCCGCATCCTCGCCAACACTTGACGTATGTTGATTTGTTGATGATTGCCATTCTGACAGGTGTAAGATGGTATCGCATTGTTGTTTTGATTTGCATCTCTCGGATGATTAATGACTTTGAACATGTTTTCATGTGTCTCTTGGCCTTCCTTCTGTCGTCTTTTGGAAAGGTTATATTTAGGTCCATTGCCCCTTTTTTTTATTGGATCCTTCATCTTCCTTTTATTAAGTTGTATAAGTTGGTTGTAGATTTTGGAGATTAAACCTTTATCAGTGATAACATTTGCAAATATGTTCTCCCATAAGTGATCTTTCTTGTTGTTTTGTTGATGGTTTCTTTTGCTGTGCAAAAGCTTTTTATTTTGATGTAGTCCCATTTGTTTATTTTTTCTTTAGCTTCCATTGCCTTTGGCGCAGTATCAGTGAAGAAGTTCTTTCGGCATATATCTGAGATTGTGCTGCCTGTGGATTCCTCTGGTATTTTTATGGTTTACCTTCTAATGTTTAAGTCCTGTATCCATTTTGAGTTTATTTTTGTATTTGGTGTAAGTTGGTGTTTCAGTTTCAATTTTTTGCATGTACCTGTCCAATTTTCCCAACACCATTTATTGAAGAGGCTATCTTGGCTCCATTGAATGTTCATGCCTCCTTTGTCAAATATTAATTCAGCATAGTGGTTTGGGTGGATATCTGGGTTCTCTATTCTATTCCATTGGTCTATATGTCTGTTCTTTTGCCAGTACCAGGCTGTTTTGAGAACAGTTGCTTTGTAGTATAGCTTGAAGTCTGGTATTGAGATCCCACCTACTTTATTCTTCTTTCTCAGAATTGCTGTAGCTATCCGTGGTCTTTTTTTGTTCCAGATGAATCTATGAAGAATTCTGTCTAGGTCTGTGAAATATGTAGTTGGTATTTTAATGGGTAGTGCGTTGAATCTGTAGATTGCTTTGGGTAGTATGGACATTTTAATGATGTTGATTCTCCCAATCCATGAGCATGGTATGCTCTTCCATCTGTTAACATCTTCCTCTATCTCTTTTTTCAGTGTCCTGTAGTTTTCTGCAAAATGGTCTTTTACCTCTTTAGTTAGGTTTATTCCTAGGTATCTTAGTTTTTTTGGTGCGATGGTAAATGGGATTGCTTTTTTAGTTTCTCTTTCTATAATTTCACTATTAGTGTATAGAAATGCCACAGACTTCTTAGCATTAATTTTGTATCCTGCTACATTGCCAAATTCATTAATTAAGTCAATTAGTTTTGGAATGGAGTCCTTTGGGTTTTTTATGTACAATATCATGTCATCTGCAAATAACGATAGCTTTACTTCTTCTTTTCCAATTTGGATGCCTTTTATTTCTTCTTGTCTAATTGCAATGGCTAATACTACCAGTACTATGTCGAACAGGAGAGGTAAGAGTGGGCATCCCGGTCTTGTTCCTGTTCTTAGGGGAAATGGTTTTAGTTTTAGCCCAGTGAGTATGATGTTAGCTGTGGGTTTATCATATATGGCTTTTATGATGTTGAGGTATGATCCTTCTATTCCTACTTTGCTGAGAGTTTTTATCAAGAAAGAGTGTTGGATTTTGTCAAATGCTTTTTCTGCATCAATTGATATGACCATGTGATTTTTATCACTCAATTTATTTATGTGATGTATCACATTTATTGATTTGCGGATATTGTACCATCCCTGCATTCCTGGGATGAATCCTATTTGTTCATGGTGTATGATCTTTCTGATGTACTGCTGGATCCGGTTTGCTCTAATTTTGTTGAGGATTTTGGCATCTATGTTCATGAGAGATATTGGCCTATAATTCTCTTTCATTGTGTTGTCTTTATCTAGTTTTGGTATTAGGGTGATGCTGGCTTCATAGAAGGTGTTTGGAAGTGTTCCTTTTTCTTCAATGTTTTTAAATAGTCTGAGGAGGATAGGTTTTAATTCTTCCTTGAATGTTTGGTAAAACTCCAGTGTAGCCATCCGGACCCGGGCTTTTATTTGCTGGAAGCTTTTTGATGACTGCTTCAATTTCTTCCATAGTTATTGGCCTATTGAGATGTTTGGTTTCCTCTTCATTGAGTTTTGGGAGGTTATATTTTTCTAGGAAAATGTCCATTTCTTGCAGGTTGTCCAATTTGTTGGAATAGAGTTGTTCATAGTATTTTTTAACAATCCTTTGTATTTCCACAGGGTCTGTTGTTATTTCTCCTCTTTCATTTCTGATTTTGTTTATTTGGGTCTTCTCTCTTTGCTTCTTGGTGAGCCTGGCTAGGGGTCCATCAATCTTGTTTATCCTTTCAAAGAACCAGCTCTTTGTTTTGTTGATCTTTTGAATTGTTTCTTTGGTCTCCAAGTTGTTTATCTCTGCCCTGATCTTCACCATTTCCTTCCTTCTGAGTACACTGGGCTTTTCTTGTTGCTCTCGTTCTAGCTCTTTGAGTTGTAGTTTTAGGTAATTTATTACCATTGTACATTGTACAAGCAGTAGGCTTGTTGGCTATGAACTTCCCTCTCAAGGCTGCTTTCACTGTGTCCCATAAATTTTGTATTGTTGTGTTGTCATTGTCATTTGTTGCCGTGATGTTTTTTTATTTCTTCCTTGATCTCTCTGGTTACCCAGTCATGGTTTAATAGCGTGCTGTTTAGTCTCCATGTGTTTGATTTCTTTCTATTGTTTTTATTATAGTTGATTTCCAGTTTTATGCCACTGTGGTCTGAGAAAATGCTTGATATGATTTCTATCTTCTTAAATTTGAAGAGACTTACTTATGACCCAACATATGATCAATCTTTGAAAATGACCCATGTGCACTGGAGAAGAATGTATATTCTGTGGCTTTGGGGTGAAATGTTCTGAAGATGTCAATTAATTCCATCTGGTCTAGTGAGTCATTTAGGATTGATGTTTCTTTGCTAATTTTTTGTTTAGAGGATTTGTCCAATGGTGACAGTGGGGTATTAAAGTCTCCTACTATGATTGTATTGCTGTCAATCTCTCCCTTAATATCCTCCAAGAGTTTTTTTATGTATTTAGGTGCTCCTATATTGGGTGCATATATGTTTACCAGAGTTATTTCTTCTTGTTGGATTGTTCCCTTTAGTATTATGAAGTGTCCTTTATCTCTTGTTATGTCCTTCACTTTGAGATCTAATTTGTCAGATATAAGTATTGCAACCCCAGCTTTTTTTTCATTTCCATTTGCCTGAAATACCATGTTCCATCCCTTCACCCTCAATCTGTGTGCATCTCTTTTCCTAAGGTGGGTTTCTTGAAGACAGCAGATATATGGATCATGTTTTCTTATCCAATTGGTTACCCTATGTCTTTTCATTGGAGCATTTAATCCATTTACATTTAAAATTATTATTGATAAGTACTTATCTGTTGCCATTTTTAGTCCTTACCCCCAAGTTCCTTCTTCGCTTCTTCTTTCTTTTTATTACAGCAGACCTTTTAACATTTCTTGCATTGCTGGTTTGGTGGTAATATATTCCCTTAGTCCTTTTTTGTCTGTGAAGCTTTTGTTTTCACCTTCAATTTTGACTGAGAGTCTTGCAGGGTACAGTATTCTTGGATTCAGACCCTTCCTTTGCATGACTTTGTATATTTCATTCCATTCCCTTCTGGCCTGACGAGTTTCTGTTGAGAAGTCAGTAGCTAGTCTTATGGGGGTTCCTTTGTAGGTAACTGTTTCTCTCTGGCTGCTTTTAAGATTCTTACTTTGTCATCGGTGTTTGCTAATTTAATTATAATGTGCCTTGGTGTCGGTTTGTTGGGGTTCATTTTGCTTAGGCCTCTGTGAGCTTCTTGGATTTGTGTGGGGTTTTTCTTTTCTATATTGGGGAAATTTTCTGTCATTATTTCTTCAAACACGTTCTCTAATCCTTGTTCAGTTTCCACTCTTTCTGGAAGCCCAATTATGCGGTTGTTGTTTTGTTTCATGTTATCCCAAAGTTCCCTTAGACTCTCCTCTTGCTTTTTAACTTTTTTTTTCTAGAAGCTGCTGTACTTAGGTATTTTTTCCTACCGTGTCTTCTACCTCACTGATGCGGTCCTCTGCTTCTTCTAGTCTACTTTTGATGCTTTCTACTGAGTTCTTTATAGTAGTGATGTCATTTTTCATTTCTTCTTGTTTATTCTGAACCTCCTCTAGGTTCTTCATTTCCTCTTGGCTCTTACTCATATTGTAAAATTTGTCTTCCATTCTTTTCAACCACATTATGATCATTTCTCTGAACTCTTTCTCTGGTAGGCTTATTTGTGGTTCTATATCGTTTACTTCCTTTTCTGGTGAAACCTGCCTTTCTGTCTTATGTGGGCTATTTCTTTTTCTGCCCATGGTCATTCTTCTCCGGGTGTGTGGTTATGTAGTTCTCTCTCCTGTCCATGTGCTCTGTGGATCTCTGGTTCCGCCGCATGTCTGCGCTGATTGGAGAGCAGAGTTCTGGGTCCCCGGGTCCCTGGCTGCTCGATGGGTGCCCAGCTGAATGCTTCAGACCGCCGCAGACATCCACCTCCCACTGCAAGATGTCTTGGGCTCCGCGTTTGCGCTGGTGGCTCTGGCCAACAAAAGTCCCGTGGCAGTGGGGCTGCCTGGCCGGCAGAGCCCCTTCCAGTAATTCTCTGCCTTCTCCTGGAGGATAACTGACTCTTAGCTTGCCAACAAACACTCCCAATGCGACTCTCAGCCACTCTCTCTCCCTCTGCCCAGCAACAAACCTCCAGACGCATCTGTCTACTCCGCCGTCATTTTCTCTTCTCCCAGGCCTTTGATCTTTTGCAACTCCCCCAAATTTCCGTGCACTTCTCCCTTTTCACAGTCCAAACTCCCCCCGTATTGAGTTTCGGCTGGATCTGGGGATTAGTGTTGTAAGATAAGGGGTTCAATGCCTTTGAGAGTCTCCGTTTCCCTCCTGCCCAAGAAAACCAGCCAGGTACTCCGGCACCCGCTCTCTCCATGCGCGCATCTCCGTATCTCAGCTTTTTGCAGCTCCTCTGGGTCTCTGTGAGCCCCTCTCTTTCCCTCTAGTTGTAGAACTTCCACTCAGCCAGCTTTCCTGTGGTTCTGGATGATGTCCGTTCTGTCTTTTAGTTGTAGTTTTGAAATTGTTGTGCGAGGCAGCAGTGTATGTGTTTACCTATGCCGCCATCTTGGATTCTCCCCTTAAAATGTATTATATAATAACATTATTTTCTAGCAATGTAGCAGCAACTCACTTTCCCAGAGTGACCTATTAAAGAGCCCAATTCTGTACATTGTTGCCAGAACAGATGGCTCTGATCTTTTTTATTTTTAATGTCAGATTCGATGGATAAAAGAATATTTATTATTTGATTGTGTTTTCCTGTCACATAACTGAATAGAGCTTCTTTTAATTTAGTTATGGAGCAGTTGTATTTCTCTTTGTAAATAGCCTTGTTATAATCTTTGACATCATTTCCTCTTGGTATAATCCCTGTGTGTATTTTTTTTCTATCAATTTATAGACACTTAAACAAATATTAAGGAAATATTAAGTGTCCATTTATCACATTGATCATAACTGCATTTTTTCAATGTATTGTTTCTTTTATTTTGTTTGGCTATATTTGACATTACAATTTGTGTCAAGTAAAATCTGTCAGTTGTATGTTTTTTTTGTTTTGTTTTCTTGTCCTTCTTAAAAAGCTCTCTCTCACCAGAGGACATTCATATATCCTTCTTCAGTTTTCTAATATTCTTATTATTTTATACTAGAGGCCAAGTACATAAAATTTGTGCATGGAGTGGGGTGTCCCTCAGCCCAGCCTGTACCCTCTCATAATCCAGGACTGCTGGCTCCTAACTGCTCCCCTGCCTGCCTTATCACCCCTAAGTACCTCTGCCTGTTTGCCTGATTTCCCCTACCCAACCACTTGCCTGCCTAATCACCCCTAACCACTGCCCGCCTGCCTGATCCGCCTGGTCTCTGGTAGTTTTGGTTGTTCCAGTTTCGGTCACTGTGCTTTTATAATATAGGAGTTTACTCTTCAAAAGTATGCACTAAGTGCTTCATTCTGAGGAAAGCAACTTATTGTCACCTATAATCATGTAATTAAACCCTCCTTTTTTGTTCAACTACATTCTTTATTTTGGTCTTGTGCACAGCTTTCCTGGGAAGCATAAAATGAGATCATGCTTTTCTGCTTTAATATAATCTTGAGTTCTTTCTTCTATAAGAATAATAAACAAGAGAGTAAGCCATTAATTTAATTTGTGTGAGTTGAAGTCATTTTTCTAGTAGTCATAATAAAATTGTATTTAGAATAAACATAAATGACAATGAGCATTCCATCTTTCTATCTAATTATGTTTGAGAGAGCTTTCTTCAAGGATTGCTATCATACAAACATAAGCTTCATGTATATATGTATTTATCTTATTCCTGAGCAGTTATTGTTATCTCCAAACAAATGAATCAATGTTGATTTTTGGTCTTCCACTCCAACCCTTTGCATACGTTTCAGCTGTGAGGATGTGTGGGAATCTCTTTCCACATCCAGCGTGGTTCAGGGTTCCCGGGTCAGGGTTCAGGTTCCGAAGGAGGCTACACGCAAACGAAATGAGAGACTAGAAAACATTAATTTGGTGATATTGGGGGGCCAGGCGGGAGCCTTCCTCTAGTGGAAAGGACTGCCACTTTCCTTTGGCCTTGCCATCCCTTTTATTCAGGTTTGGGATACACCCTTTGCCCTGAAGCAGGCAATTCCAGTAACAAGTAGATTATCTTATCAGTCAGGATTGACGTGATTATTTGATGGGGAAGTTCATTGTCTTAATTAGATAGGGAGTGGTTGGTTTTGACCTTTCAGAGCTTCAAGGTTGACCAGCCTTCTAGCCTCCTGTTTTCATCCATTTAGTGAGAACAATGTTTTGGTTTCCGACATCTCCCCCATTTTCTTTTCTCCAAAGAATAAGACAAGCAACGATGGCCATGCCAAGAGGCAAATGAATAAGTCTATAGTATCTTTCTTTCTGGGCCAACGGTCCTTTGAGTCCTAGTTTCAATGTCCAACAGTTTTTTGAATGCACATGCTAGCAATGACATTTTCAGTTCTGGATGGTGGACAAATGGTGGCAATGCAAGTACAACCCTCTCTGGTTTGGTCCTGGGCAACCTGCATTGATGCACAGCTGCTGACTGCTAGGATGGCAAGGTGTCATCAGCATCTTCCATCTCTGGACTGTTTCTCCTCTTGTCTTCATAGCTGAAGCATTCTCTGTTGTAAGAATTCACATGGTCTTGGAGCTGTTTTTCTGATAATATACAAACATTCTCGACCAAAAGTTAGTAAAGGAATTTTTTCTATAAATTTGACTTTGGATCCTTTTAATTTTTGCCCAAATGATTTTCCTTTGGCTTATTTTAATATTATATATATTTTTCATGTGTGTCTTGCTGTTAAGTAAAAAAAAAAATTCTAGATCTAATTTGCTTACAGGATACTTTTCCTTACATAATATTACTGTACTATCCCCCCCTTTTTTTAATTATTAGGAGGCTTTTTGGAAAATTTTTATAATGCAAATATGACTGCTTTGTGTTTATTGCATGTTAAGTAATTTTACCATGCAATGAACTACCAATAGAAATTTTAGTTAATACTTTAGGAACAACTTTTTTCCATTACAATTAAATTTTCTTGAATATTTACTTATTTCAATTAACCAATTGAATTAATTTGAAAACCTAACTACTATTTTATTGTCAAATTTAATATTCTAACAACAATCTTAGTTTTATCCTGTAAATATTAGTGGAAAGGATTATTTGCATTCTTGAGTAGGCCCTGAGCATTCCTAGTGTTAAGTTGGATTTAGAATATAGGGCAGCTGTCAGCCAAGTCTGTCTGTTGCTGGGTCCAGATCTGAGCTGCACCAAATCTTTGTCTGTCATCTGTGTCCTGAACGGAGCTGGGCCAAGTCTCTGTCTTGTCACCTGGATTCCGATGGGAGCTGGACGTGGGAAGTGAAGCAGCCATGGGGCAGGAGACCTCCCTCAGAAGGGGCGATGGTTCAAGCCTCTGCAATATTGGGGGGTGAGGATCAACCTGTGTTGATCCCCAAGTTTTCTCCTGATGGCCCCTCTGCGACTGTGCCTGTCTTAGGTCAGGAACTACCATACGGTACCAACCCACCTTACCCGTCATTGGAAAGCAGGGCGGCATAAGGCCCAGTTCCTGGCTTAGGCGGTGGTCGGTGTAACGTATAAGTTCCAGTTGCCCGTCTCTGGCTAACCAGCCATCCTCTGGGGCCAAACAGGTTGATGTGAGGTTCAGTTCCGTCTCCTTGGTAGCCGATGCCCTTGTGGCCTCCACGCCCAGTATCTGCCTTGGGATCCCCCTGCCTGCTGACAGGGTCCCAGCACTGATCACATATCTTGGGGAACCCAGGTTTCTTCTCCAGGGAAGGCCCAGTTCACACCACTGGGTGAGAGACAGATTCATGGTACCAGCCAACATGAGGCTTCAACCTCAGCATGAACAGAAAGCTCAGGCAACAGCTGTCCCTCTTGGCAAAAAGAGTAAGAAAAGCCAATATAGAGTGCTCAAGTGCCTTCTCACTGCCTTAATTCCTTTCATGATATATATATATATATATATATATATATATATATATATATATATATACTTTAATTGTGTCGGAAACCAAATATTGTTCTCACTAAATGGATGTAAACAGGAAGCCAGAAGGCTGGTCAACCTTAATTGCTCTGAAAGGTCAGAGCTAATTACTCACTGTTTTGTTGAAACCTTATTGGTCGAAGCAACCTCTATGTTTGTTTCTTGTTAATTTCTGTTTTTGTTATTTCCTGCCTAAAGGCTAGGGGTGTGTCCCAAAGCCTTAATAAAAGGGAGAAAAAGGCCAGAGCAAGTGGCAGTCCTTTCCTCTAGAGGAAGGCTCCCGCCTGGCCCCCCAATATCGCCAAATTTATGCTTTCTGGCCTCTTCTTCATTTGCGTGCGGCCTCCTTTCAGTCTCTCATTTCGTTTGCGTGCGGCCTCCTTCAGAACCCGAACCCTGACCCGGGGACCCTGAACCACGCGGGACGTGGAAAGAGGTTCTCACATAATTGCTATCAAATGTTCAAAGAATTAGATTGTAGGTTTGTTTAGGATATTTGTCAAAAAATTATATACTTAATCAATTTGCTTACAAAGACATTGGCTTTTTATTTAGCTGAAAACCTTGATTTTTATTTAAAAAGCCAATTTATTAATTACAGTAGGTCTCTTAATTTAAAAAGCAAAAGAAATTTAGATGTTTATGTCTTATTCACAAGCCACAAATGTTGCCCTGCCTCTAGCTTAAGAATGCAGGCGGCTACAGGCTTTTTGTTATTTAAAATTGTTGGTGGAATTTTAAGAAATATTTCGTTACTTAATTTTGCCCTTCTTAGAGACTATAAGAAACATGGGAATCAATACACCTAATGGTTCTTACCCATGAAGGGTCAGGAATATAAGTCTCAAATACTTCCCCATATGCCCCAGGTATTATTACCGACCAGCTGATAACTGTTGACATTGCAAGAGAGACGTTCTTAGGTGTCTGTATCTTCTTCTTTACCATGCTCCTGGTGGTCTTCAGGTTGTTTGTTGTTCTGCTTGTCCTCCTCCTGATCCTCTTCTTCAGTGGAGTGCTTGGAGTCGCTGCTCTCTGTGCCTGAGGTAGTTGATTGTCTGCAGCTGCATGGTGTGGCTCCAGGTGCAAAGTCCTTTTTAGTTTGACTAGTTTCTCTCTTGGATCCCTGTTGTAGTTTTATATTTCTAGCAGGAATCCACAGGAGTTTGGAAAAATTTTCTGGAAATATCACCTCTAAGCATACTAAATAAATTTATCATTTCTCCCGTAGAGATCTTCAGATAAGGTCTTAACCAGTTAATGTCTCCTAATAATTTCTGGAAGTCATTTAAAGTTTTAAGACAGTCTTTTCTTATCTCTACCTTCTGAGGCATGATGCTTTGGTTTTCAATTATGGTTCCCAAATATTGGAAAGGTATTTCTTTCTGTACCTTTTCTGGAGCAATTCTTAAGCCCCATTTAGGGAGCTCCTCTTCTAATTGGGAAAACATGGTCAAGGTTTGTTCTTCCCTTGGGCTTGCTAAGAGCAAGTCATTCATGTAATGGATAATATAACATTGAGAGTATTTGTCTCTTAAAGGCTGAACAGCTTGAGCTACATATTTTTGACACAAAGTAGGGCTGTTGGCCATTCCTTGAGATAAAACCTTCCATTGATATATTTTCATGGGTTCTATATTATTAATAGATGGCACTGAAAATGCAAATCTGTTTATCTTGAGGTGCCAAGGGAATGGTGAAAAAACAATCCTTAAGATCTACCACTGTAAGAAACCAATGTAAAGGGATTTGTGAAGGTGCTGGTAGTCCAGGTTGTAAAGCTTCCATGGTATGCATAGTAACATTAATTGCTCTAAGATCATGTAATAATCGACATTTTCCCGTGGCCTTTTTAGGGATTGTAAATATAGGCGTATTCCAAGGACTATTGGAAGGCTCTATGTGGCCAGCTTCTATTTGTTCTTGTATTAATTCATGAATACGACCTAATTTCTTCTTGGTTAATGGCCACTGATGCACCCATACAGGTCTATCATCTTTTCATTGTATTGGATCAGCATGAAGGTGAGGAGACTGAGCAGTGACCGCTCCTATAAAGGTTGATATGTCATCTGAGTCATTAACTGCTGTCCTTTGCCAGTAACAATACATGCCTGTAAACCTTCTAAAACATCCCAGCCCCATAAATTGACTGCAATTTTAGGGATGATGTAGGGCTGAAACCATCCTATCTGTCCTTCCTCATCTTGCCATCTTAACACTGCAGCACTATGTTGTGTATCATCAGGAATTCCTACCCCCTTAACTGAGCCCATAGCTTCTGCTGTGGACCAATTTGGAGGCCAGAATTCTTTGCTGATAACGCTAACATCTGCTCCAGTGTCCACTAGACCCCTAAATTGTTTTCCCTCTATTTTCAAATTAATCATAGGACAGGTTTTGCTAATTTTGTGTATCCAATAAATGTCTGAGCTTCCAAATCCTTGCATTCCTCTTTTTCTATTTATAGCCTCACCTTGCTGAACATAAGGTAGTAGTAGTATCTGAGCAATTCTTTGTCCTGGAGTAATTTGCATAATATGATTACATTCTAGTATAACTTTAATTTCTCCTTCATAATCTGAATCAATGACTCCAGGCAGAACAGTTAATCCTTTTAGGGTGTTTCCACTCCTCCCTAAGATTAATCCTAAAGTTCCTGGTGACATAGGACCCCAAATTCCTGTAGGAATAGCTTGCCGAGCAATATTGGGAGTCAAAGTGACTGCTATAGTGCTGTTAAGATCCTAGCTTGCGCTTCCTGGAGTGGCTCGGATGAGGGAATCCACTGTGGGCCTTGCAGGGCAGTTTTCCCCTATTAATAACGGGGCTGGGGAGCGCCCCTGTAGCCGTTTCCCGGTGGTTGACCTTGCCCTGTATCTTGATCTAGAGGCTTCCCATTTCTATGAAATTTTGATTTACATGTCTTGCCCAATGGTTACCTCTCTGACATCTAGGACACCGAGAGATTGGATCTCTCAGAGGCTGAGTGTTTATGCTTCTCCCTAGGGTGCTACCTCATGTCCTTCTTAGAGACCTACATTCCTTTTGGAAGTGTCCTGTTTTTCCACAGCTATAACACCTTTTATTTCCCATTGTTACTGCAGCAGCGAGTAAATTCGTTTGAAAAGTTCCTGATCCCACATTCTGACATGCTCGAATCATTTCTGTAATGGTACTATTTCTTCTCAGCGGCATCAGGCATTTTTTACAATCAGCATTGGCATTTTTATAAGCTAATTGCTGAATTAAAATATCTCCTGCTGCCTCATGTTGAATCTGTCGTCTCACTGCTCGAGTGAGACAAGCCACAAAATCAGAAAATGACTCTGTAGGTCCCTGCATACACTTACTAAAAGCTCCTTCAGGATCCCCTTTTGTAGCTAAAGCCCACCAAGCTTTCCTTCCACAAAGTCTAATTTGCTCATATAGTAACTGATTTTGTATACCCATATACTGTCCCAGTCCTGCCAGCATTTCATAAGTTATTTGAGCATTTGGCCCTCCATTTGCAAGGGCTTGCTCTTGACATTTCTCCAAATATTCTCCCTTCCATAGTAAATAATCACCTCCATCCAGAGTCACACGAGCCAGAGAATACCAATCATAAGGGGCTAAAAATGCTTCAGAAATATTATTCATAATTTCTCCTGTAAAAGGAGCCATTGGGCCATTTTGAACAATGCTTTCTCGCAAAGCTTTTGTCATTTTAAAATCAATTTTTTCATGTTGTCTCATCATCTGATTTGGGAGCTGTGGGTCAGCTACTTGTATAATAGGAAAAGCAAGCCTTTCTTCCACCGACATGTCCTTCATTCCTTCTCTAATGGCTCTCTGGATAGATGACTCTATTGGTGGTGAATTAAATACTTCAGGATTAGGACATGGAGGTGGAGAAGGCCATAAAGGCCATTCTTTCCAATTTTCTCCCTGCTCCTTATCCTCACTAAGAGGAGCAGAAGGAACCAGGGCAGGAGGCTCCTCCTCAGCCTTTCTAAAAGGATCTAGCAAACGCAATAGTATGTTCCCCATGGGGAAACAGTTTTTTGTTTTGCTATTATTATACTTATTATTTTATATTTTTTTTTTCTTTGAAGTGAGTTTTTTCCGGCTGCTGAGCTCTCTTTTTAATTTTGACCAACATTTTTGCCAAACACTCAAGATCTAATGTACCTTTTTCAGTAAAACCAGAGTTATGTTCTATAACATCAAACAAAAACTATAAAAGAATATCTTCTGAAACCTTCAATTCCTCAAGCATACAAACCAAAATTCTACAATAAAGTTTACTTTATGTTTATAACCGAATCCTTCCCCATTAGCCTGGCTGCAAAAGACATTCCCACCCTACTTACAATTCTCGACCCTGTAGTCAGTCCATGGGCTTTGCGTACGTTGAATTCCCCTCACCTTTTCCTAGGTGAATTTTCCTTCCTTCGCTCTTAGGCGAATAATACCTTCTCATCCAGATGTCCCACGGTCAGGCGCCAGATGTGGGAACCTCTTTCCACGTCCCGAGTGGTTCAGGGTTCCCAGGTCAGGGTTCGGGTTCTGAAGGAGGCCATACTCAAACAAAATGAGAGACTAGAAAACATTAATTTGGTGATATTGGGGGGCCAGGCGGGAGCCTTCCTCTAGTAGAAAGGACTGCCACTTTCCTTTGGCCTTGCCATCCCTTTTATTTAGGTTTGGGATACACCCCTTGCCCTGAAGCAGGCAATTCCAGTAACAAGTAGATTATCTTATCAGTCAGGATTGACGTGATTATTTGATGGGGAAGTTCATTGTCTTAATTAGATAGGGAGTGGTTGGTTTTGACCTTTCAGAGCTTCAAGGTTGACCAGCCTTCTAGCCTCCTGTTTTCATCCATTTAATGAGAACAATGTTTTGGTTTCCGACAAGAATGTATGAGAATTTCAGTTCTCTTCCCTCTCCATCTCTGACCTTGGTTATTGTCCATGAGAAGCTGTGTGAACTTTCCTATGCACATTTTTCACTGGTATCTATCCTAGTCAAGTATAAAGGTCCCATAATCCTGAATATATGTTGATTACTTATGATCTCACTTTGTTTTTTTTTCCAGTTTATGTCTCATTGAATATTCTAAAATTTGCAAAATTGATATGGGGACTGAGAAGAACAGAACTATTATCTTATTTCCTGGAAATATGGCAGCAAGACTTAAGAAATCTTTTTCTTGCAGGTAAGTAGTGAAGCATGAGGCAGCTCTCTCCAGACACTCTACGAAAGCACTTATGGCCCCAAAGTAGAAGAACGCAGAAAGTCTAATGAGACTTATTTGATGAGACTGTTGTAAACATGTCTAAAATAGGTGCTATAAATAAGAAATCCCAATATCCAAAAAAGATTTAACTTGTAACATGGGAACAAATAAACATGGTCAACCTAATGCAATTTTTGCATAACAAATGGAAGAATCCAGAAAGGCAATAGGATAAAAGAAGGGTGGCTAGATACTTAATTCTATAAAAGATCAAGATTAAAACAAAAGGTGTCTGGCATTCCATTTTGTGATATGTGTTCTACTGGGGCATAAATTCTAATAATTCTTAAAAAAATCAATTTCTAGTGCTCATAGTGCACCTACTGCATGCCCAGCACACTGTCATGTAAATAATATCTATGTAGTTTATAATTACAAATTCTAGTTATCTTAATAATTTTTATTTATCACAATAGCTTTTACAGGTAGTTGATATTGCCATGTCATATTTACAAATATGGACAACAAACAGAAAATTTGAGTGATTTTCTGAATGTCACACAAGTAGTAAATATTAAAGTAACATTTGAAGTGATTTGATCCCTGGAGACCACATCAGTAGCAGTATTCCTAGTGTTCATTAAGGCTGATTTAAACACACACACACAAAAAAAAACACAACCTAGAAAAACAAACAACAAACAAACAGAGAGGTATTATTTTAGGAAGATAGGCCTTGAATATAAGGACTAAGTACTAAAGCTTTGTCACTATGTAGCAGAACATGGACCATTCTCCCGATAGCAAGGTGATGTCATTATCACCACTTGCCTAGCCAAGAAATAAACTTACCTGTATGGGCTAGATAGCTACGTCTTCTATTGCTTTTTTCTATTTCCTTCCCTTAAGTAATAGAATCACATGTTTCAGCTGTGTGTGTGTGCCACATAATTAATTCTAGCCAGTGAGGTGTGAGCAGAAGTAATGTGTGCTTTTACTTAAAAGAGAAATTGCCTAACCCTCCATTTTCTTTCTTTCCCTACTCTGTTGGCTGGAATATGAACCTGATGCGTATGAACAGTGTCAGTAGATAATGTAGACATTACAAAGTAATAATAAAAAAAGAAAATGATGACAGCATTGGAGAAGCAAAAGAGAAGAATCTGGTTTGCAGAGTGATATTTGCAGGGGAGTGAGATGCGTACTTACTATGGAACAACTAGATGAGAGAGAGAAACTTTATCTTATAAGCTCTAATGACTTTGCCAACTTTTTATCACAGAGGTTCATCTCTACCATAAGTAATATATTTTTCTGCAATTCATTCACCAATAGAATGGCCAAAGTCATCTTTTAAAGTACATTTCAGATTCCCTCCATGCTTTGTTTGAAATCTTCCAGTGGTTTCTAATGTATTTTATTTGAAATAAAATACATACTTTTTACCACAGTTTATAAGACCCTTCAAAAATTGGAAATACCTTACTTTCTACACCTTACCTTACTCTCTCTCTCTCTCAACATAGGCCATGCTGGCCTTGTTGCTGTTTCTTGAACAGCTTGCTCCTGCCTTTGGTCTTTAACACTTAATGTTTTCTCAGGCTAAGGACCTATTTTCTCAACTAGAGGCCTAGTGCATGACATTCTTGCACTGGGTGGCAGGCAGTGTCCTTCAACCAGGCCTGCGCCCTCTCACAGTCTGGAGCTTTCACAGTTGGGGACCCCTCGCCTGCCTGAATGGAGGTGGGAGAGGCTCACACCACTGCTGCTGAGCTCACCAGCCATGAGGCCGGCTTCTAGCTGAGTAGTGCTCTCCCTGAGTAGTGCTCTGACCACCAAGGGGAAGCTCCTGTGTTGAGTTTCTGTCCCTGATGGTCAGTGTGCATCACAGTGACTGGTCATTCTGCTGTTTGGTTGATTTGCATGTTAGTGTTTTATTACATAGAATGCTGTTTGATTAGCCAAATCCTCTTCTACATATAGATCTCCGTAGAGAAGCCTTCCATAAAGTTACTATCACCTTCATTTCTCCTTTTTATTACTAAGATTTATTATGTTTATAACACTTTTCAATTTCTGAAAGTATTCTGTTTATATATTTGCTTCATTGCCTTCCTCTTCCTTCCACAATAAAAGCTATTTGAAGGTAAGGACCTCTGCTTTCTTTAGTTCTGTATACTGCCATCCAGAACAGTGTCAGCCTACTTATAAACATTCATTCAATTATAAACCATGTAGTAGATGGAGGCACTGAGAGGTGACTATGAGTGCTTCTTGTTCCATTCTTGTTCATCCTATGATAGTTTATAAAGGTAAAGGAATAATATAAGGATTCAAATGTGTGGATATGTATATTAAAAAGTGATAAACTCAGCTGACAAATGAATTTAAAATCTATGTTTGATGAAATTTTTATTTAAATTATATATTCAGCAGAATATAAATTTCTTAAGAAATTGAGTTGTGCTAATGTCATCAGGATTTTTTTATGTTACAGTTTAGGACATAGAGAGTTGCTTGGTTATTTAGACAGATAGATGAGGGAAAGAGCTGCAGAACAAAGGTAGTTCAGTGGAATTTTGAATCGTTTAACAAATTTTAGTTTCATGTTTCAGAAAAATATAACTGATATCTACACCATTAGTTTCTACTTTCAATAGTCAACTTCTTAGCATAAAGCCCCAGACTGTTATACTAATCCAGATTTTTAACTCTACTGCCTTTAGGAGGTGGGAACTCCAAATACTTAGTTAAAATGTACAAAAACAAACTAAAACAAGAATAAGCAAGAAATAAACTTCAAAACTAAAAGTTCCTACAAACCCCAGCTTACTTGGAAACTGAAGATAAGAAATTACGTGTAATTTAGCACTAAATTCCTTATAACAGCGGAGTGCAATGAAAATAGGTAGCAAGAAAAGGTTAATAGAACAGATTATTTGGACATGATAAGTTAATTTATTCTTTTTTATGTCTTTAGAAGTGGTAGACTTTTTATACTTTCATTGGGGCTTTGGAGTAAACACTAATGCTTCACAGTTTACATGATTAATTTCATTTACCTTTGATGTTTCCATCATATTTTCAAACAGTATAATTTTTTTCATCTCTAATGCTATACCTCTAACCTTGATAGTGCTTAACACAGAGTTTTACATGTAGTAAGTGCTAAAAAATGTTGTTTAAATAGGTTTTCAGCAGGGAGCATATCTTACATATGAATTATATTTTCTCAGAATCTATATCTGGAAGAGCTTAAAATCCATATTTTTTCAACACTTGTTCTCCAAATCCAATACAGGCTATATTGTTATATTTGTGAAATCAGGGTGTGAATGTGTGATATGTGTGTGTGTGTTTAAGATATTACCTTCATATGACTTTAATGCTGGTGAATTACATGAAAGGAAACCAGAAAAGCAACCAATCTTGAAGCAGATATTATATATTCACACATCTAAGGTTTCAAATGTTTAATTAGCTTTCTCAGTATGATCCCTTTCAGGTATAGCATTGTTTAATTTCTTGGCAATATACAGCTTCTTTGTTTTCTCTTTACGGCATTAGGATTTTTATAGAACCATTTGTTTCATGTTACTGCAGGAAACAAAAGCAAGGGCCAGATAAATCTTTAAATGTCTTTCCCATCATTTTAACAAAACAAGAAGACAAAATTTATATTTAAGTTGTCTTGGAAATAGAAAGTTTGCAGGAAAAAGACTATTTTGATGTTTCATTTTATGCTGGTCTGTTTTGGATATGATTGTGTTATATTCACTTTATCTGGGGAAGCTAGATGTATGAGCTATGGTTCAGTTTCTTCAACTAAATGTAGAAATCACTATCCATTTCTGAACTACCTTTGTTTTGGAACTTCATATGTGATTATTAGCTGTACTTACCGGGCACAAGGAGAAGAAATAGAATTGCTGCCATCTTTTGAGGATAAGATGCTACGGCCCTTCAAGAAGCTGAAGAAAGAGCCTTGGCCAGGTAACTCAGTTGGTTGGAAAGTTATCTCATATACAAAAATGTTGCAGGTTCCATTTCCAATCCAAGCACATACCTAGGTTGTGGGTTTGATACCCAGTTGTGGATGTTACTATCTCATCTCTCTCTTTCTCTCTTCCTGCCTCCCTTCCTTTCTCTTTAAAATCACTAAAACCTATCATCTGTTGAATATTAAAAAAAAAAGAAGTTGAAGGAATAAATAGATTTATCCACACAAATCACAATAAGTAACAATAAAAGCTAAAGCTGGAAAGTGTAGAAAACAAGAAGGAGATTAAGTACTTGGGTATGGTTTTCCTTATAGATTACTTATGGGTTAAACTGCAACTCCACTCACCCCCCACAACAATATGTTGAAGTTTTAACACCATGTACCTATAAATGTAATGTTATATTCAAACAAGTTCTCCACAGATTTAATCAAATTAAGATTATGACACTAGGCCTTAATCCAATATGATTGGAGAAGAAGAGGTCAATTAAGACAAGATACAGACACAGGTAGAATGCTATGTTGAGAGAGACAGAGATTATAGTAATGCTCTACAAGTTAAAAAATACCAAAGATTGGTGGAAACAACCAGAAGCTGGGAGAGATGAAGACAGATATTCCCTTAGAGAATTTGGAGGAAGTGTGTCCATGCCAACCTTCTTTTACTCTTCTAGCCTCCAGAATTGTGAGAGAATACATTTTGTGGGTGTTTTTTGTTGTTGTTGTTGTTAATAAATGTGTGTGTGTGTGTGTATGTGTGTGTGTTTTGTAAGCCACCCAACAACTAATACAAAATTATTTTTTCTTAGAATGTTATGTCAATATCTACCTAAAACTAACCAGGTAATCTTCACTCCAGTTATCTACAGGGAGAAATGAGGTATTTACATAAAAGTCCAGGTCACTATTTTTTTCAATTAATTTAATTGTCTTAATTTTATATTTCTATGATTTTTTTTGTTACTGTTCTTGAACTACTTTATAGGTATGTACCTTACATGTGTGTATGTTTATATTGATTGCACATACTAGAACAAAAATAACATGGCAAGGAGTACATCTTAAAATTGTACATAAAAACTGTATATTGCCATATATCAGTACTTTAAATGTTTATTAACAGTGACTCCTGGATTTTTTTTAAGAAAGTGTATTTCTGACCCATTAGCCTTAATAAAATATCTCTGGTCAAACTCTACATTCAATATTATTGTTAGCTTATTCTTAAAACTTGGATATTTCCTTGTCTTCATTTGAGTCCTAAACTTGAACCTTTCGATAATCAAAGCTGATCTTTTCTTTCCATAATCAAAAGTTAATGTTGACCTGCATTATTCTGCATTGTTAGAGAACTAGCAGGATTTTTTAAAAATTCATTTTACTTTCCTTAACATTTCCTTTCCATTTCTTCCTCTCTCTTTCTTTTTCCTACTTTGATAATGAAGTCCCCTTTTTCTAAAATTCTAAGTCACAAAATGTGTTTCCCATTCTGTTTAATGATTCTAAAGGTAGTCAGATGAATTTTCTATAACTACATGAGATATATTTGAATAACATTAATTTATTACATCCCTCATCCATAGTATTTACTCTATATCTGCTATATGTCAGATGTAAAGATAAATAAAATGTAGACTCTTTTATCTAAGAACTCATAACACCCTAAAGGAAGTAGATATGCAAATAAATAAATTGCAATCAATATGGCATATGCCACCACAGGATCAAAAACTGTGCCCTCATCTAGAACAGAGTCAGTATTTCTGTCTGAGAGACATCTTGAAGAATACACTGAGGTGGTTATATTTAAACTGTTTTGCCTGATGTTTTCTAAGTGTTCCCAAGTTTTTCTGTCCTTTCACCCTTAAATCTGTCTGCTGGGCTGAATTTTCTGGGCCTTTGCGTCTAGGTGAGATAATGTTACTATTTCTCACCCATGGAAGCAGAACTTATGTATACCATTTCCAGTAATGGCATTTAAAAATATGTCAAAAGATCTTTATTTTCTCAACACTTGATTGAATATAGAGGATCCAGTGGAGAACTCTGAGGCTTTCCTTAGAAAAGCACAGTGTTGAGATAAAAGAAGTCCAAGTCTCTGAATTACTGTGCAGACAGCAGTCTGACAAATTGGTGGAAAATATATCTTTTACATTATGTTTAGCCACTAGATTTTGGTCTTTTTTTTTTAAATATATAACGATTAGTCTACCGTTACTAATATACTATCCTTACTATATACTTTTAATGTGTTGGAAATTGGAAAGTTAATGAGAGCTTTCCAGACAAAGAAGAATGGAAGGACTCCATGTTCCACAGACTAAGTTACAAAAGGTAGTAGACTGTCTAGAGGACAGTTACCATCAGTGAAAAGTGATATGTCATCCTACAGGAATCCACAGTTAGTCCTTAGAGGAATGTCAGGAAATTGGACAGAAAATTAAATGGATTGTAGAGGCCAAAAAGAAAATGAAAACCAGAAACAGAAAGGTTTTTTAAAGAGAAAGAATGTCAATGATGTGAGCAGGTCTATTTTCTTTTCTTGTTTTTTTTTTAAAATATATTTTACTGATTTTTTTACAGAGAGGAAGGGAGAGGGATAGAGTCAGAAACATCCATGAGAGAGAGACCACGACATCGATCAGCTGCCTCCTGCACGCCCCCCACTGCGGATGTGCCCCCAACTAAGATACATGCCCTTGACTGGAATCGAACCTGGGACCCTTCAGTCCTCAGACCGACACTCTATCCACTGAGCCAAACAGGTATCAGTGCAGGTCTATTTTCTTTCTACCTTTCCTCCTTTCCTCCCTTTATTCTTTGTTTGTTGTTTTGTTTGTTTGTTTTTTTCTTTTATGGAGGGAGATAACTCCTGGCACTATAGTTAATGGTCTTAAAGTTAGAAAGACTGGGTAGCTGGGAAGTCAGTTCTGAAGCAGTTTAGTAAGATATGACCAGGGCCTATGTATAGTAAGGAATTTGGCCTTGTCCAAAGAGAAGCCTGGGCTTTGTCTCCAGGTCCTAGAAGATAACCTCTTCATCCTTGGAATTTCTGGATATGAGGAGTATCTTTGTTTATAATGCTAGTTCCCTTGGACCACACCTAATAGCTTACTCTAAAGAGATGACTCAGGGTGGGATCCCACACTCTGCTGTCTCAGAGTAGAGTCTAACTATATTAGAAAGACAAACCTTCAATTTAGGATAGGGGCTTTGGATCTTGCAATATCAGTCAACCTAGCCATTGAGTTAAACCAGGCATATTTTTAAGTTTAATATGGTCAATCAATCAATCATGCCTACATAATGAAGCCTCAATAAAAACTCTAGTCACTAAAGCTCAGGTAAGATTCCAGAATTGGAATCTTAACACTGTGATTTTTGTTACACATTGATGCTGGGCAGGTAACACATCCTAGGACAACAGAAATTTTGCCTGTGGAATGTTACCAGACTTTCCTATGTGTCTCTTTATTTGACTGACGTTCTTTGTTGTCATTATACTAATAATGATAACCATGAGTATGATTGGTTTCAGTGTTCCGTGAGCCTTTCTATTGAATTATTAAATCTGAAGATGGTTATGAATAACCTTCATACTTACAATTGGTGTCAGAAGTGAGAATAGTCTTGTGTATACTCTTCTAACTTTGTAGTTGAACCACCGTAACAGTTTGGAGTTGGAGTTTGATAATTTGGGTAAATGTAGAAATGTGGAGAGTTGCACCCTTAACCTCACAGTTTGACCAACAACTTCAAGTAGTCTGGGAAACACATTTGGTCTTTTGAGTGATCTCTAGTTATAATGTTAGTGGAACACTTCCTCCTTATCCCTCTCAATAATCCTGGCTTCTTTGTGCTATCTCTTACTATTATCCAGGAAAGTGGACTAAAGTAATCTAAATACTCTGGGAGAGATTCAGTGCCTCTAACTCAAACAATGTTCTTTTCCCTTTTCTTTTCAGAGACAGCATTCTGAGGAGGCAAACTTATTTGTTTGTTGCTCTCTATTCAAATTTTACTAGGCTGGCTGCAATAGGAGGGTGACTAACAGGTATCTAATGTAGTATTCTGAGGTTCAGTATTAGGAATTCCATTATTTTTACACAGCTAAGGTGAACCAGAAACCTCCTACCTAGCATTAATGATTAATAATTAATAAAGTTATAAATTATTTTCTACATCCTGAGTTTGTCTATCTCTTAATCCAGAATTTGAGCACAGTAAATGGAGTTCATAATTTCTTCTTCTTCATCTTGTCCAAAATCTGAGTAAGTAGAAGTATATATCTAGAGAACAATTTTCTAATGAAAAGATTTAGAATAGATTAGTGATAACCGCACAATTTTAGATGACATGTTTCTACTTGCTACTGTACCAGACATTTTTTGAAACTACTTACTATCATCTGGTAAGACAGTGGCAGTAAAGATGTGTAAGAATGGCTGGTTTTGAAAAACATTTTTGAAATTATAATTAACAATTTGAAAGCTATCAGGTTTGGAAAAAGAAAAAATAATAAGAGTTTATAGTTTGAGAGATTAGGATATAGTATAATAATAAATCTCCTTCTGAATTTATGAAGGTGATGATTTTACTTGAAAACATAATAATTTGAGGTTGTGCATATGCCATATAGATAAAAATGTCTGGAAGGTAACCTAGACACCTGAAGAACATAGCTGCTAACAAAGGCAAAGAGACCTGCATTTTTTTATAATCTTAGAAACCTGTACTTTTCACATTCCTAAGCAGAAATGATTTTGACTTCACTGGTAAATTAGAAAAGAGACCTAGAATTTTTCCATACTTAGAAACCAGAAATGTTTTTAAGAAATTTTTGTTTTCTATCCTTGGCATGCTGCTAGTATATCACTTCTATTATAGCCTGGTATCAGCAAAACAATGTCAGCAAGGTGGTAAAACAGCATTTCCAGTTCTTGTACTCTTGCAGAAAAAATCAAGTTGAATAATTATCCACACTCAAAAGTACCTTTACAAGAGTTACGAATTCCAGGTGAGACATGATAGCAACTGAGTGCATAAATAAGAAAATATGCATTGAAAAGGGTATGAATGATAATATCACATCACCCATGTTACTCCTCCTCCAAGTCTAAGGCAGTCAATGCTGAGAGAGATACCCTCTTTGATAAAGAAGAAGAGTGAAGCAAGCACCAGATTGGTGTGGATGCCAGCACATATGTCACTCCAGGAAACCTTAACACAAGGCCTGAACCTATGGACTCAGGACCCAGCTCAATACCAAGGCATCAGGCTAGCCTCCATAGACTCAGGCTCAATACTTGCTCCAGCAACAGATTTGTCCTTGAGGATCCAGTTCCAGGCATGATCCTTCAGACCCAGTCACAGGGTCTACCCCGTGTTTGCTGGTGCCAGGCTGTTATGCATAGACCCAGCATCAGGACCCAACCATGTGAACTCAAATCTCAGGTTGACATCTGCTTTATAGACCCAAGCACCATGTCTGCCCAGTCACCAGATTATCCTGCATGAAGACCCACCCCAATGGCTCTCTCAGAATCTTTGGTCATGCTGACTGGTAAAGGACTTTTCCCGCTAAAGACAGTCAATGCAGATTTAAAAGAGGTGCCCACTTTTTCAAATGTAAAGCAACAAGAATTACAAACAATTATGGAAACATGACACTAAGAAAGAAACAAAATAAAATACTAGAAATGACCCTAAAGCAACAGAGATCTTTGATCTACCTGACTAGTCATTTTAAAGAGGCTCAGTGAGCAATAAGTGAACATCCATGTGAGAGTGAAACATCGATCAGCTGCTCCTGCACATCTCCCACTGGGGATCAAGTCCACAACCTAGGCATGTGTCCTGACCAGAAATGGAAATGGCAATCTTTCAGTGTATGAGATGATGCCCAACCAACTGAGCCACCCTGGCCAGGACTGAGCTTATTTGAAATAGCGGTACTGCTGTGATGAGAGTAAAGATAATTGCTGCACTAGCCATGAAGAAAAATGAAATAAATCTCCTGTTTGCCCAGCCTATTAATATTGAAGAACTCATATGTGAACAGATGGACCAGATTTGGCAGGTTCTTCCCCACAATCTTTAAAAAAATATATCCTGTCAGAATTTGTGCAACACTGCCATATTCCATTTCAGCTGGACTTATTTTAGCTAACCAAGCTTTCCAAAATCTTTAAAGCATTACTCAGAACTTGAAGCAAACAGAAGATTTTTTTTATAGTACAAATGGCATGCAAGCCAGTAGTCACACGGACTATGTACATACTTCAGACTGGCACATCATACTTCAACACAGGCAGGAGCATGATGTAACTCAAATGCTCTCAGTTCTGTTGTATAGGCCAAATAAATAATAATAATAATAATAATGGTTTCAGTTGAGTAGCATTCTCATTGCATTAGGCATCACGAGTAGGGAAATACATGGTCCTAATCTCTGATACTTAAAATTTACTGCTGTTGGTAACTAAATTATGTGTTGTGCTTATCTAGTGAGTAGGTAAGCAAAACACTTAATGCAGGCATCAAAGAGGGATTTGGATCAATTATGGGGGCCTTCTTAAACTGTCTTCTGAGAGCACTAAAAAATAATTATTTTTATTGAGTGTAAGAGTAATATGCCAAACAATTGGCAATGCATTTAAAATATATTATCCTATTTAATCCCCAATAAAAAATGGAAATGTTGGTATTTCTATCCCCAAATTATAGATTAAGGTAACAAAGTTGAAAAACATTATATAACCATTATCTAATAGTGCTTGGTAGAGCCAGGATTTGATCTCATTTGTCTAAGTACAAGTCCAAACTCTTACTCACTAAACTATACTGTCTATCATTAAGGATAGAAAAATGTATAAAAATTAATCTTTATAGAGTATGATGCTGTCAGGATTTGTGCTTCATGCCTTATGGCTACCTTGTTATTTAATAAACAACTATGTTAAGTAAGTAATATTACTTTCATTATATCATCAAGAAATTTATTTTTTAAGTATATTTTTATTGATTTCAAAGAGAGAAAGCGAGAAGGAGAGAGATAGAAACATCAATGATGAAAGAGAATCATTGATTGCCTGCCTCCTGCACATTCCCTTCTAGGGATTGAGCCCACAACCTGGGCATGGCCCTTGGTTGGAACAGAACCCGGGACCCTTCAGTCCTCAGGCCAGTGCTCTATCCACTGAGCCAATACAGCTAGAGCAAGAAAACTAATTTTAAAACGAGCGTAAGTAATGTATCTTAGCGAATGAAGTTAACAGAAGATGAGGCCACTATCCAAAACCAGGTCAGTTATTTTCTTAATATTGCAATTTCTTTATGGTCCAACTAGTCATCCAAAACTAAGCCCTAAACTGGAAACATTCTTTTGACTTCTCTGCCTTAGAATCCACAGCCAAATGAAACCTAAATGCTCCCAATTTTAATTTCTAAATGAGTACAAATTCCACTTTCCCTTCCCCAGAGCTTTAACCACTGTATTGTTTTAGGATATCCCTATCTTTGACCAGAAAAGTTCCATTTGTCAACAGTATGGTTGAACTTTGTATTTATCATGGTCTGCCTGTCAAAACATTAAAGATCCTCATTTGTCAAAACAAACACACTAACAAGCAAATAATCTCATTCTGAAAGGTTTACAACACATTTTAAAACCATTCTCCCCTCTTTTCTCTCCTCTACATCTCTGACCTTATAGTCACTTTCATTATTTATTACTTTAACACATGACCTCAGTATCTTTCTATCATAATGCCTCTATCATAATGCCTCATTCATAAAGATGGCTTTTCTATTGCTCTAGTCTCTCTGTTATTGCACCACTATATAACCATATGATCAGAATGAAATTTCATGTTACCAAATTCTCAGTGCCTCCATGTCATTAACTGAATAAATTCCAAATTTCTCAGTGTGCTATAGATGGCCATTTCTGACTACGTCTATCTGTTGCTCTTCAAATTCAATTTCCACCATTACCTGCTTTGCACTTAAAATTCCAGAGTTACTAATTAAATTGTAGTTTTCTTGTAAAATTTAACATATTAAATTTAACATATTGAATGAGACCATCAAAACAAACTATGCTAATATTCAAGTTCTTTGAACAATACTATCATGAACTCATATTAGAATAAATAATAAAAAATAATAATGTTCTGAATGTGCTTGCCTTAAGCCCCTAATAATACTGCAGTCTCTGAATGAGTTATTTCAGAGCTCAGGCTGTCAATAAGGCCCTTGCCTTCAGGGTAAGAGACTAGGTTACTAGATAAAAACCACTGAAGTCATTTGAAAACAGGGCTAGAGAAAGTTTACAATCATAGCTACAAATATAAAAGTTGGAAAGAAGAATCTTATTCCAATTCCTCAGTTCCATTTAGGGATATGTTGAGTTAGATATTTGTTAAAACAGTTATTTCTGGATCAGCACAAAGTTCTGACCTTTCTCAACTGCAATATCACACACAAATACTCATTTTAACTTTTTGTAAATGCATCTGTTTTTTCAACAACATATAATGGGTACATATTATAGTGAAAGATATACATGGTATTATAAATATTATGGTCTAGAATTTCAAATTCTTGTCCTTTAATAAGTGAAATAGGGGCATACAACTGTATCTTTAAAATCATTTTACATCTCAGATAAAAATTCCAAATCAAGTGATATTGCTGTTTGGAGAACAAAATACTCTTCTGGATGAAAAGTCATGTTGAGCTTCATGAAGCATGTAATGTTTGTTCTGGGCTTTCCTTAAAGTGTAGTCAGAGTTTGAATAAATAGAACCTGAAAAGCAAAATGACTCTGTCCTATTAAGAATCCTTTGAAAGCACTAAAACAACTTTTTTTTTCTTTCTTAAATCAAAAGATAAAATGAACAATTGTGTAGTCACAGAACAGAAAATTAAAGGTTATTTTAATCAATTAATATATCAGTTAATTTTGTATTATTTGTTATTAACATACTAGAGGCCTGGTGCATGAAAGTAAAAGATTAATTCTTATCATTTGATTAGGCCTAAACCAGCACTTGGACATCCCTCTCACAATCTAGGACTGCTGGATACCAACTGCTGGCTTCCCTGACTTCCTGATTGTCCCTAACTGCTTCTGTCTGCCAGCCTGATCATCCCCTAACCATTACCCTGCCAGCCTGATTGATGCCTAACTGCTCCCCTGCCAGCCTGTTTGTCCCTAATTGCCCTCCCTTGTGGGCCTGGTCACCCCTAACTGCCTTCCCCCTGCAGGCATGTGTCCCCCCCAACTATCCTTCTCTGCAGTCCTGGTCACCCCCAACTTCCCTCCTCTGCCAGCCTAGTCACCCTTAACTGCCCTCCCCTGAAGGCTTGATCACCCCCAACTGCCCTCCCTTGCAGGCCTGGTCCTTCCCAACTGCCCTCCCCTATTGGCCATCTTGTGGTGGCCATCTTGTGTCCACATGGGGGCAGGATCTTTTGACCACATGGCCAGGATCTTTTGACCATATTCTGTATTGGAGTGATGATCAATCTGCATAAAGGATAAAGGCCTGATGCATGGGTGGGGGCCAGCTGGTTTGCCCTGAAGGGTGTCCCAGATAAGGGAGGGGGGTCCCTTGGGGCATGAGGTGGCCTGGGAGAGGGGCCTGTGATGGTTTGCAGGCCAGCCACACCCCATGCGACCCAAGTGGAGATCATGGTATCTGGGATTTATTTATCTTCTACAATTGCAATTTGGTAGGCTGGAGCGAGCCAAGCCTTCTGCTTGCTCCAGGGAGGCAGTTATTGAAACTTTGTTGCCTTAAGCAGAGGTCTGGGCCAGCCAGGGTATATGGAAAGCTTGGCTTCCTCCATCTTCAGGGACAACCCAAGCCTCCCTCCTGCTCTCTCTGTGGCTGTAGTCATTTTGGTTGGGTTATTTTGCATACTCACTCCTGATTGGATGATGGATGTGGCTTGTGGGTGTTGCATAGGTATGGTCAATTTGCATATTACTCTGTTATTAGATAGGATAACTGTTATCAATGTAATTATTAGTATGCATTAATAGTAATTATTTATTAATATTAATTCATAATATAATTTTTTTTGAAATGTCTGTCTTTTCTTTAGTCATTCTATTACAGGAGGCTAAACACTTTACCACTGAAGGGAATGAATCATAGAAGACAAACCATAAATGTTTCTTGGATGAATGAATAAATGGCCAACTAAAGTTAGTCAGTTTTTCATCCTGTGAGTATTAGAAAGTTGATTTAGTATATAAAAGACTTTAGAGAATTTGCAAAGGAAGGTGAGGTTTAAGTCATTAGGATTTAAAAGTGGTTAAGAGAAATCTCAATTAATAAAACTATTTCAGAGCTTTTAATATCTTTGTAAGGAGACTGCATTATTTTTCATTTCAATAATATAAGTTCACAGAAATTAATCTTATTCCTTGAACATTAAAAAGAGAGAGAGAAAGGAAAATATAAAAAGAAAACAAATAGAATAAAATAAAGGTTATCATCAGGAGGTTAGGAATTCCACAGAGAATTAGAGTTAAATAAAAATGGCAAAAATTACTTGAATGTCTGTCCTAAATAAACTCTCCATTTCACAAAATGTCAGGTAATTTGTCTGGAGTGTCAAGTGTCTGTAAAATATGGGTTACTATAAATTACTCAGTGATCATTTCCAGTGACTAACTTCAGAAATCATGAGTAGAAATGTTCTACTTTCTTTGTATTAATGAAAAGAAAAATGTGCTACACATTTGCCTGAGATTTACCTGGAAAATCTGTAATAATATTAAGTATGTCAAACTTGTTTAGAACCCTTATTATGAGTGAATTCTGTGCATAAGGACCAGAAACATTTTACAAGCTGGCTTTTCCCAGAGGTTATCCAACCTATACTTTGTAAAGGAAAGAATAGGGACCCACTAAAACTGACAACTAGATATGGACATCTGGACATTTAATTATATGCAAAAGTTATTCTAAGAGTAAGTCATCTATATGCCATAAGAGTTCAGGTTATCTCTTTACTCCCATAATTTAGGTAGAAAATTTAGATCATATTTATTTTAATATTATATAATATTTATATTAGATCATATTTATTTTAATATTATATAAATCAATGTGATATGGTTAAAATATATAACTGTTTATAAGAATCATTTTTATATGTTAAAATAGTCTGAAAATATTTTGTCAAATATTTTATATGTATGTATATTAATCAATTAAATATGTTTGGATTTTATGCTATTTCAGATTTTATTTACTACTAGGTGCCCATTGCACAAAATTCATGTACTTGGGGGGAGGTCCCTCAGCCCAGCTTGCCCTCTCTCACATACTGGGAGCTCTTAGGTGATATCCTACTGATGGCTTAGATCTGCTTCCTGTGGGGAACAGGCCTAAGCCACAGTCTGGCCTCCCTTTTTGGGAGGCGATGGAGCTGAGCAGAGGAAGGCACAAGCCCCATCACCCTGTTGCTGCAGCAGCCACTACCAGTCACCGCAGCTACCAAGGTTTTTTTATCAACATGGACTCCAGTCCCTTGACCATGAAAAAATGACAACTTTCTTTAGGCATTTTCAAGATGTGTCTTTCATAGGATATGACATCTCTTCCTTCCTTCCTTCCTTCCTTCCTTCCTTCCTTCCTTCCTTCCTT
>JAAGEH010000030.1:37764475-37891850 GCA_011751065.1 Lasiurus cinereus
TCTTTCTTTCTTTCTTTCTTTCTTTCTTTCTTTCTTTCTTTCTTTCTTTCTTTCTTTCTTTCTTTCTTTTCTTTCCTCACTTGAGGATATGTTTCCATTGATTTTTGAGAGTGTGGAAGAGAAAGGGAAAGACAAAGAGAAACGGCAAAGTGAGAGGAGTACCTTGATTGGTTGCCTCCTATATGAGCCCTGACCTGGGCCCCAGACAGGGAGGAGCCTGCAACCTATGTATATGCCCTTGATCAGTATCACACCTGGACCCTTCGGTCAGCAGGCCTAGGCATTATCCACTGAGCCAAACCAGCTAGGGCAGGATATGACATTTCTTAGCCCTCCAGCAGTGGACCTTCATTTATTTCTCTAGGAGGTGGTGGAAGTCCCTAGATCAACTTTTAGGGATTCTTATTCCCAAATTGTTAAGAATATTACCAGTGGCATACAGGAAGCTTAGGCCATAAGTGGGCAGAAAAGGTGTTTCCTCTGTAGTTTACACCAATCGCTAATCGCCAATCCCCGGCTCTGCCCCAGGGCCTGGACAGGGGCCCCCAGCTCCCTTTTATGGCTGGCTCAGAAATGACTTTTTGTATGTCCTTCAGGACATACAAAATGTCCTGTCATTTGCATAAAAATAACTGTCTTCCTGGCATGGAAGTTATGATGATAACAACAAATCCTATCTAATAAAGAGGGGATATGCTAAATGACCCTCACACCATTGTAGAGATGGCAGCACCCACAGCCAATAAGGAGGGAATATGCTAAGTGATTGCCCTGCCCTGTCACCCACAGCTAAAAAGGAAGGAAAATGCTAATATTTCAAGGACCTGATTAAAAGGATGAGTATTAAAGAAACAAGACCATTACCTTAAATAATTCAGTTTGTGATTGGTTGGAGAAACTGGACTTTCAGCAGTCAGCAAGTGGAATTGTTAGATAAAAACAATGGATAGTTTCAGTTGACTCCAATTTTTGGCTATTTTCCATTACTCAGGTAACTGAGTGGAATATCAAGTATCTGTAAAAAGATGGGGTACTGTCAATTACTCAGTGATTATATGCATTGACTCACTCCAGAATTCATGAGTAGAAATGTTCTAGTTACATTGGGTAAGTGAGGTAGAGTTATAAAACACGGTAAGCAGGAAGAGGTGGTCATAAGACATGGGCCAATGCCTCAGTTTCCCTTGTAGTATGCAAGTTTTGTGTTGAAATGCACAATACAGGCAATGCAATTCATCAGAGTCAGACTTTAAACTCCAGTATGGGAGACTGAAGCAGGCCAGACACCAAATTGCAGAAGGGTACAGATATTTGGTCACAAAATTATATTAGAATCCTTATTGTACACATGTCTATTGACAAATTGCTTTCAGTGAACATATGTTAGAACTATGGGATGGAATGATGTCCTTTAAACTACATGATTACCTTCACCAACCATTACCTTTCTAAAAACATGGCTTTTGCCTGATTAAAGGAAAATAGGTTTTCATTTTTATGTACAGTATATTTAAACTGTTGAAATTTAAATTGTGTTGTGTTTATTTGAAATTTGTATCTAATCTTTTACAAATGACTTAAACTTGTCCATTTTTAAATCAAATTGCTTATCATTGTGTGTGTGTGTGTTTGTGGTGTGTGTGTGTGTGTGTGTGTGTGCATGCTATTGATTTGTAAGGTCTTATCTTTTAAGAACACTAATTATTTGATTAATTTGTTACATTTATCCTAGCTTATGATTTTTTTCAGATATATTTTAAAATATTTAATTCCAACTGGATAAATGAAATGACAAATTCCTAAGGAATGATGAAAACAGTGAATATTTATTATTATTTAGTTAATTATTCCACTGTGGATAACTCATTCATAAGATCAACATATCATATATTTCTCTGTTTTGAACACAGAATTTATTTAAACTAATCATAAGCAGTGATCAAAACAGCTAAATGGTTACTAGTGTCCATTAGAGAAGCTTTCAAACCTTATTTGAAAAATGGCTGTGTAAATAAAGATGAATGCTCAAAGAAAATATTTAATTGTCAATGACTAATATGAAATCAAATTTTATGAGATGGTTAAAAAACAAATAAAAAATGAAATGGATATTAGAAGTTATATGGTACATTTGATCTATCAGAGACTAATATAAACAAATCTCTTTTGGGATTAAATTGTGAATTTTTCTCATTAAAACACTCTAACTTAAATGAACTCCATTCTATGTATGCTTATCTAAAAGAAAAAATTGCTAAAAGTTTCTATATGTATGAATTTGTATAAAATAATAAAATAAAAATGCAAATAAATAATTATATTTAGAATATTTAAATATACTTCCAAATGCATAGTTTCATATCTAAGCTTTAAATTATATTTTGCAATATTTTATTCTTTGTTTCATGCCTACTTTCTGAAAAATAAGTTTGAGACGTTAATGTCAGCTTTCTATGTCCTTCTTACTTTATTCTCCATATCATTTATTAAGTCCTGTGTTCTCTATCTCCTTAAACATTCCCCAAACTTTATTTCATCCTTCTCAAGCTTCTTGACACAAACTGAATAGTCTAGATAACATTTTCTGCCTTTATTACTTCCAAAACTTTCACATTTGATTCTTTCCTGATTTGATAATAAGAAGTATCTTCTTCCAAAAATTCTGATCAGGTTGATATCCTTTTAAAATTAAATTTATTGGCGTGACATTAGTCACTTGGAACATAAAGCTTGTGTAGTTCTCTCATGACCATTTTGAAGTGATTATAGGACCTACTTACTCCAGTATAATATTGCCCAATATTTTTTTCTTGCATTTTACATTTCAAGTACCCAGGGTATGTTTCATCTCCTCAAATATGCTATTATTTTTCTTTTTTTTCAGAACTTAAAATAAAACAATAAAAAGACTTTGAGAAAATTATTTGAACATAAATGGCTTATTCAATTTACTTTAGACATATTGGGTATTGGTTGTCTCTTTGATTCACTCAGGAAGCCAACACAGTTGAGTTAATGGGTCAGTTACTATCATGAGTACCTGACCAGGGATCACTAAGAAACTGTGTGGTACAGACTCTAAGTAATCTCCCCTGAATAAATAAGAGCTGGAGATTTTATCCACATGTCTCATCCTCATTTTTGTGAGCTGTTCACAGGACTCCCTGACAACTCTGACTTGCACTGAAAGTGGGTCAGTTCAGGGCTGACTTCTACATTAAGCAGTGCCTATGGCCTATGATACTTTTTGAGGCTTCCAAAGTAAGTTTTAACTTCTTTTAACTCATAATTTAAAAAAGAATATAATAAAGTATGGAGTTTACTTGTTTTCATATCAACACAGTCATCAAATATAATATTTAATATTATTTTGTGGAGAAAGTGGCCCATGAAGACCAATTAGCCTAGGGTCCACAAAAGTCATAATATATCACTAAGATAAATAGGCTCCTATAGCCAGAACTCTCTCAAGTTAAAAAAATAACAGATGCAAAAAGTATAGAACTTGACAGCATTTGGTACAGAGCACTTACAAATGTTTAAATATTTATTCTTCTGAAACACTCACTCTATGCCATTTACTCCACATCCTCCTCCTGTAATAGACCCCTAATATACACACATACTCTTCATAAAACTGCTTCATAAAAGGTACATACCTGGCTTTTTTTCTTTCCCCAAAACTTCAACTTGCTTTAGACATACTGGTTATTGGTTGTCTCTTTGATTCACCCAATTTTCTGCCCAAGTTTTACCATACTTAAGTCTAATTCCTGTAATAAATCCATTATTTCCATAAAATGTATAGTGAATCTGTTTTTACCCCCTACACTCTAATACAGGCAGTGCAGTATTTAATTTCATGGATGTACCACAAGATCTTTTTTTTTAAATATATTTTATTACAAAGAGAAAGGGAGAGGGATAGAGAGTTAGAAATATTGATGAGAGAGAAACATCAATCAGCACACCCGCCACCAGATATGTACCCACAACCAAGGTACATGCTCTTGACTGGAATCAAACCCAAGACCCTTCAGTCCGCAGGTCTACGCTCTATCCACTGAGGCAAACCAGTCAGGGCCACCACAAGATCTTAAACTACCCCTGTATTGTCATATATTTAATTGGTTCTCAACTTTTTAAAAATTAATTTATTTTTATTCAGATATTTATCTTTATAATAAAGAATCTTGCTTATAAATATTCATTAACATTTCTGTTACTTTTCAGTGTTGATCTTGAAATATTCTTAAATTACATGACCTTTATTTTACATGTGTCTTATTCTTTTGAAAAGGAATTGATGAAGGGTTTTATGTTCTGTTTTTACAAATGTTGTGCAATAAGATGCCCTTGTGAATATTCTTTATCAGCTGTGGTTGAGGGACAGTAGCTACAGAACTAAACAATAAGTGGCAAGTATCCCCTCAATTCAAAGTAAGATGTCAAACCATTATTTTTAGACCTACTAAAAACATAATAAAAAATGACTTTGTCACATGAAACATAACATTGGATTTAGAGGTACAAATAATGTGTTTTTTTTTAATATCTTCATGAAATTGAGCAGGCCTAGCCTTAATAATATATATATATACTTTTTTTTTTCCTGAGCCTCCCAGCTACTATAAAGAACATGATAAGGAATCTTCCCATTCACTTCAAAGCTAGTGAAAGAAACTTTTGAATGCCGCATGGAAAATTTTATATTAATTACCTGGAGTTTTTTTTTTTTTTTAGAGGGAAAGGTGATGGGTTATAAAAGCTAAGAATAATGATAATAAGGCCACATCCAAAAGACTAGGATTACAACGTGTGGCTGGAATCACCTCTAGTAGCAGAAAGCATAAAGGTGGCTATATGGAAAGAAGCTATGCATGGCAGATGTAAGACCTCCAAACGCAACATGGGTCACTTTGTAGAAAGTCAGCCAGGACTCATCTTGAAAAGAACTTTGACCAAGAAAATCATTTAGAGGTCTGGCAAGGATCCAACAGAAAGAGTTGTGTTGAAGAGATTATAGGATGCCAAAATTGAGGCTTGGAATAAAAGTAAGTCAGAGTAAATCTAGCTTTCCCAGAAATTTCAGTTAGATGTTCTCATTGAGAAAATCTCTGAGAAACAGAATTCATCAGAAAAAAAACTCCTCTTTCAAATTCATTATTTGCAGTATGCACTAATACCACATCACAAACATACTAGTAAAGTAACACCTTTTTTAGTCCTTTAAATAATCTCCTCTGTTTTTCTCATAGCTATAAAACTAAAGTATTAGAAACCACAGCTAGAGAATGGAGCAGAAATATGTGGGAAAGTGGTGTCAACTAAAAAGAGAAAAAATAAAAAATAAAGAAAAGATGTTAACTAGGCCCTTCTTCCTCCATTGCAGACTCTCTAGGCACAAGCTATACCAAACTGAGGAAGGTGAGAAGTTACAACTTTAAAAGATGTTCAGAGTTGTCTTATGAAACTCGGTTGGGTACTATAATAGCTAAAATATGAATGTACATTTATCTAAAGTGATCAAAATAATTTTAAACATAATAAATATTATATGTTTCAAATGTAAAATTATAGCAGAGTTCATCCAATATACAAAGAAACAAAGCCACATATTCAGATTTTAAAATGAAAAACACTTTTTATTTGAGCCCTATAGAATTCTCTGTACTTTCACATAATAGCTACAGTTGGTTTTAGTTAAAAAAAACAAAACAGAACCAAAAAACCTCTAGTCTGATGGTCATCAGCTCCACATAAACAAAAAGATCACATCGCTCCATATATTATTTAAAATAATAGAATTTGCCGAGACTGGTTTGGCTCAGTGGATGGAGCGTTGGCCTGGGGGCTGAAAGGTCCCAGGTTCGATTCCGGTAGGGGGCATGTACCTTGCTTGCGGGCATATCTCCACTGTGGGGTGTGCAGGAGGCGGCTGATCGATGTCTCTCTCTCATGGATGTTTCTGACTTTCTATCTCTCTCCCTTCCTCTCTGTAAAAAATCAATAAAATATATATTTTTTAAAAATAATAGAATTCATCAAAAGAAGAAGCAGAGTTTCATAAGTCATACTAAAAATCTTACTTTAACATAATTACTTCACCTTATGTTTTTGAATATACATAATACCCCTTTAAATTTATGAATTTTTTTCTAAAAGCTATCTATAATAATTTGCCACGTAATTTCTCAGCCAAGAAATAAATTTTTACTCCCATGTATATACTAAATGGATAATACAAAGTGTATACAATGCTGTGAGAATATGGTGTAAATATGCAAAATGTTTTAGAGAAAATTATATTCAATGACCATCAACGTAATATGCCAAAAGGCATGCATTTCAAAATGAAATGTCCATTTCTTGACATTGATTCCCATTCTCTAAGAAAAAATACATTGTATGCAAAATACATCAAGATTTTTTTTAAGTCTATTTCTTAATAAATTATATTATCAAACATCTAAAGAAATAGACAGTATCAGTCATAGAAGCCATTGGACTTAAGTTCTAGTTTACTTATATACTAGCTGCTGTCTTAGGCAAGTCATTTAATCTTTCTCTATATAGTACCTTATCAAAATACAAAACAAAAAAGAGTTAACAGGTACTTAGAGATTGCCCCAGAGTTTTAAAAATTCATTCATATAATATCAATTCTACTCTACTCTTATTCAAGAACTATTATTTTATATACTTTACAGATTTAAAAAATAAAGTTTATTTAGATTTAGTAATATTTCTAAAGCTACTTAGAAACTTCAAGATATGCTAGTCAAGATTTTTACTCTTCTGGTTATTTATCTATACATATCAACCTCACTTTCTCACTTCCACCCCAAAATTCAATGGCTTAAAAGAACAACTCTTTTGTTATCTCTCATAATTTGGTGTATTGAAACAGTATCAGCTGTTTCACATCATGTCAGCACTTCAATCATCTGATGGCTTTAGAAAAATCACTAAATCTATAAAAAATTTATTCTTTAAATCTGTAAAGTATGTAAAATAATTATAGAATATTAATTATTAATGAGGAATATTAAAGAGGGATGGCTCTCCTGCACAGTGGAGCAGATGTTGTCTGTTGACTGGTCATTTGACATGGACTTTGAAACAGAATCTCTACACATTGTTTATCCATATGGCTTGGGCTTCTCATAACATGGTGGTTGATTTCCAAGAGGAAGATTCCCCAAAGCAAGAGTTCCAAAAGACCAAAAGATCCAGCCCTGGAAGTCAACCAGTATCATGTCTATTATAAAGCAGCTTGATTTAGTATTCATCCACAAAAGGGCATGAATACTTGGAGACTGAGGTCACTGTGGGGAAATCTTGCACACTTAGCTATCACACTGAATATAAATCCACTGCATCAAATTATTTTTGTTTAATAGTATTGATCCAATTAGTTCAAATGGTAGTTGATAAATATAAAATGAGAAAACAATTAATGGCTCACTAAAATAGAACTACTTATCTTGTCTACTATACTCCTAGACACTCTAACCATATGATATGTTCATAGGAATCTAAAGTAAATTATCTGTTTGCATATCTACCTATCCCCATACTGAAAAATAGGGCAATGACATAAATGTCAATATCTCTTTTATCAATGTTGAAATTCTGACTTCATCAATTACTATATATACAATTTTGACATGATAATGGATAATGTTATAGAACTTCAGTATACTTTTTAGTATAATCCTGTATAATAAAAGCCTAATATGCTAAATGTCCAGTCGTCCATTCAACCAATCAAAGCATAATATGCTAATGATATGCTAAATCTGCTCAACCACTTGCTATGACATGGACTAACTACCTGGGGCAGACAGTCAACCAGTTGACCAGTTGCTATGATGTGTACTGACCACCAGGAGGCAGACGCTCTAACCAGTAGGTTAGCTTGCTGCTTGGGTCTGGCTGATTGGGACTGAGAGAGATGGGCCAGACATACCCTAGATCCCTCTTGCAATATCTCCCCAGCTGGCCAACCTCCTGCATTTCTCCCTAACCCTGATCATTCAGATGGTGTCCCTTGGCCTGGCCTGTGCCCTCTCCCAATCTGGGAATCCTCAGGGAATGTAGGAGAGCTGGTTTCGGCCCCATCCTGCAGGGCAGGCCGAGGGACCTCACTGATGCACAAATTCATGCACTAGGCCTCTAGTACATTAATAATAACACTTTATAAAGTAGCTACTTCACTGTTAGTTATGAAGATTAAATAATATTGTGCTCAAAGAATGCTTATTATAAAAGCTGAAAGGTACCAAGTTCTTAAGTATAAGGAGCTACACTTCTATCATAGCCAGAAAACAATTATATTTAGCAAATATAATTTTTAGACTATAAACTTAGAAAACAAAAGGAACTATTTTCTCTCTATGAAATGGAATTTGATTTTTATTTCAAGCCTCCATTCTGCAAGGAGTGGTTTTATCTCAATCAATGCAAGGAAATTTCAATACATTTATATCCTTCCTACCTTTCCCTAAGGCAAAGTATAAGAGTATGGAGTGAATAAGGAAAGCTCAGATAACCTTAGGGATATTAGAGAGCAGAGAAATCTAAGTTATATGTCTCCAACTAGATTCTGAAAAGGTTGGAAGAAGCATAGTTTTTCTGGCCCCTAACTGTGTTGTACCTGGACCAAAGATCCTTAAGTTTTACAACTACCTCATGATCTCATATTGATTTGGAAATAACACATATTTCCCATGTGCTAGAAACGAGTAAAAAAATTGAGAGAATAAACTAGACCAGTAGTGGGCTTGTGTTTAGGTTCAGGAATTGAATGATTTTCAGATGAAGGAGGGCATTTTAGCAAATAACAACATGGTTATGTGCCTTGAACGCCCTCCTCTATCCATCCCACACCACTCCTTACTCCTTGAGCTCGCCAGAACCAAATATACAATCCTGGTAAGGCAAACTATTAAATTGATGAAGATTATAATTATTTCCCTTATTGCAGTGAGATTCCAAAAATAATTTTCATTTAATTATGGAGAAAATAAAATTTTCCTACATGAATTTCTTGCTTAGAAATGTATCAGTTGCATATGGAACAAAAAGAAATGTAATTACATATGTTTCCCCACATTTTTAAAAACAGAACAAGTTATAGTTGTGATATCAGATATGAAAACCCTATCACAGCTCAACATAAAATCAGTTGAAAGTCATTTTCCTTGTTGGATAAATTGGCTTATGGCTATAGTGGGGAATGTCCTAAATGGAACACTATTAAATTATTTCTGTATATAACTTTATAAAAATCTATGTTGTTTCAATCTTTTGCTATTGTTGTTTGTTGTGTATTTTGTTTTGTTTTGTTTGAGATGGGCTGATTGAATTGAGCAGAAAATAGAATAGAATGATAGAATAGCATAAGTAGACAATACTGATGGAAAGGATATCAAAAACTTCTTAGAGTCTATAGAAGTCTCTCTGGCAGCTGTTCAAAAAGTCATTTTCTAGTATAAAGAACAGCAACAATATTCACTTCTAATGAGTTTTCATTTGTCCTGCTATGACATGGGACATAAGATCTCAAAAACAATTGAGCCACTGTGACTTAATATATCATTTTCTCCTCTTTCCAAGTAGCAGAGTGTTACTTTTATATAGTGCCATGACAAACTTTATAAATCAACCTCTAAGGACAGGGGATAAACAGTCACATCACAGAAAGCATGTGGACAAATGTTTGATCTCACAAGTCACAACTCACTGAGCAGCCTTCCCCAAAGCGTCTATCTCAGCCCTTGTCAGCGACTTGTCCAGAACATGCTGCATTTTGCATCTTTCCTTTCACCAATCTCATCCAGGCTGATGACATGCAATCAAAACTTCAGAAACAAATCAATGAGTGCCTTTCATTCTAAGGTCTTTGTTGACTTGTCTGGTGATTGGTGACAATGGATCCACCACCTTAGGAATAGCGTAGCCTGACTAAACCACATGTCTCAGTGCTCTGTGAAAAGTATCCAGCAAAATATTTCTAAGCTACAACAGAGAGTATTTTGTTGGGAGATTATAAAAATTGGCATCTTTTTAAAGTCACTTTATAAGTACAGTAGTTCTTAGGAAATGGCAGAGGGAAGGTTGACATGTTCATGCAGATATATAATCACCATGTAAGCTACAGACTTTGTGTGGAAACCACAATGTGCCCCAAAACACTGACCCACAGTGCCAGGAAGGGATATGAGTCCAACTGTGCTGCCCCAGATGGAGTTGTATGGATCTTCGGTCACTGAGATAAAATACAGTCTACTTGAATTAAAATTTCAGGATTTCACAAAAGAAAATAATCTGGGATCCCTCCCATATTTGCCATCAACCTCTTTATATCCTTTAAGGATCAATGAATATTCTATACCTTAGAACTTAGTTTCTAAGAAGTTAGATGTAATTGTTATCTTTGTTCTTCTATAGGTGGAGTGTTCTTTATCCCACCCCCTTTTTATATTCAGGGGAAAATATTCAAAGTATTTTCTTTACTTTGATTTCCTACAGTTTAAAAATGACATGCTGAGGTGTAGTTGTGATAGATATTCATCCTGCCTGGTGTTCCCTGAACTTCCTGGGTTTGGTGCCTGACATTAATTTGGAAAAAGTATCAGTCATTATTGTTTCAAATATTTCTTCTGTGCATTTCACTCCTTTTTCTTTTTCTGGCTTTCCCATTACACATATGTTGCATCTTTTGAGATTGTCAAACAGTCCTTGGTTTTCAGTCTTAGTTCTTTTTGCTTTTCAGTTCTGAAGGATTCTATTGAGTATTTAATTCTGCAGTTTCTAAAAAATTTAATATATGTGTAAACTGTATTTAAAAAGTGCATAGTGAATCCTAAATTACAGACTCAAACTTTTTTAAGAATAAAACTCTCAAACAGGTGGCCTGTAGGTAAATATTATAGTGAAAATTTAGGTTTTTATTTTTTATTTTTTTTAAATAGGAAGACCATAGGCAAGCTATAATCTGAACATAATGGTGCTATAGCAAGTCTACAAATTTTCTGCCTAAGGGTGTCATATTATATAAGTTTACTGTATATCACCCAGCACTTTCAAATAAAACCCACCTTAGCTACTAAGAAAGTAATGAAGATTTAATAGTTATAATGAATTCTTGAATCCTGCATACCAGCTTTTCAATTATCTTCTTGCAAGATGATACAGAGAGCCTTTGCTCGCTAAGCATGAATTATATTCTTAGTACCTACAAATTCTTTTTCTACTTTAGTGTCAGAAGAACATATTTCCAAGACACTATTACTAAAGCTTTTGCCTTTTTAAGTTTCATTGTAATGTGAAATATACCTTGAGTAAATTATACCTAAAACAAATCTTTAATTATGAAGAAAGAAAAACAATTGATAAAAAAGAGAATACTATCATAACCAGTATTTGATTAAGAAAAAGTTGCATTTGCCCTTCCCAGTTTGGCTCAGTGGCTACAGAGTCAGCCCACAAACTGAAGGGTCCTGGTTTTGATTCTGGTCAAGGGCACATCCCTAGGTTGCAGGCTCAGTTGCAGGCTCAATCCTCAGCCCTGGTTGGAGAGCGCACGTGTCTCTCTCATATCGATGTTTTTCTCTCTGTGTCTCTCCCTCTCCCTTCCATTCTCTCTAAAAATCAATAGAAAAATATTTTTGGGTGAGGATCAACAACAACAAAAAGTTGTATTCAAAGAACTAGAGTAAAGTTTACAGAGAAATGTTTTATGTCTTTACACTTACTTCTTTCAGTTACTAGAAATTATTTCCTGGCAATAACTTTGAGGATAATACTCTCCCTCTTCTCTGTCTCTTCGCATGGTGAGTTATTAGGCTAAATACTTCATAATAAACCCTTATCTTAAGAAGTCAGGATTGCATAATTGAAGTAACTATTTGGCATGGTCACATATTTGGATCCCAGTACAATTTTTGAAATCATCACCTAACCTAAAATCTCTTCCCAGGTTCTTTGCCATTTTTCATCCTTATCTAGGAACAATTATTTTAACCTTCATCTATTCATCCATTAATTTTTTTAACAATTATTTATTAAATCCACAGTATATGCCAAACCCTGTAAAGGCATAAACCAAATAGATGTGGTTGTAGCCTTGTGAAGCATAAACTATAGTGATAAATTCAGATGTTTATGAGTTTTGATTTTATTTATAATATAAGTATATACACAGAATATTATAGGAGAATATAGAAAGGCATAGAACTCATGGGGGACAAAAAGTAGTGTTTTCCTAGACCAGCATGTAGTGAGATTAGCAACAAGTAGACAAAGGGGATATTTGAAATATAATTTGGAAATAGAACTGACAAAACTTAAGTGGATATTTCAGAATGGACACAGCAAGAGGGGGAAAATATGGATTAAGTTTTTTTGTCCCTAGGCAAAGTGTATTGGCAAATGTTATAAATCCCCATTTGAGATGCCTTAGGTGTGTCTGAGGTGGGTGTTCAGAACTGAGATGACTAGAAGATGTTTGTGTATTCAAGCCTAACGTATAGGAGAGAATTTTGGAGTCACTGTCATGGAAATGGACACCATGAGATTGGATGGCTTTGTTTGTGGAGAGTGTGCAGAGCAAGACACTTTCTGCAAAAAGCAATATCCTGAGTGTACAAATACAAACACAAACATATAGCAGAGGAGGGGGGGCTTCCCAGGAGGCATGGACGTGCACAAAAGACTCTGGACTCTTGAAGTCCAGCAATCACGTGTTCTAGATGGGTCACTGTTGTCAAATGCCAAAGTAAGAAATGAGATGCCAAAGTAGGAAATGAGGTATGGAGTGAATTGTATCCATTAGAAATGGCAACAGAGAAATTATTACTGACACTAGGGAGGTTTTTTTCAGTAAAGTGAAGGAGAAAATAAGATTGCTCTACCAGAGGAGGTAACAGCAATCAGATTGATCTTTTAAAGACATGCATCATATTAATCATTCTCTTGCTTTAAAAACAGGGTAGCTTTCCATTATCAATGAAATAAAATATTATCTCTTTATCATGGGCTTCCCAAACTTATCCTAAGCCACTGCCTCGTACTTAAAATGCTTCTCACCGACCTTTTTGCAGCCCTGTAAAACAGGAAACTTGACAAGGTCTTTGAACTTGGATTTCCTCCCCTTTGAAAGAAAAGGTTTTCACACTTTTATTTCAGAGAGCATATCTCCCTATTGATTTTAAACAGCTCTTCAGTATATCTTAATTATACATCTGTAATAGATGCTCAAAGTATATTTTATGCCTACACATTATATTTTCAAAATGCAAATATATTCTGAAACCTTTTAACCACCAATAAAAAAATGAAATAAAAATTTTTTGCGGGTTCACAAAAACCAATTTGCTAAGAGCAAAGTATTATCTTTTAAATATACAAATGAGATTAGAAAAAGTCAGCTTAAAAATCATCAATGGGTTTCCATTATAATTCGAAGAACATCTTACCACCATCTAAAAGGCCTGATAATCTAGCCCCTTCCTATTTCTCCCAATTTACCTTGTACCACTTTCCCTCTTTCTTGCTCCATTTCACCCACAAGGACCTTCCCTCAGTTCCTAAAACACCCCAGGCTCACTTCTGTGATTGTCTTCAAATTTAATGTTTCTTATTAACTTCTTCTCAGTCACTCAGGTCTCAGCTCAAAGAACAGGTCCTCAAATGCTACCCTGATTATTTTTCCTACCACGTGTCTCCACTCTTCTAATTATCTTCTTGATGGCCGATCATCCACCAGCATGAGTTTCCGTAAATTCAGGGGATTTTTTTGTTCACTGCTGAAGTCTGAGTGTATTGCACAGTGTTTGGGATTAAATATTTTTTTCTCCAATGAATTAATTAATGGATAGATAAAAAAAGTACCTAAGGGAGTTGTGGCTCAAATGAAAGAACTTTGGTTGGTTTGTTTTGTTTATAAAGTAAGAGATGTTTGAGCCTATTTAGTGCTGTTGGGAAGCAGCCTATTTATAGGAGGACAGGTCAATACGTATATAAAAGAGAGAAAGGAAAATTGACAAAAAAAAAATAATCTCTGGAAGATTTAAAACACATGATTCTCTAAGTAACCTACACTTTCTATTTCGTATAAGCTACTCATACTTGCTTTCAGATGATAATTTTTCAAGCCCTGTGGTAACAATTTCAAGACAAGAATTGCACTTTTGAGATATACTATTCTTGGGAGGAAAAGAACTCAAGAAAAACCTCTGCTTGAAAATGAGGTCAATAAGAAAGACAATTTCAGAATCCTTCACACCCGCTAATATGCGTCATTCAGCATGAGGCAAATGGCACTGAGGCAATACCACAGGGACTCAGAGAAAATAATTTCTCCAATTTACAAGAGCTTAGTGTCTTGGGTATAATACTTACTTTGTTGACTTTAAGTACCTTTCACATCAGAACATTTTCAACAGCTTCTTGACTATGCTATAGCTAAACTGTATTTTTTAAAAACCTATGATTTTTAAGAAACACTCATTGGCCTCACTTACCTATTTCATTAACTGTATTAAACATCAAAGAGAGTAGTTACACTTTTTTGATGCTTAATACACATAGTGCATGAAATTCGTGCACAAGGGTGTGTCCCTCAGCCCGGCCTACACCCTCTCCAATTTGGAACTCTACAGGGGATGTCCTAAACAAGCAGTCAGACATCCCTCTCACAATCCAGGACCGCTGGCTCCTAACTGCTCACCTGCCTGCTGGCCTGCTCCCCCGCAACTGTTAACCCCGTCCCCCCTCCTCCCTCCGCCAGCCTATTCGCCCCCAGCTGTCTCTGGCCAGCCTTCTCACCCCCAATTGCCCTCCTCTCCTGTCCTAACTGCCTCTACCTCGGCCTCACTACCATAGCTTTGTCTGGAAGGTCTCCTGGTCTAATTAGCATATTACCCTTTTTAAAGTATAGATATATAAAATACATATACTATCATTGAGTATTGTATCAGAAACATAGATGTAAGAGAATAGGCATAAAGGAGAAGTGATTTTTCAGTAGTTAAAACAAAGGAACAGTTAATTTTCATACCTATACAATTAAAGTAACTTCTCAGATGGTTGCCTACCTTCAGCCTGTTATAAATCCAGAATAACTCTCCTAAATACTAGTATATGTTGAATCAAAGTAACAAATTGATTTTTAGCCTACATTGCCTAAAGCACTTAACCCATCTACTAGGATTGATTAAACTGCTGCCCCCAACTACCTCAAGGCACTTCTCGGTAAGGCTCTTTTCTTCTTTTTCAGCTTTATTCACTCCTCCACCCATTTGCATTTTATGTTCTAGGCATGGTAAACTGCTTAGATTATTTGAAAGAAACCGTGCATTCATGCCTGTGAGACTTTTCACATATGTTTTCATTTCCTGAAAATTCTAGGATGTCTTTTTTTTTTCTTGCAATAAATGTATCTCCAATGTGTTACTAGATTAATATCTCTACCTTCACCCTCACTCAGCACTTTAGCAGGCCCTCACCTCAGTGGTCCCTATAGCACATTGAAATCATCACACTGAAATGATCACATTTTACCTTCCCTTTTGGTGGATTTCCCTGAAGAGCCAGGTGTTATGATGGACTTTGGAGAAAAGATATTTAGTTACAAAATGGTTCCACAAAGTATTGGGTGTGAATTTTTAAGCAAGTTATATAGCCTTTCTCCATTTATTCACCTGAATAATAGGATTAATAGTCATGAAGTCATTCATCTTTGAAAATACATTTTTATTGATTTCAGAGATTAAAGGAGAGGAAGAGAGATATAGAAACATCAATGGTGAGAGAGAATCATTGGTAAGCTGCCTCTTGCCTGCCCCACATTGGTGGTCAAGCCTGCAACCCCACCATGTGCCCCGACTTGGAATTGAATCATGACTTCCTGGTTCATAGGCCAATGCTCAACCACTGAGCCATGACACTGGGGCATGAAGTCATTAATTTGATGCACTAATTTATCACAGAACATAGAATATACTAATGCATGTAATAAGAACTCAACCTGTATTAGTCTATGACCCTTTATTCCCCATTGATATGCAAGCTCTTAGGGAATATGTTTCTCTGTATTCCAACACTTGACATAGCATTGGAACAACATAGTTGTGATGGTGAATTAATTGGTATTGTAACAACTATGTGGTAAGGCACAAAAAAGTTTTAGGATATTGCCATGATAAGCCTCAAAATACATTACTTCATTATATAGACACATTTAGTATAGCAGAATAGAGATTCCACATTTATTTTCACTATTTGTAAATAAGTTACCTTATTATTTATTCTATATATTTTGATGAAAAAATTCTCTACCAAAGGACTCTTAAATATGATTAAACTGAATAGTCTTAGATATTTATCTTATTTTTAGAGTCAGTATCTTTCTTCTAATGGGTATGCTATAAACAGTATGAAAAGATAATGAAATTTTATAATAGGTGGTTTCTTTGTATTGTCTTTGGGAAGTATATTGTTATGCCCATTTTATAGACTACTTAAATCAATATTGTCAAAGCATCCATGTATAAAGGAAAGCATACTTGTAGCAAGGAAAAACAGTGTAGTCTATGTCTTATTAAGATAATCTGGGTTTCAGATGCAAATTGCCAATATTCTTGTTTTGTGGCTTTAGACTAGTCTCTAAGGCTTTTCCTAACACACTGTCCTCAATAAAGCATAATATGCAATCAATCGAACCGCTGAATAGCAGAATGACCATCTGGATGACCATGCTATGACATATATTGGTGCCAGGTCAGCTAAGATGGGTATGCTGTGATTGTTTGGGGGGCGAGGAGGGGCACCATCGACCCACTATTGCCTCATAGAAGGAGGCCCAGGCCACTGACTGGCAAGGCAATTAATAAGGGGGCTCTGTTGAACCAGAAAACTGGGGGATGGGGATGTGGGCAGCGCCAGGCCAAGGCAGGTGTGGGCAGGGGGCAGGGCTGCCACAAAGCCAGGGCTGTGAAGCTAGCAGCTGGGTGAAGGAAGGCCTACCCTTGCATGAATTTAATGCATCAGGCCTCTAGTGTGATAATAAAAATAAATTCTGTTTTAATCTCAAAAAGTTTAAAATGCTAAAAAAGCAGAGTAATTAGGAGGTAACAAAGCAGCTTTTAACAAAACTATTCTTACCAACAATGAAAGCAAGTTAGACAAAAAAAATAATTGATAGCTACTTTGGCTACACTTTGTTTCTTAAGGTGTATTTTTTAATAGGCTGGAGAAGACTGTAAAAAAGTGAATAAGCTATAGAATACTGTTTTGAAAAAACATTAAGTGGCTCTATGTTAAATGTAAGATAAATAAGAAAGAAGTGCATTTGAAAAGAGATTATGGATAAAAGATTTAAATGTAAGTCATGAAACCATAAAAATCTTAGAAGAAACCATAGGCAGCAAAATCTCAGACATCTCTTGTAACAATATGTTTTCAAATACATCTCCTAGGGCAACGGCAACTAAGGAGAAAATAAACAAATGGGACTACATCAAAATAAAACGTTTTTGCAGAGCAGAAGAAACCTTTAACAAAATGACAAGAGAGCCCATTGCATGGAAACACAATATTTGTCAGTGATACATCCGAAAAGGGGTTAATTTCAAAATTATTTAGAGAACTCATACAGCTTAACAAAAGGAATACAAACAATCCAATTACAAAATAGCCAAAAGGCCTATATAGACCCTTCTCCAAAGTAGACCTACAGACATGAAAAAATGTTCAGTCACTGATCATTCAAAAGATGCAAATTGAAATGACAATGAGATATCACCTCACATCTATCAGAATGGCAATCAACACAGGACAAGTATTGGTGAGGTTGTGGAGAAAAGGAAACTTTACTACACTGCTGGTGGGAATGCAAACTGGTGTATCCACTGTGGAATTTCCTCAAAAAATTAAAAATGGAACTCCCTTTTGACCCAATGATCTCACTTCTAGGAATATATCCTAAGAAATCAGGAGCACCATTTAGAAAGACTATATGCACCCCTATGTTCATAGCAGCACAATTTACAATAACTGAGATTTGGAAACAGCTCAAGTCCCATCAGTAGATGATTGGATTGGAAAACTGTGGTGTATTTACATAGCTGTAAAAAAAGCAAGAATTCTTACTATTTGCAACAGAATAGATAGACCTGGAGAGTAGTGTGCTAAGCAAAATAAGACAGCCAGAGAAAGATAAGTATCACATAATCTTAGTAAACAAAAAAATCCTGTTGTCCTCTCTAAGGGCAATTTGTGTTCACCTGCCTTCCATTAATAATATTAAGAGCCATTAAGTAATTCTTTCAAAAATTAAAGATATGGTCCAAAATAATTTGATGTCTCTATTTCTAGAAAGAGAAATGCATTGATGTATTCAAAATGCACACATGTTCAGTGGTCGCTGCTCTCAGTAAGAAAGATTCAAAAGTGGTAAGTAACAGACACCAAGTTCTTCCTTATTGGAGCCCCATTGCCATATAAGGAATTCAACAAAACACATTCAGAGACATAAACTAAAGAAAACAAACAAAACATAAACAACTTTTCACAGGAGAAAGGACACATATTATTTTGTTCATCTCTCAATAAATCCTCAAGGACCTCATATTTTGTCCCAAATGTGAATATGCACCCAGAAACAGATCCCTTATCATATTTAGGGACGGGACATGAGTACCAGGAAAGAAAGCCCTTACCTGTTCTGGTTATGAATTTAGATCCTCTTCCCCCAAAAAATAAAAATAAAGGTAAGTTTTTTGCTTAATATAAAAGCAAAAGAAGAGGGAAAGTGGGGATGGGTGGGTGGGTGGGAAAAGATCAACCAAAGAACTTGTATGCATCTATGCATAACCCATGGACAGATAATAGAGTGGTGAAGTTTGGGACAGGGGAGGCTAGAGGGGTCAGTGGGCAAAAAGGAGGAGGTATGTAATACTTCCAACAATAAACATTTTTTTTTTCAAAAACAATAGAAGAAACTAAAGAGAACATTAACATTTGGTTACATAAAATTCAAAACTTTGTAAACAATAACACAAAAAATCAAATAAAAAGTAGTAAATTATTTCCAGATTAGTAAGTAATGTGTTTATAATACTGATATAAAAAATAAAGAATTTAAATTTTAAAAAATTGGTATATATCCTAATTAATAAACATATAATATGCAAATTGAGTGAATAGTGGGATGACTGGTCACTATGATGTGCACTGACCTTCGGGGGGAAGGAGGGGAGACACTTAATGCAGGAGCTTTTCCCTAGTGGTCAGTGTGCTCCCACAGGGTGAGAGCTGCTCAGCCAGAAGCCAGGTTCACAGTATATGCAGTGGGCCTCTAATATATATATAAAGTTTTTAAATGAAACAGGCAAATGGGATATGCCTGATGAGCTTATGTAGAAATGTTCAATCTTATTACGAATAAAGGCAATTAGAATTCATTCGTAATTCATGTAATGTAAAATTTTATATAGTTAATTCAGCAAAATAACAAAGTTCAGTAAAACAATTATTTATGGAGTAATTACATCTTTTAGATACTAAAGGAAATGTTTTCATAAAACAATCTACTCCTTTTATGCATCAATATTATGAGATTATTGAGTTTCCCTATTTTAAAGAAAAGCTGCATAAAATTTTCTAAGTCTTCCCAACTCTAAATCTGGTTCATTTCACATCCTAGCTATAATCACCATACTACATCTTTTATAAGCAGTTACTTTTTTTTTGACTATCTAACTAGAAAAATGAATACTTTCTTAATGATATGTGTTAGCCAGTGGATTAAAATAAGCACTATCATTAATTGTTGGTGAATGTAGACATTGATATACCTCTAGAGTCAATTATCAAATCCATATAAAGAGCCATAGGATAATGAAAACAATTTTTTTAACCGTTACCCAAAGATGTTTTATTTATTTTGTTTTGTTTTGTTTTTAGTTTTTTTGTGTGTTTTTTCTTTTTACTGATTTTATAGAGGAAGCAGAGGTAGAGAGAGACAGAGAGAGAGAGAGAGAAAGACACTAAGCAGTTGCTTCCCATTCAGAACCAAATCAGGGATTGAACTACAACCTAGGTTTAGGTTTGTCTGGGAATAGAATCCACAACCTTCTGGTACATGGAACAACACTCTAACCAACTGAGCCATCTGGCCAGGGCATAAAAACACTTTTAATCAGTGTTTACTCTTCCGGAAAGCTATTACAAGACAAAATATGATATACAGACAAGGATTTATGCAAAAATAGATCTATGCAGAACTATTAGCAATGGAAAATTGGAAATAGAATAAACTAGTAATATGGGAATAAGTAAATCAAAGATCAAATATCTTAAAGATGAGACATCATGCAGATGTTGAAAACACCTAGGGTTATTTAATTATATGTGAACTAGAGGCCTGGTGCACAAAATTTGTGCATGAGGGTGGGGGTGTGTGTCCCTCAGCCCAGCCTTCATCCTCTCCAATCTGAAACCCCTTGAGGGATGTCCAACTGCCCATTTAGGCCCAATCCCAGTGACATTGGGCCTAAATGGGCAATCGGACATCCCTTTCACAATCCAGGACTTCTGGTTCCCAGCCACTTGCCTGTCTGCCTTCCTGATTGCCCCTAACCACTTCTGTCTGCCAGCCTGATTGATGCCTAACTGCTCCCCTGCTAGCCCTATTGCCCCTAACAGCCCTCCCCTGCAGGCCTGATCACTCCCAACTGTCCTCTTCTGCAGACCTGGTCCCCCCAACTACCCTCCCTTATAGGCCTAGTCACCCCTAACTGCCCTCTTCTGCAGAACTGGTTGCTCCCAACTGCCCTCCCCTGCTGGCCTGGTCCCCCCAACTGCCCTCCCCTATAGGCCTGGTTGCCCCCAACTGCCCTCCCCTGGTAGCCCAGTTATTCCTAGCTGCCTTCCCCTGCTGGCCTGATCTCCCACAACTGCCCTCTTCTACTGGCCATCTTGTGACAGCCATCTTGTTTCCACATGGGGTTGCCCATCTTTGACCACATGGGGGTGGCCACCTTGTGTGTTGGAGTAATGGTTACTTTGCATATTACCTCTTTATTATATAGGATTCACTCCAGATGTAATATGAAGGCCAATTATTTTAAAACAACAAGTAAAAATTAGGACAAACTGTAAAGTGCCCAGCTTTGCAGCATCTTATTTGCAAAAATGAAAGTGTCAGGAAAGGAATGGAAGGGAGAGGGTGTGAAAGTCTAGGAAAACATTCCAACTTAGGTCCAATTTCCAAAATCATTACAGAGCACTAAGAGAAAATATGATACTACTCAACAATATGCTATTTTCGTGCAAGGTAGCATTTGGCTGTATTTTATCAAGTGCTTTATGTTACATTTATGAGTCATAGCTACTGTACTTCTATTGTTTTATGTGTTAAAGTACATGTATACACACATATAGAAATAAGGCAAAATTATCAGTAGTTATTACTGTATATTATTATAGATTATTTTTATAATTTTCATTATACTCACCTGTATTTTTCTGAACTTTTATAATGATTATAAATTACTTTAATGTTAAACATAAACTGACCACCCATTGTAAATAACTATTTTGAGGGATAGATAAAATAGTGTATAAAAATAATCTTGCAAAGAGCTTACTATATAACAGATGCTCAATAAATTAATTTTATTAAATTAACTAAATATTAATAAATGCATCTTCTTAAGATAATACATGTATAGCTGTTATCTCTAAAAAAGGCTACTTGACATTAAATATTAGCATTTAGAGACTTCTTTATTACTTTTATCCTTTTTTTGCCATTATATATCTTGTGTTCCAGGAAGAAATCAAGGACAAATAAATCAAAATTAAACCCAAAATTAACAAAAAATGATCCAGTTGCTTTACAATTATTTAAGGTTTTGGATATAGGGGTTTTAAAAAGAGGTGAAACAGAGAAAAATTATTTATTTCTGTAGTGTTCTCAAGCTATGTGATTCACGACCCCACAGGTTATATTAGAAAAGGATGCTGGGGGAAGGTAAGAGCATTATTGGAAAAAGTTCTCCAGGTAATTATAATATACTTCTCCTATCCTCTTAAGTATAGCTATATAAGAATGGGCAAAATAGGTTTATAGTTGTTGAGATTAAAAACTAATACCACCTTATATAATAAGAGTCTAATACGCTAAGTTTTTGACCATTTGTTTGACCATCCAACCATTTGCTATGACATGCACTGACTACCAGGGGGCAGACACTCCACTTGGTAGGTTAGCTTGCTGCTAGGGTCCCGCCTATGAGGACTGGGTGAGACCACACCTTGGATTTCTCCCATGACCCCACCCCAGCTTATTGGCCCCAGTAGGAACTGAGCTAGAAGGGCCAGACATGCCTTGGAGCCAACCTCCCACAGTACCTTCCCAGCTTCTAAAATATTTAATTGATTTCATTTCAATGTGCACAAATACATTCACTGGGCCTCTAGTGATTAATAAAAAATAATATAAGAATAAACTCTGTTTCATGTAATCACAACTGTAAACCTTCTTTTGTCCATCTCTGTATTTATTTTTCTCTTCTTGTGAATCCATATTTGAAGCCAGACAGATATCTTTTATGTAAGAGCTTCAGTGAATGGAATAGGTTGTAGTTTACCAAGTTGATCAGAAACACAAACGTGATAGTACCATAGCAAAGCCTAATTCACATAGATCACTCAGTCACAGCTAATTTAAAACAACTAGTATTTTATTTATTTTGAAATTCTAGTATTATGTTTATTTGATAGAGGCAAGAACTGAATGAGGAAAGGGTCTTGCAATATTATATTTGTGATCCTCACTCTGGCTCAGAGCCTGAAAGACTTTTCAGAGGCAGACCATGAAGAGGGACACTATGGTTTCTTTAAGCCTGTCACAAATTTACAGGGAGCTGGTGCTACATGTTTGAGCTTTCTCATTATAGTCACCTTACATCTGGCCTTGAATGGGCATCTTCTTTCTGCTCTCTCTTCTTCATTTTCCTAAATCTCTCACTATTCCTATGGTCCTTCCTGGGTTTCATAATATTTGATTTATTAACCAGGCAATAGTCATTCCTCACTGTCAGTTTTTAAGGAGGTATCTTTCAGATTCTTTAAAATATAATCAACAAGACTAACAAAGCCTACCACCTGCTCCATCTCCCAATTTCCACTAATAATTGTTATTATATGCATATGAGGAGCATTTATAGATAAGAATATATTTACTTTTAATTTCACCAAAGTCTATCACCATAAACCCTCAACCAGGAGTGAGAAGCAGAAGAAAAGGATGATGTGGATGTAATACTCAATTCTGCCACACAGATAATATCATTGCAAACCAAATATTCATCCTACAATCCATATTCAAATGTTGATCCTCTACAATTTATTAAAAATCAAGCAGGATTGTTCCAGGTTATAACATGATTATTCTTTATGAAATAATTTATTCCATAAATTAATGATTATATTTTTATAGAAAAACTATATGTGAAATCGGACATAAATTAAATTCAATGAACCAAAGACCTTTCTAATAGGCAGTGAGACCCTATGATTTCCTATATGGATGGATTTCAAATTTAGTCTCACCATTAATTCTGTGTTATTTCAATTTCTGCTTCTCAATTTGAAAGTTGACATTGACTTGTAATTAGGCCTGTCTGGGCTTGCAGGCTCGGTGAACTTAAGGGAACTTTTGGCACTTTCCTGGTTCTAATTGTCACTGTTGTGAAAAGAGATGGCATTAACTTAATGAGGAGAACTATGAGCTACAAAACCACAATTAGGTCTCTCCCAATGGTTGGTGAACAATTATGTGTGTGCCAATAGGAGCATTAAAAGGGTTTGAGGCTGCCAGTGGAGAGATGGGAGAATATTAATTAACCCTTAGCTGACTTTTCAGATTACATCTGCAATCCATATAAGTTACATACACACATACACACACACACACACACACACACACACACACACACACACACCACTTATACACAAAGCTGTCCAGTCAAGAGTTGAAAAACAGCTGTTGTTACAATTCAGACAGAAGAGAGTATTCAAATGAGAGAACAGACATTTTAATTGCTGAGAACTCTAGAGGCAAGCTGTCCTCAGCAATATGAGTTAAATCCTGTGGGACAAAGAGAACTTGGTTAGGCTATCTGCACTGAACTGATCCAGCCAAGAAACAAGAAAATCTGCAATTGACATTATTAAAAAAAAATACCAGGACTGTGGCCCCTCCACAGTATTCTAAGCCATCATGGGTGAGACAGCTTCCAGGACAGTCTGGCAGCCAAAGCAAGCAAAATAAATGGATCTCAATCATTCAGCTCTAAGTGCCTATGTGCTCTTGAGAGGGATTGCCTCCAAATAACCTCACAGAAGAAAAAGGTAAGCATATTTTGGATGGGATTAATGCTATTCTGAGCGTGCTCCCACCCAAAATGCTTACTTGCCTTGAAATATGTATTTGTTTTCTATCGCTGACATAAAAATCATCACATATTTAGTGGCTTAAAACAACACACATTTATTATCTTGCAGTTCTAGAGGTCAGACGTCTAAAATCGATTTCATGTGCTAAATTCAAGGTGTCAGCAAAGCAATGTCCCTCTGAGAGATGCTCAGGGAATGCATTTTCTTGCATTTTCTAGCTGCTAGAGGTCATCACAGTTCTTACCTCACAGCCCCTTCTTCCATCTTCAAAGTGCATCTCTTCAACCCGTCTTTCCATAGTTACAGCTCTCTGGCTGTGACCCCCCCTACCTTCTTTTATAAGTTTCCTTCTAAGTACATTACCCCTGCCCCCAGATTATCTAGATTAATCTTCCTATCCCAAGATTGTTAAGTCACTTTTGCCATAAGCAATATATTGTTAGTTTCCAATAATTAGCAAGTGAACATCTTTAGCAGGGGGAGGAGGGGACAGATAATTATTTTGACTACTATAAACTATATGTTAATGGTCTTATGTATGTCCAGATGTATCTTCAAAGAAGGGGGAATTCAGTTTCAAGGATGTCAGAAAAGACAGGAGATAAAGAAGAGATAAAAAGAAAATCTGCAAGGACACAATGCTCCTGTAATAAATGATGTGCACAAGATATCCTTAGGTGTCCTCTGGTATGAAATGAATGCAGCCAAGCTATTGTGAATGACTTACATACTTGAAAACCTCTTCATGTGCGTCGACCTCAACTCTTCAGCAGGACCTCTTTTTTAGCAGGAACAATCTCTAGCCATGCAAAGAACCTGGCTAAAATGAGGCTTAAGAAAATTAATTTTCATTTGTAATACTAACAAAAAGACACCCATGAAAAATACACAGGTTCCCAAAATAAGCCAAAGGAAAATCGGGTAGGCAAAAATAAAAAGGACCCCAAGTCAATTTTATAGAAAAGATTCCTTTATTAACTTTTGGTGGAGAATATGTTTATATACTTTCAGAAAACAACTCCAAGACCAGGTGGACTCCTGCAACAGAGAGGAACTGACATGTCTTGACCACGAAGTCAAGAGGAGAAATAGTCCAGAGATGGAAGATGATGACGACGCCTTGCCATGTGAGCAGTCAGCAGCTGTGCGTCGCTACAGGATGCCTAGGACCAGCATTGCCACCATTTGCCCACTATCCAGATGTTATTGATGACATTTACACATAAGGAACTGTTTGACATTGAAACTGGGACTCATAACTATTGGACATTGATATTGGGACTCAAACATTTTTTGTTCTTATAAGTTTATTTCTAGCCTACAAAGGCAAGATGTTTTTAAAGACAAGAATCCGGGAAGCGGGGGGAGAAACTGATATAGAGGCAAACAGTGGAAGGCAGGGGTGGTTGGGGGTGGGCCTGTAAGAGATCAACTGAAGAACTTGTATGCATGTATGTAAGCATAGCCAATGGATACAGGGCATTGGGGGAGGGTGGGGGAGGACAGGTGAGGACATGTACTTGGGGGTGGGGAAGGCAGTGGGGGGAGGTCAATAGGGGGGAAAAAGGAGACATATGTACTACTATTTGTAATACTTTAAATAATAAAAATATATATTAAAAATAATAAAAAAATAAAATAAAAAATGAAATAAAGCTTGAGTGCACACCCCTTGAACTTGTGATTTCACAGCAGTTAGTTATGCTAAAAAGTCACAGTTGGGTAAAAAGTAATGATAGAGTTAAGACATTTAGGAATGAATTTGTTTCTACTTAACAATTATTTAATAAAGAAGTAACGAGAGTCATGTACTAGGACAAAGCTGCAAAGGATTGACAAGGACATCCCCTTTCACTTCTTACCAAGCCAATCTCAGTTCTGTACACCTATCCCAGGTTCCAAAACAAATGGTCCCATTCCCATTTCTCTGCCTCTAACCTGAGTCATTCTCTTACTCAAAGTCCTTCTCCTTTTTTATGTTTCCTGTTCTGCCTTACATTTCAATGCTCACCTCAAAGCATTCTGTGAGGACTTTACCTACATCCTCTTTCAGTGACATTAATCACTCCCACTTCAGATCTCATCTAGTGCTTTAAGGTACCTCTTCTTATTCATCTCTGTGCCCTTCACAGCAGTTCAAGTACTCTGCACATTCCTAATCAATAAATGTGATTGGATTCAATTGAATTGATTGTTTCATAACAATATCTTTGTTGAAATAATGTGTCACTTATTACAAGGACTTTTCTATACATGGTCAAAAAGATAGGCAAGCAAATTCATTTATCGTTGGAACAGTGACTAACACACCCATGTGGGTAAGTTGTGAAAATAGCTCCCAAAGTTCCAGCTCAGAGTCTAAATAAGTCAGACTAAGGTAGAGCCCAGGGAGTTTCCTTTTAACAATAAATTTGAAATATATGGATCCAGGAGGTCCTGGATTACACTTTGCAATAAAAAAACTAAATAATAATGCCCATCGACACATGTATTTTTACAGAACTATCTCTTCCCTAAGAGTTAAATACTATCTGAGTTTGGTAAATAATTTGTTAGTTGGAGTTCTCCCTGGGGAGTTAGGTGGATAAAGGGTGGGTTGATAAAAACACAGGCTTAAGTTACTAATAGCATCTGGAAAGAAGCATAGTTGCTAAACCTGTAATTTCCTGTCTTTGCCATAAACTTCATCTTAGCATTTTACCTATATCTCAACACAAAACTCTTTAAGACAAATGTAATTAACTGCTAGATTGTAAATATTTTAAATTATAAATAGAAAAAATAGAAGACAAAGTAAAACATTTAGTCTAGGTACTTTATGCTACCTAATTTTAATTTCACTACAAATGCGTGCATGCCCAGTCTCTATCTCCTGTCCTTAGACCAGCAAGATTTTATTATACTCAACTGTCATCATCATCATCATCATCATCATCATCATCATCATTTAGTCTTGGTCCAGTTTCTTAAGCAAAATTATATGTTCAGCTTCATGTGAGCCATGATAGTATTTTATTCAGTATTTGGTACCATAATACAAATATATTCATGAGAGAGAGAAAATTATAAAGTTATATGCGCATACATACACACTATGTGTTCATCTTTATCTCATCTTATCTTTAAATTACAATTTGGCTTATTAGTTTGTGTATATCTTCTCATAGCTTTTGCTTCATTTCTTTCTTCCATAGGATATCTCCTTCCATAGTTGGTTCACAATTTAGTATATCTAGAATTAATATTTAGAATTGGTTTTGTTACACATATGCAAACCAACAATCTATTTCTCTCTCCCCTCCATGAGCATTTATTGCCAAAATAGTATAACCTTACTTATTGCAAAAGTTGATTTATTTCTGCTAACATAATTTTTAAAGATATGTGAGCAAAAGCAGTCCTAGTGCTTTAGTTATATCTTAGCAAACAGGTTATTCAGTAGTTACTTCTTCCAAATGCTATATTTTTACTACATTTCTTTAGCTATTTGGCAAAATTATCCAAGTAATTATTGAAAAATATAATTAATGTTGAAAGCACAAATAACTTTTTGTAGGATATTATATAACTAAATATGTGTTAATAATAATATAAAGGTCAAGGGAGGAAAACTTGAAGTATATTTTTATGAGGTCCTTATACTATATATTGTATGTTATTACCTGAAGGCACATTATGATGAGTTTTTCATGTATATTTAAAACTATACAGCAATCAACATAATATGAAAAGAAGGAATTACAGCTAGCACAACAAAAAATAATATAAAAATAAATATCACTTAATCAAAGTAGGAAAAATGTAGCTTAATAAAAACCACAAAATAGGTAGAATAGAAAGTAAATAGCAAGATGATAGACTTAATCAATAGACATGTATTAATTATCACTAACAGTGGTTACATTAAAACATGTAAACATCTCAATTAAAAAGCAAAGATTTTCAAGCTGAATAAAGAAACAAGACTGTACTATACATTTCCTATAAGAGCCTCTTAAAAAAACAACAAATACATAGGGTAAAATTAAAATGCTGGGGAAATGTATCCCATGCTTAAAACTACTCAAAGAGAGTAAAAGCATATTTCTAAGCAAAAAAATATTACCAGGCCTGATGAGGATTATTTCAATATGATAAAGGGGTCAACTTATAGGAGAAAATAATTCTAAATATCCATAGACTTAACAGCAGTGTCAAAATACACAAATAGTGGATGAAAATTATCACCACAAGAAGTATATGAGCAATACAAAAATAAAATGAGCAATACAAAAATAAAATGATTGTATATATCAAGTGCTAGATAGGACATGAACCTTGAAATGTAGAAATGTAAAATGGTATGATCTCTTTGAAAAATTTGGGAATAAAAGTAAAATACATACTTAAAGAAATAATATGGTTAACATTTTATATGAATCTAGAGTGGAGAGAAAGCAAGTGGTTACTATAAATGGGTTTAGTATGTAGAGGGTGAGAAAGAAGCATTTCAGTGGGTCATTATCACATATTTCAGAGTGATTAACATGTTTATTAACTTGACTGTGGTGATGGACTCAAACATGCATAGCACATACTTTAAACATGTGTAATCTATTGTATGTCAATTATACCTCATAGAGTTAATTCTTTAAAAATTAAACATTTCAAAAAAATTATATTGCATTTTAATTTGAGTTTAATGTTAAGAGGCATGCTAAAGAGGCTCAATTTTTATTATTATTTATATTCTATTCATTTATAAAATGGGAAACAACTTTGCTTTAATAAATTTTATATGCAAGCCTCCTGGAATTTATTGTATTTTTTTAACATATTTTATTGATTTTTCACAGAGAGGAAGGAAGAGGGATTGAGAACTAAAAACATCAATGACAGAGAAACATGGATCAGCTGCCTCCTGCACAGCTCGAATTGGGGATGTGCCTACAACCAAAGTTCTTGCCCTTGACTGGAATCAAACCCGGAACCCTTCAGTCTTCAGTCTGACACTCTATCTACTGAGCCAAACCAGTTTCAGCAGCCTCCTGGAATTTAAAGTGGTAATTTTAAGTTTAGCTTGGGGATTATCAATTTAAACAATTTTTCAAGGGATTCTATTTTCTTTTTGATAAGCGAACTTTACATATTTAATAATAATTATATTGTTTTTAAGCATTGCTTAGCTAATATTTTCAGACCTAATACATATATCTTAGATAGAGCAAGGACTACTGAAATAAATTTGTTATGCAGTTAAATTGTTTTTTAAACTAAATATTTCTCTCTCCCCCAAATTCATATCATTAAAACCAATCTCCTATGAGATGTTATTTGGAAATGGAACACTTAGGAAGTAATTAGGTCATTAAGGCAAAAACCGGATTAATGGAATTAGTGCCCTCACAAAAGAGGTCCTGGAGGCCTCCCTTGACTCCTTCCATCATGTGAAAACAATAGGGAAAGATTGCCACTAAACTAGGACATGGACCTTACCTCACACAGAATCTGCCAGCAGCTTGATCTTGGACTTCCTAGCTTCCAGAACTGGGAAAAATACATTTCTCTTGTTTAAAAGCCACTCAGTTTATGGTATTAGGTTATAGCAGTCCAAATGGATTAAGTCAATGGTATACTAGTATATACTTGGGCTACTGTTAAATGTTCTTTCATTTTTCTATCAATGTGCTCTATGTAAGGTAGGCATTGGTAGAAAAATAAAGAACCTTTTCTAGAACTGACATTGCAAAGGATATTTCAAACCTGGGAACATAATTGTTGAAATTTGTATAATATAAAAGTGTCATAATAATAAACAAAACCACATGGTGGCAGTTTCTTACAAAATTAAGCATGTATGTGTCACATGATTCAACAATCACACTGAATATTGTTCAAAGATAAGTAAAATGATATTTATATTAACACCTGTACCCAAATGTTCACAGACACTCTGTTTGTAATAGCATTAATAGCTGGAAACTACCAATCTGTCTTTCAGTGCATGAATTGTTGAAGTCTAAGACATCCAGGTAATAGAAAATTACATGGTAGTATAAAGGAATGAACTGTTGATACATGTAACAGCCTGAGTATACCTCAAGAGAATTATGATTAGGGGGAAAATGTCTCAAAGGTTTACATACTGGATAATTCCATTTACATAGCATCCTCAATATAATAAAATTATAGAGAAGAAGGTAAAATTACTTGTTCCCAGTGGACAGAAAGGGAGGTTAGGTGAAGGGATAGGTGCAAATAAAAAATGGTAGCTCCAGGGTATTGTTTTGTGGTGATGAATTGTTCTGTACTTTGTGATGATGATTATAAGATTTATATATGGGATAAAATCGCATAGAACTGCATAGACATATACATAAATAAATGAATGCAAGATAAAGGCAAATATGAAAAACGAATATATTTTGTCATTTACTTAACAGTAATATATCCAAGTCAGTTTCCTGGTTTTTATGTTGTACTATAGCTATATATGATATCACCATTGCAAGAAACTGGGTAAAGAATACATGAGATGGTATACTATTTTTTGAACTTCCTATGAGTCTGCAATTTGACAAAATTAAATATCCAACTTTTTAAAATTGGATATTTAATTATAGACTTTCTGGATTTCCATATTTTATTTTGCATTTTTTAAACATAGTAGTTTAAAATAAACTACTCTAACTGGCTCTTGATTTATAAAAGGTACTATGTATTTCTGGTATGGAGTAATTGATCATAGCTATATCTTGGGAAACTAAATTTTTCTCCAGGAATAATGTTCCCATTTAGTAACTATTACTTAGATTTTGTCTACTAGCTACCAAATTGCAGTTTAAAATTATTATCTCTCGTTGTTTGGCTTGAGGCAACTTCCTTTGTAAAACCTTTCCTTACCCTTTCACCACAATCCCCCTTCAAATGCCATAGCCAACCTTCTCCAAATGACTAATAGTATGCAAAATTACTATTTTGTCTTTGTGGCTATGTGATAATTTGCCTATTCCTCCATCATTATATGTTATTTAAAGTAATTTGCTGTATTTTTCTTTGACCCACATGCCCATCCACTGAAATGGAATTTTTTATAACTTTAATATGTCTATTTTTCAAATTATTTTCCCATTAATGAAATAACAGTATTTTGCCAAGCTGAAAACTTTGCAGTTATCTTAGATCCTTCCCTTTTCATCACATACATTAGACAATCATTATATCTTTCGCTTCTCTGTCCTAAGATTTCCAAAATATTTCTTACTCTCATATTTAATCAGATGGTTCATTCTGTCATCATCTACCATTATCACAGTTCAATAGTCTTTTCTCTGTCTCACTCATGCCTCTTTCATTTATTATTTTTATCACCTTTTGACACATAGATAATCATGTCATTTATTTGCTCTTTGCTCTTTAACCATACCACTTCCAAATTTGTTTCATCGGTTCTAAATTCTCACGCACATTTTTATTGTACCACCAATTTTTGAAAGGAGAACTCAGTATCAGAATGAAAATATAACTAAGGCTTCCTAAATATTATAATAGAAAGTTTTCTACCTGCATGTCTAAAATCAGAATAATATGGGTAACTCTTCAACCAACAATCCAGTCTTTTGCCAAAGCATTTGCCCTAAATTGATCTAGCAGTTACCAAAAGCTCAGGTAATAATCTAACAGTTTAGAGAGAGGGGTATGTTCAGCAAATTCTATCCTTGTATTAAGTTAAATCACTCATGTAATGTATTTTGTGTAAATCTCATATTGTCTCTGCAGAAATGCTATAATTTAATTGAAATTTGATGTTAGTGCCTTATCGTTTTTATTTTTTAAAAGAGGTACGATTTACAGTGTATTATGTTTATAGAGGGCAATATATTATTTGTAAAATGCTTTTTTCTTACATTTATCAAAAATCATATAGCTAGATAAGCCCACAATATTGCAACTTGCATAATGGTCATGTGGTTAATTTTTCTCTAAGTAGATTCTTGGGAAATGATGTTTACATCATTTATAGGGTGTTTAAAACAACCTTTTAAACCCAGAATATATTTTAGGTATTATATTGACTGATAAAATATTCTAAAACCACATGTAGTCAATTCTTAATGACTAAAATAAATATATTCTAGCTGTGATTCTCTTCTCTCCTAAATAGTTAATCAAATTAATTGTTTTTTATCTCTACTTACTATTTTAAATTTATAATATTTAACTAATTTATTTTTAGGAGTTTTGAAAACAAAACAGGCCTCCTTTTTATGGTTGACTAGGTGGCAATAATTTTAAGTAAACAATATACATGTAAAATCAATACTTAGCTTTTATCATAAATTCCAAACTTCCAAAACTAAATTTATTATCATCATTAAAAAATAAATTTTTCTGGGGTTTAGGGCAAGGCCCAGTGATAAAGCATCAATGGAAGAAAAGGGAGCACATGTGTAATACTTTCAACAATAAAGATTTAAAAGAAAACAACTCTTTTTAACTCCTATTTTTTTATTAATAGCTTCAATATTGTTTTAGAAATCTAGGAACATCATTTTTTATTTCAATAACCAACCATCATTCTTCCTTATTGTCCCCATAAAATATTTTCCTCATGTGTCCCTTCTAAAATTAATATTCACCACTCTGTCTAGGTTTAATTATTTGTGGATTTTACAAGAATCTCACAACTAATCTCCATTAACTTTAGTAATAAAACTCCATTCTGAATTAATTCTACTACTTTGTCATAGTCCTTTTCCTGAAGCATTGCTTTTATCATATTACTATTGCAAAACCTTCACTGGTAAAGTCCATTCTAGCTATTGAAATCTGATTGTTCAATAATTTTCTAACTATTGCTTTTAATTTTAACCGTGTGGTTACCGCCAAAATAGCACATTTTAATGTAGTCTTTTCAATTTTAGAAAAAAAATGTCCTGGATGATTTCTTAATATATTTTAATTCCATGAGAATTTGAGCAGGAGAAAGTCGGAGATAAAATAAGTTGAAGGATCAGTGAGAAGGGACAAGAAGACATGAGGAATGTGATGTAAGAATGTTATTTGAATATCTTCTTTGGTGATCAGTTTTATAATACAGTATCTTTTAGGGGATAGGAAAAATATGAAAATTAAAATATCCCTTGTACCAAATGGTTGCATTAAAACAACTTTGTCAAGATAGCTATGTTAAAAGCCATATTCCATTACCTCCTTTTCTACCTACAGTCCCCAATCTTTATTGTGAATCATGCTTAACATGCAGCTAAATCACTGAATTTCAGATTTAAAATTAACTTTTCCCTGTCTATCTCTATAAAACCTGTTAGAAGCGCTCATATTTTCCTTTTATTCTTTTTTATACCTACGTTTAAAAGTTACATATCTCCCTAGCTTTACTACAGTTACCTAAAGTATAAAATATGTTTGATAAATGTTGTGTCCTTCACAATGCTTGTCATACTGCTGCACATATTGATAGGATCTACCAAATATCAGATGGTTGATGAACGAGGAAAGCAATGTGCTAATAAAAGTGGTCTGCAGGCTTTGCAATTTTATGAGTTTCTTACATAATATTTTATATAATCAAAATTCTATTAGAATGATATATTATTCTAATTTATTGGGAAAATAGAGCATGTTATTTCATTTAACGTTCACACCAACTACTCAGTAGATAGCATAAGTTTTTTTTAAAGGCAAGGAAATCAAACCACAACAAAATTAAAGATTTGCCAAAGATCAGATAGTTTATGGTTTACTAGTATAGTTGAGATCTTTCAAGTCAGTATTCTTTCTGTTGAATACCTTGGTTTTCTTGTGAAAAATACATATCTATTACCCATAGAAATAATTTATAAATTAGAGTATAAGCAGTACTTGAGAGGTCTGCAAAATTTTCAGGTTTAAACAATAAGAATCCCAATTTGAATAACTTCAAAAATACAATTTATTATTAATTTCATTATGTAGTAAAAAAAAATACTAAAAAGTGCAAGTAATTCTCTGTTTAATCAGTTGCTATGCTGCTTTGTCCTAAGTAAATTTGTATTCAGTAATCACAGTATCCAAATGATACAGAAATGTACTTTTATTCATTATAATTTAAAAATCTGTGTGCAATGCAAAACTGTTTTATACCACAAAAGTATGGAAATTCAAATATTTTATATGCATAAAACATGAATAGCCATAGTAATTAAACAATTGGCAAAGATAATATCAGGGTCAGATAATAGAAGGAAAATGGATCATGACTGTCTTTATGATTGTTTTGTAAAATTCATTATTAAATAACTGAAATTGCTTCAGCAAGCCATTTCATCATATCTTCATTCATTCATACTATTTTTAACAAATATGAGTTGAACACCCATTAACTGAAGATTTTATAGTTCATATTCAACTTTTCTTTACAGAGAACACACAATAGATTTGGCAAATTAACCAAAGTAGTAATAGGTTAAAAAATAATAAACTATTGATCAGTAAGGTAAAAATAAACATAATATGAAATGATTATTTCATATTGTCTCCTAGCATAGCCTTAGATTACTATAAAAAAAATAAGTCTGTACTAAAGTGGAATTTTTGTACTGGAACTCTGATTCTTTGTCCTTCAGAGTGGAAGAATGAATCTACAGACAGAGGGTAGTATAGATAAGGTGGAGATTTATTGAAAAACAAGGACAGACTCTCACTTAAGAGAGTCCCAGAGAATGGATTCCTACATGGGGAAGGGAAAGGATCCCACTGAATTCCTTTACCTATGGCTTATAAAGGCTTCAGACTCTTGTGCCTTAATATCCCCTCTGACTGGTCAGTATTCCCTTAGACTGGTTACTATAGTAACTCCTGAGCTCAAAGGTGGAACCTCAAAACATGTGAGGTTCTCCCCTCTTTCTTTTTTATTGTTTTCCTATTCCTTTTTGGCTTTCTTCTTCTGAATGAATGAAGGGCTTCCTTTCCTTAATAGAGACATTTTGCTGTTCCCAGCTCCCTCATTCTATGGAAATGTACCTATTGCAACTTTTCAGCTTCCCTATTCTATGGAAATATATCTTCTGCTGCTCTGCAGCCCTGTGCTTCCTCCATGGTCCCCTTCATTGCAAAATTTTTAAAATTTCCTAAAACCTGTCTTTTTCACCTCCCAAAATTCCTGTTTCAGTACTGTGTTTTATCTGTGGATTTTTATATAAAGAAAATAGCATAAAATCTCATCTTAATTTTTTTTCTAAATATATGTTTAGTTGTCTAGCATAGTTTTGAATAACCAATAAATTCTCATTCCTCTAGCCATCATAGCATCTTTCAGGATTCATAATCACAGCAAATATTCCCCAATAGTAGTCAGTTTATTGACAGTGAAGTAAAACGAAACTTGGGCTTTGAAGTCAAACATGCTAAGCTCAATCCCCAGTTCTTCAATTCACTGACTGTGACCCCAAACAAATTCATTGATCACAACTGCATCTGTAAAATATACATATAGGGTTTCCCCAAAAATATATACACATGTTGAGTAATTTATAAAGGCACTATTTATTGAAATAGATTTCATTTTCAAAATCGATCTATCAGCTGTGAAAGAGTGTATACATTTTTTGGAACACCCTGTAACTATGTATAGTGCTAGTTTATGTATTTGAGTAATGTTCAGCTATACAAATACATGTAAACATAGATAACAAAAATACATAGAGCCCTTGCAAGGACTGAATGAAAAAAGTATGTAAAATGATTATTAGAGTTCCAAGGACATAGTAAAATTTAAACAATTGCAATTATTACTATACCTTATTTTCAAGTTCTCTTAATTAAATCTGTTATCTTGTGTGTTTCAATCTATTTAATGTCATCTTTTCAGTAGAACATATTATATTTTACTTGAGTTTAGAAATTGTTTTCTTTTTTTATTCTTTTCAGATATGCATTCATTGTTATCCTTGCCTTATTTAACATTTAAAAATAACATTGGTAATTTCACTAAGGAAGACTACCAAAAATATATTAATATTGGCTCATAGAATGTCACAATGTGTTTTTAGAATATCAATTAAATTATTAAGTATGCATTAGAAGTAGATGAATAAATTTGCATTTTAAAAATATTAAGATATTGATATTTTCAACCATTACTTAAAATGTAAAATTGGATTAAATCAATTAGGAAAACAAGTCACTGAATGAAACAATCACTTTTAGCTTGACTTGTAGAAATTGAAGAAAAAATACCTTGAAGAATCAATAAGGGTTATTTCTATTTTATCAGTCCATTATAATTCTATAAATAAAACAAAGGGATATCTCAAAGCTTTGGCTGTGATCAAATAATAATCTTTAAAGATTAAAGGCCTAATAAAATAGACCACTATTTTCATTTGCACTTAAGTTGTGTGTTATGTTTATATCCATATAATAAAAGAAAAATACTGTTTTTTTGATTTTTAGATTTTAAATATTTTCTCACTTTTATCTAGACATGTTCTCAGGAATATCTTTTTAAATTCATATTTCAAAGGAGTGCTTTCTAGTCATTTTGTGCCAGCATTAAGAGAAAACATTAGAACCAGTGCCTAAAGAGAAGCAAATGGCTTAGTTTCCATTCATTAAGCTGGAAAAACACTCACACAAATTTGTATGCATTAAAACTATATAAATGATAACACTGTAATCCTGACTCTAATTCTGACATAAGCTGTTAGGAACAAACCATATGTTATGTTCATAAATGTATTAAATACACAAAAATGAGTCTCACTTATGTAAGAAGATTTCTAAATTATAATCTCTAGATTATGAATAGAGTGCTGATCAGAATTTTTTTAAAGCATAAATTTCAGAAATCTGCATACTAATATTCTGTAATATCTTTCCTATTTCAGTGTAAATAAGCAACAAACAACCATTTTTCCATGTGCCCTTTATATCTGAAAGGCCACCTGCCAGCTTATTCCCATTTTCCCCTCAATGGGTTATCAGATGAATATAAATTAGAACAGTTAGGAGATTTTCAATAAGAGCTGCATTTCCTACTCCATTGTGAAGTGGGTCAGATGGCAGCACTTACTTTGATACTGCCATTCAGATCCCAAGTCATGAAGTGCAACTTGCAAACCATTGTCCCCCAAAGATTATTGCACAAGGTCTAGGCAGCATAACAGTGATTGAGTGTTAATTAGTCCAGTCCAGAGGCAACCGGTCCAAACTGTAAGGAATTTTTAAAACAAAACATGTGTTCCCAATTCCCTCTAATACTCAATTGGCAGCAAATCACTGGCAAAATCTGCTGTTCAGGGCAAATTGTGAATGTGTCTTTCTCAAAGGTAACAAACAGATGTGAAAAGAGCTTGTCAAGAAGGAGAGCACACTGTAGTCTGCTGCTCTAGTTCACACAAACCAAACGTTTCATGGGAGTGAAAAAATGTGCAGGTAATCTATTGCCATGGTTGTGTCAACTGTAAACTTTAACAAACAAGAATTAAAATATGTCTCTCAAAAATTGTATCAATTATTGCATCAACTATTATGAACCTTTTTAATTAAAATATATATAATCATATAAAGATTTTTCAAATGTCACATATCCTTGTGCATTTTCTTAGTGCCTGGTGTGTGTGTGTGTGTGTGTGTGTGTGTGTGTATGAGTTTGACCCAGGATGATTTGGATGTAAACCTACAAAATTATTAAAAGACTAGAGGCCCAGTGCACAAAATTTGTGGAGGGGGGGTGGGGTCCCTCAGCCAAGCCTGCACCCTCTCACAATCTAGGGCCTTTTGGGGGACATCCCTCTTGCAATCCAGGACTGCTGGTTTCTCACTGCTTGCCTGCTTACACATAATTGCCTCTAACCACTCATCTGCTTGCCTGACTGCCCCTAACCACTCACCTGTCTGATCACCCCTAACCACTCAACTGCCTGCCTGGTTACCCCTAACCTCTCGCCTGCTTGTCTGATCACCCCTAACCACTCACTGGGAAATAGGGCCAGATGGGGTGAGGGGCTGTGGTTGTTCTTGTTTCTGGTTGTTCTGGCCATTCTATTGTTTCAGTTGCTGGGCTTTAATTATATAGAATTGGGTTTAAAAATAATGTCCATCTATTCACTCTAAATTGAAAGTGCAGAAAATATCAAACATTGGTAAAGATATGAAGAAATAGAAACTCTGATACTCTTCATGGGGAGAGAGATTATAGCAGCCACTTAGGACAATGTTTTATTGTCATCATGCAAAATTAAAGATACACAGACACTACAACCTAGATATTCCATTCCTATATATATACCATTCATCAATATGTGCACCTAAGCACCAGGGAATGGACAACATTTTTAAAATAAGGTTGTTAATAAGTCTAAAACTTTAAAAAATATCTCAAAGTGTACAGAAATATAGTTAATAAATTTTTCTGTATTAATTTAGCAGATGAATTTTCATATAGTATAGCAATGAAAACATGATAACTATAACTACTTATACCAACACTAGAGCCCGGTACATGGGTGTTCACCAGGAATGAAGGGAATCAGGTCAAAACCAGTTCTCTAACATCCGTGAGGGGTCCCAGAATGCAAGAGGGCATGGGCCAGGACAAGGGACCCCACTGGTGCACAATCAGGGCTGGAAAGGAACTGTGGGAGGACTCCAGGGTATGTATGGCCTGTCTTGTACAGTCCCAATTGGCCGGACCCCAGCAGCAAGCTAATCTGCTGATTAGAGCGTTTGCCACTTGGTGGTCAGTGAGTGTTATATAGGATGACTGAACCTTAAACACTGACACAAAATATATATTTGATCATTACATTTATATAATTTTTAAAAATACAAGAGTTATTTCTATCTCCAGTCATCACCTGTATATAGCATTATCTAGATTAGCCCTTTTGCAGTAATAAAAATAAATAAATAAATAATTTTTAAAAAAGACTACTTCATGAAGTTATGATTTGGGGCATTGGGCAGCCTGTGGGGATAGGGCCCCAGTTCAGGCCCCCAACCTCACAGCCCCATGGCCCCACCTGGCACGCCACCGTGGGCTGGCACTGCCCCCCTCACCTGTTCCACTATCCCACCTGCGGGGTGATAGATCGGGGCCAGGCCCCCTGCCCAGCTTCCTCAGTGCCTGGGAGCTGGACAGCAGGCTTGTCTTCTGCCGCCATTGTTAGTTGATGTCTGTGGGGCAATTGATCAGGACAATTGGGCCCCTACTCACACCCACCTTAGCCTGGTGCTGCCTGCTCATTCTGCTACAGTCCCGCTCTCATTGAGGCCCATCAGGACCAGCAGCACCTCCATTACCACCCTTTGCCAGCTCAGTGTTGCTGATGCCCACCATGTTCCATGCCAACCCCTGGTGGTCAGCACACGACATAGTGAGTGGTCAAACTCCAAGTTGAACAATTTGCATATTAAGCTTTTGTTATATAGGATTTGCCCACTGCTAGTAGAAGTTCTAAAATATTTAAGAGACATTGAATTGAAAAAAAAAAAAAGATAGAGTGGTATCTGCAACTAAGCAAAGCAAATGAAGTGGAAAAGTCTTGTAGTTTATGGAAGAAAAACAGTTAGCACTAAAAAAATATAAAAATCACTTTGGAAAAAAAGGAAAAAGATAAAGGAAGAGGTGATTGAGAATGTTGAAATTCAGAAAACATGAGGCCTAATTTATAAACTACACAGTACATTATCATTTATTCTTGATAAGCCTGGTGAACTCTATTAATAAAAGAAAATTCAAGTGGCAGACAAAAGTAAACTATTAGGTACAATAATTCATATTTTAAATTAGTTTTTCTAACATCTACAATTAAAAACCAATGATCTTTTATATTCTTTTTAAAAATAATACTTCTAGCCCTGACTGGTTTGGCTCAGTGGATAGAGCATCAGCCTATGGACTGAAAGATCCAGGTTCAATTCCGGTCAAGGGCATGTACCTTGGTTGCAGGCACATCCCCAGTAGAAGGTGTGCAGGAGGCAGCTGACCAATTTTTCTCTCTCATCAATGTTTCTGACTATCTCTCTCCCTTTATCTCTATAAAAATCAATAAAATATATTTTTAAAAAATAATAACACTTCTCTTTCAATTATAAAATAAAATAATTTGCTAAAGACCTGAGTAGAATTGAAGTAGGCCATGTTAAATCTATTATTTAAATATATTTTGTATTATTTTGCATATTCTGATACTGTGTCTTAGTCCTTTTAGGATCTATCTTTATTGCAAACTAGTATGATGAAAAAAAAAAAATTCTGTCCTAAAATGGAATATATGTTTTCATAGTTGGTAAACCCCTCATTAATTAAGAAAAACCTGATGGAGGAGGAAAATAAAACTTAAATTAAGGCCCTGATAAATTTTGTTGATCAACCTTAATATTGCATAGCCTGACAAATGATTATATCCAGAATCCTGATTTCATGGCATATTTATTTATGAGAGATAGGTAAATATTGGAAGAATCACTTTTACTGGGTTTTTGGGAGGTAAAAAACTTGATTGATGTTTTGAATCAAATACTAGAACTGAGTTATTCATATACTTTCCCAATTGTTAGTTGAATGTTCAGAGCTTAAACATAGAATATTAGATCTCAGATAGTATTCTTCCTGACAGGAAGAGATCAAATGGTCTCACTATTTCCTGCCAATGAATTTTGCCTAAAAAAAAAATAATATTTTTTTTTCTTTACTCTTAGAGTTCAATCTTTTCCTTTAATGTCAAACTGAGGACTTGAAACCAAATGTTACTTTTAAGCATTATTTGTCAGTAATCAAATCCTTCTGCTACATTCAGTCAAATGCAGGACTGACATGGGAACTGCAAGAGAGCATTTGATCACATTCATGGCAAGTGGAAATCGCACTTAGAGATTCTCATGAATGGACAATCAGGAAGACCCTCCTAAATAGTGGTCTATGTTCAAAGATGTAGATATGTTTGCTTATCATTTTTAAACAATGACTGACCAAGGAAAAAGACAATTTCCACTAAAAACCAAGTGTAACTTTTCAGTTAACAGTATTTGAAATCTTTAGCTTTACTATTACGGTTTTTTAAGAGTTGCAACACATTTTGGCATGAGAAAATCAAGTTCACATATATTTCTTGAGTTCCAAAAAGCAACTTAAATGTCATTTGGCAACACGTTTTGCTGGGGACAACAGCCAATATGTTTCTAGATGATATATTTTAAAGCAGCATGGTATGAAGTATTGAATACAGGTTCACATTATCAGTGGGCACCCAAAGGCCTTTAAGGGGCTGACACTGTCTTTATTCTTTTCTCCCTATAGACTTTAATGAGCAAAATTTGGTGATGTTAACCTTTCCTTTTTTAAGTTATCATTCACCTTTTAATGATGTTTATATATCTCTAAATTCCCTCTGGTGAATATATGTTTTTCCTCTGTGTTGACATAACCTTTAATACAATTTCACTTCTGTGCAGTTTACAATAACATTAATGTTGTCCTTTGAATAAAATATTCTGCCAGAATCGGGAATGTTTCTTGGGTGTTACACTGTTTATACTGTTCAGCAAGGGGACATGTGCATTGTTATCATGTAGTCAGTCTATTCCTCCTTAAGAATTCTGGAAAGGAAAGAAATCAAAGTTATCAGGACTCCACTACATTCTTTTGGCTTTATCCAGTCAGAGTTTCCAATATTAGAGCAATAGCTGAGTGGAAACAGTGTGCTAAGATCCCTGATCTTCAGTCACTTCTCTTTATCACTACCATTCCCCTCACCCCACTCCCACCATTATCTCACCACCATCACCATCATCACCTCACTGTCAGCATACAGACCACACAGATAGCCTCTCAGGTTTTTCAGCAAGAATAATGCTCACTTCTAGTATCAGGTAAATTAGGTTCATAACAAGAAACAAAGAAATAAAAAAATATTTGTAATATGGTTGGAAAATATACATTTTTCATACGATATTCAGAGAAAATAATAAAACTCACTGGAGAAGCAACTAAAACTGGCTAACATATTATCTAGGAAAAGGCATTTGACTTCATTATATCTCAGTATTTTTCTAAAACATCTAACTCTAAAAGTAAGTTTAGGTTAAAACCATTTGGGACTTAAATGCATTTTAAAAATAAATTCTACTTGGGGCTTCTACAAGAAATGACTTATAATAATGATTAGTTATGGCTAATGTTCAATTTTATGACTAAAAAGATAAAGGATGACTCGAAAGAAAAAAAAATCAATGTTCCATCTTAAAGAGAAATGCTTGATTTTTTTTTTTTTTCGGGGGGTGAGGGGACGAGGGGAGAGATTGTTTTTTTGGATCTTTTTTTTTTTTTTTACTAATGATGACAGGTATTCATAAAGAAGAGAAATGATGCATCCCATTAGATAGTATTCCAACTAAAAATTATGGCTGTTTCATATAGTGGCACAATAATACAGATTTTCTGCATAATCAAAGAATGAAATCTTGTCATTTTCAACAATGTGGATGGACCTTGAGTCTATTATGCTAAGTAAATGAAATAAATCAGACAGAGAGAGACAAACACTGCCTGATTTATCTTATATTTGGAATCTTTTTTTTTCTCCTGCAAAAAAATAATGTGATTTTTCTTAAATGTTTTCATTTCACTTTTTTTTAAATTTTGACACTAATACACATTCCTTCATTTTCTTTGTCTTTGCCTCACCTCAGGCATCATTATTGTCTGTGTCCATGAGCTATGCATATATAGATATAGTATTTTGATTAATCTAAAAAACAAAACAGATAAACAAATGAAACAAAACCTATAGATGCAGAAAACAGATTGGCGGTTGCCAGTGAGGAGCAGGTGTAGGGGTGAGCAAAATGGGTGAAAAGGATCAAGAGCTACAAACTTCCATATATATAAAAAAAAACAGAGGCCCATGCCTGAAATTCATGCATAAGTAGGGTCCCTAAGTGATCAGGGCCGATCAGGTCCTTCTGGCTGCTGGCCAGGACCTTCTTTCCCCCAGCTGCCAGCTGCTGGCTAGGGACTTCCTACCCTGACTTCTGGCTGCCAGCCAGGACCTTCCTTCTTTCCATGCCATGCCCTGGTAGTCAGCATATGGCATAGTGAGCAGTTAAACTCTCAATAGGACAATTTGCATATTAGCCTTTTATTACATAGGACTAGAGGCCTGGTGCATAAAACCCATGCATGGGGGAGAGGGTGTCCTTCAGCCAAGCCTTCTCCTTCTCCAATCTGGGACCCCTTGAGGGATGTCTGACTGCCCTCTCACAATCCAGGACGGCTGGGTCCCAACTGGTCACCTGCCTGTCTTCCTGAATGCCCCTAACCACTTCTGCCTGCCAGCCTGATTACCCCCTAACCAATCCCCTGCCAGCCTGAATGATACCTAACTGCTCCCCTGCCAGCCTGTTTGCCCCTAACTGCTCTCCCCTGCAGGCCTGGTCATCGCCAATTGCCCTCCCCTGCTGGCCATCTTATGGTAGCCATCTTGTGTCCCCAGGGGGTAGGATCTTTTGACCACATTGGGACAGTCATCTTGTATGTTGGAGTCATGGCTTCCTCTATCTACAGGAGCAACCCAAGCCTCTCTCCTGCTCTCTCTGTGGCCATAGCCATTTTGGTTGGATTAATTTGTGTACATGCTCTGATTAGCTGGTGGGCATGGCTGGTGGGCACGGCTGGTGGGTATAGTAGAGATACAACCAATTTGCATATTATTCTTTATTAGTTAGGATAAGACATGGGGATGTAATGTACAGATACATACATATATACCCATATACATACATATATACCAGAAGAATCTTTCTTTTCTTTTCATTGTGTTTATATGAGATAATGATTATTAACTAGATCTATTGTGGGAATCATCTCACAATATATGTAAATTAAACCATCATGTTGTACACTTTAAATTAATGCAGTAATATATGCCAATTATTCCTCAATAAAACTTTTAAAAAATACAATACCATGAAAAACAAGAATAATATTGGAAATCTATGCTTGTTCATCAAATGCCAGGATATTTTAATGCACTTTCTCAGAGCTATATATATACAAAGGTTCAGTGGATATTTGGAAAAAAATAGATTATCTCCTTAATTTGAAGAATAGAGAAAGTTAGAATCCTGGGAATATAGGAGGTATTTTTCTAAGTTTTAGTACCATTTCAAAATTCCAGAAGAGAATGAAAAAACCTGCAAGGCTAATTATTGCAAAGCTTCAATCTAATAACAAATCTGGTATAGTACTTTTAAAAAATCTTAACATATGACTCAGCAATCACATAACTAGTATTTGCACAAGAGAAATAACTCTACACAAAATCTAATTGTGATTTTTATAGCAGCTTTATTCATTACTTCAGAAAACTAGAAACAACTCACATATTCATGAGCTGATAAATGGATAAGTGAATGGTGGAATATCTACCTAATGGAATACTAGTCAGTAATATCAATCTGTTGATGCATACAACAAAATGGATCTATCTCAAAAGCATTATTCTAAGTGAAAGAAACCACACACAAAAGGCATAATACTATATGATCCCATTTATATGCAATCTGAAAAATGCAAAATTAAGTTCTAATTTTGAGATTATGCTTTAATATTTTTAAGAAATGGATTTTAATGTTTTTAAGTAAACATTGGTAAAAATCAGTGGATGCCTTCTCTATATAGAATACACTAAAACACAGAGAAGTATTAATAAAACAGAACTAATGATATTCCCAAAATCTAAAAAATAGTTGTTATATTTAATAAAGGAGAGGCTTTTTGCATATGGAAGTGCAATTATTTTATATTTAAAATAAATGTGTCAATTCCAAAATGATTACCAAATAATTTTCCAGTTATGAGACATTTGAAAAAATCAAGCATAAACATCAAATATACCTCATTATCAGTGACTCTAAATTGAAATGAGAGAATATATCAATGTGCCATGCTGAGAAGATAAAGATCACGTTATCTCTGAATTTTTTATATTCTCCAAAGGTCAAAACTACTGCCTCATAAAAATTGTAATGTCACAAAGATGATAAGTTGTATGCTTTTTATTCAAGTCCTGCAGATATATTATTGGAAACCTTACATTACTGAAACATGAATTGTCAAAATCAGGTCATGTTAGTTGTGATCTTGACACTAATTAAAATCAATTATCAGTGATTATAATGTAAAATTAATTATGACACTAGTTGTGCATGCCCCCACAATTGACAGAAAATTGCATTCACCACTTTTGATATGTTAAGAGATGAAATGAACAAACAGAAAAAAAATGAAACAAAAAACAAGAACTTATAGACACAGACAACATATAGTGGTTATCATAGAGAAGGGGGGAAGGGAGTGGGATGGTTAGTAAAGGGTAAAAGGGGTTAAATATATGGTGACAGAAATGATTTTTTTATCTTCACCTAATGGTTTGTTTGTTGATTTTAGAGAAAGCGGAAGAGGGAGAGGGAGAGAGAGTCAATAAAGTGAGAAACATCGAACAGTTGCCTCTAATATGCACCTTGACTGAACCTGAAAACTAGGTAGTGCCTGACAAGAATTCGAACTCACAACTTTTTGGTGCTCCAACCAACTGACCCACAAGACAAGGACCAGAAGATGACTTGACTTTGGGTGGTGAGCACACAGTGCAATATACAGATCATGTATCACAGAAATGTACTCTTGAAACTTATGAATAGCATTAACCAATATCACCTCAATAAAATTAATAAAAAATAACATTTTTAGCTGTAAAAACTTATTTTAAATATTTGGCTTTTACTGAATTTTTCCTTTTTCTTTGAAATGTGCTAATCAAGGTGGCCTTGTCCAAAATTTAGATTAATATATTATGGAACTTTATTTATAATATTTATTTTAAGCAAAGTCAGAAATACCTACTTAAATTATCTTCTATCTCTGTTGTCTAGAAAAAGATTAACTTCAATAGTAATGGTAACAGCTACTATTTACAGAGGACCTAGAATCACTCCATGTAATATCCTTTCATTCTCATAACATCAACATCAAGTGTGCACTACTACTTCCCTTGCACTAATAAATTAATAGCTGACCTTTATTAAAAGCTCTGTATTTTTTAAAATATATTTTTATTGATTTCAGAGAGGCAGAGAAAGGGAGAGAGGGGTAAAAATATGTACACTAATAAAAGAGAAATATGCAAATTGACTGTACCTCTGTGGCACCCACCAGACAATCAGGAGTGAGTATGCAAACAAAGATGGTGGGCTAATTTGCATATGTAGGCATAGAGCAGCCGGGTGAGGTCTCACACCTGCTATGTGAGGGAAGGTGGAAGGCAGAGGGAGCTATAGGAGCAGTGGTCCAGCTGGAGTGGAGAAGACTAAAGGCAGTGGCCAGAGCGAAGTCCTGGGTCCCGGGTGTCAGAGGAAAACCAGTGTCAGCAGCCAGGGGAAGGAAGGCCTATTGCACAAATCTTTGTGCAATGGGCCTCTAGTCTATAATAATAAAAGGTTAATGTGGTAATTAGACTGGACAGTCAAACGACCTTCTGGATATCCTTTCGTATAAAGCCTCTAGCTTAGGTGAGCCCACAAACCCATCCCCACACCAGCCGCCAACCCTGCAGTGGTTCCCAGATCCCACAGTGAAACCCCTGCCTCTGCTGACCTTGTCTAGCCCAGTGCCACCCTACACCCTGATCCAGAGTCATTCCTCTCCTGCAGCAGCTCTCCAGAAGTCTAGGTGAAGAGCCAAGAAGGACTCTGCACTGGCGATAATAATAGCTCCTGTTTATCAACCATTTGCACTGTGCCAGGGTCTGTGTTGAATTATTTGCATGTGTTCAGCACTGTGAAGTTGCCACGATTGTTATCCTTCTTTTTCAGAAGCAGCACTTGAGATTCAGAAAGGTAAAGTGACTTACAGTCAGAAGGTGGTGAAATCAAAAGGGAACAAGAATTTTCTTGACACTCTACCTGCTGCTGCACATAAAGCTGTGACACCCACCAAGGCCTTGCCAATGTCAATAAATCGCTCCCCAGTAGATATAAAACAGTGGGAAAGAGGAAGGGGAGAGTGTAGATGAGAAGTGTGCAGGAAGCACCAGTGGGGCACAGTATTTACTATAGACTCCCTAGATAGTAGGACAGTTGCTGGTGGTCAGTCAGATCAGTTCCCGAGAGGCCATCAAGGATCATAAGGGGGAAGGTTACCATCCAGAAAGCCTCTCATAGCTCATTGTTTAAGGCAGAGATTTTAATTTATTTTAGCTGCAAACTATTACACAGCTGACTGGAGATACCCTCAAGTAATTAAAATTAAAGTTGTTGAAATAAAAATTTATTCTTTCATCCCCCTTATTGATCTTTGAAGAATTTTCACTGGAGTGAAAAAGGATCCTCTCCAAGCTAGCCCATGTGCATGCACATTCGAGTCTGGATACAGCTCCACTCCATCCATCCCAGTGAACCAAACCACCATCAACTGGTTTGCTTCTGCCAGAAACCTCAAGATCATCTTTGACTATACTTTCACTTGACTTTAGATGAATATAAATGTTTTCACTTAGTATGGAAAATTTAAAAATAATAGATGAAAGGAGAAAGAATAGTGTAATGAACCATACTCATATATACCCATCACTCAATTTTAACAATTATCAACTGCTGGCCAAGAGTTTATTATTATTTGACAAATATCTATGAGATATGAATCATGTACTAAGTTCCAAACTAGGCCCTAGGGAACCAAAGATGTATCAGATTTGACTGTAACCAAACCTGGAGGATATAACATCTGGCCTTGGTTCTTCATAGGTGAATAAGAGTTACCCAGAAAAAGAAAGTTTTCCTTATTCATTCCTTCTCTTTCAACAAGTAATTATTATGTGTGAGCACTGTTGTTGGTGCTAGGAACATATAAAAAACAAGATTGCATTTCTACCTTCTTGAAGCTTGAATAATGAGAGACATTAAATGTGTAATTAGAAATATGATGAGTATCTTTTATTAAAATATATTTTTATTCTTGATAGTATTATAGATATCTCCGATTTCACCCCCTTACTTCCTTTCCCCTAGCCTCTACCCACCCACCACAGGTCTTCACTACTCTATTGCTCATGTCCATGGGCTATGCATAGCCTATATAATAAAAGGGTAATATGTAAATGGACTAAACAGTGGAATGGTTGTTCACTATGATGCACACTGACTACCAGGGCAGACACTCAATGCAGGAGCTGCCCCCAGCCTACAGTCCCCGATCAGGAGATCAGGGGCCTGCTGGACAACTTCTCAATATCTTACCCTTGTCTGGCAGGCTCCAATTGCCTGATGGCAAATGGGAACCAGGGTGGGCCAGTTGCTGGCAGCTGGGTAAGATAACCCTGATCTCAGGCACAACCTAGGGACCATACCTGCACATGAATTTCATGAGCCAGGCCTCTAGTCTTTATATATAAAAGGCTAATGTGCTAAGTTTCTGACTGTTCTACTGGTCACTATGATGCACACTGACCACCAGAGGGCAGGCGCTCAACACGGGAGCTGCTAAACTGCAGTGACTTGGCAGCAGTGGTTCTCAGGTGATACACCCCAAAACCAGAGAAAAGGGAGTCCAATTTCTCACTGGGCCACATGATTCCACCTTTGGTCATGGGTTATGTAGTTGCTGGGGCACTGTCAGCCCCAAATCTGGTTTATTACACAGATGCATTTGCATTCCATACCCTGTATAAGAGTGCCCTCTTGCACTCTGGGACCCCCTGGGGGTATGTTGAAAAACAGTTTTGGTTTGATCCCCATAGGCCAGGCCAAGGGATCCCACCTGCCAGAGGAACCCCTGGAGGGACCGCAGGAGATAGGCTTCAGGGTGTATCTGGACCATCTCACCCAGTCTCGCCCTGCCAGCCACCTTCTAATTCATTTCCTTTCAATGTGCACAAATCCATGCACCGTGTCACTGGTCAATGACAAGAGAGAATCATGGTTTCCTGACTCCTACACGCTAGCTACTGGGGATCGAGTCTACAATCTGGACATGTGCCTTGACCAGAATTAAACCAGGGATCTTTAAGTCCAAAGGCCAAGGTTCTATCCACTGTGCAAAACTCTCTAGAGCAAAAGCTCTGTAATTTACATGAATTAACATTAGTGCCTATCAGAAATAAGAAGTCCCCCAGAGTAGAAATGAAAACTGAGAGTTGTTACTATGAACTAGATTTTATTCCTATTTTATGGATAAGATCATCAAAACACAGAGATATATTAAGTAATTTGCTCACTATCACATAACTACTAGAGTAGGTTGCGCCATGCTTTCTCATTCCACTGTTGCAATTTTAGTCACTATTCCGCCTGATGTTCTAAGCAAGAAGCAAATTCTTCAATGTCACCCATAGGAACAGACTTCAAATTTACTCCTAAACTGAAATCTTTCACTACACTTATTTCTTCATATGTACACTTCATCTTCATGATGTGTACATATTTACTCCAACGTATTTTTATTAGAATGTTTAATGGATCATAAAAAATAGTATAACACATTTAGTATTTTTGTCTTTAATCCTGGAGTTTTCATAACATCTCTCTATATAAAACCCTAATATGCAAATAGTCTGAATGGCAGAACAACCGAAAAATGTGTGTTGACCACGAGGGGCACATGTGGAACCTGGTGGGTGTTGTCAGCAGGTGGCAGAGCACAGAACATGGCAGGTGTTAACCATGGTGGGATGGTGGAGCAGGTGAGCAGAGGCACTGGATCAAGGCAGGGCACTGGTCGCTGTCATAGGGGCAAGCCTCTGGTAGTTACTGAAAATTCTTTGCTCCCACATGCCACAGTCCTACCCACTGCTCCCACCTGCTACTGACACCCAGCACCAGTCTTGATTGCTCCACGGGCAGCGGGTGTGAGCAGCAACTGCCGGCCCTGATCACACTTCAGGGCTTATTCACCTCCCCCTGTTCCTGAGGGGCGATTAGGATAGCAGCCACTGATAGCAGCAGCCCCACTCACACTCGCTTCTGGCTCCAGCCCAGATCACTCTGTGCTTCAGCTGATGGGAGCAGCAGCAGGAGCAGGGCTGCGGGCAGAGAGGGGACCGGGAGGCTCTGGCAAGAGAGAGCACAGAGAATGGGCCAATACCTGCCCCTGTGTCCACCGCAGCCTCATAGCCCACAGTTCCTTTCAAAATGCATGAATTTGTGCACTAGGCCCCTAGTAACATATAAAATATGTGTATACCGATCCATTGCATTTATTTTTATATAGCAATATGCAATCAAAGGAATATTTATTGATAAATAATTAGTTAAGGTTTTGATAGATTTGTTGACATTCTAAATGATATATGATGCCATAATATAATCTCAATACATATAACTATCATGATTATGTTGATATAAGGATCCTAAATGGCTAAATATCATAGTAATCACCTAACAGATATGATATCATTAGCTTAAAATATCAGCTGTTAACAATCTCAATTGGATTACATTTGATTGTGTTTTTTTGTTGTTGTTGTTGAGTTTTTTTGTGTTTGTTATTTGTTTTTTTGTCTAAGAATAATGTTGAGACATGTGGTTTTTCTAGAAAAGTCAGATACTCCCATGTTACATAAGTACAGGTGCTACTTATTTAGTTACTGAATACTTTCTGTTTAAAACATGGTCTTTTTACTTCTTCCCTTAATATATTCTTTCAAAATACCAGAAGGTAATATGTACCTGTTTTCTTTTCATAGTTAATGTTTTTGTCCTTTTGCATACTTGCATACTGACTTATATTTATAATTGCTATTGCACATATACCTTCTTTTTAAATTATAGAAAGTATTAAATTCAAATAATTAAATTCAAATAGGTAACAATCATCCAACTTAGACTAGCATCATCTGAGCTTTATCCTTGCAACATAACTCTTCAGTGTTTAATATCTCAATGAAGGCAATATTTTCCACCTTTGTACCTCTTTGGCTATTTAAAATTCTTCCATTACACTGAGCTTACTTGCCTTAGTTCTCACTTTTAAAATCATCGATATTTGAAAAACATATTTAACATAAAATTATTACTTTTTTCTATAATAAATTTTAGTTGACCTCTTAATAGCTTGGAAAAAATGAATATTTTTTCCTAATTAAAAATAATGATATTTGTTAATATCCAGATATTTAATAAACTCTCCAGTGTTCTGCAGTAAAACTCAACTACGCAAGAGAATTGAAGTAATTTTCAATGACTAAGTTTTATTGTTTTGTCCTTACGTTTTATATCTTGTTTTTTTTTGCAAGAAGAAAAAACTCAGCTCAAGCTGATTTAAATACAAATAATTACTCACCTTGCGTAATGGCAAATGCAAGCAAATCATGTGATTTAGAAATTCTAATAAAATCAGCAGGACTTATTTCTCATTCTTAGTAGATATCGAATTGTGTTTGTATTATCCTCAGAATTCATGTGGGGAACTGCTTGTCAACCAGGAAGAGGTTTTTGGGGGTTTTTTTTGGTGTTTTTTTTTTCTGTTTTGCTTTGTTTTTCCTTTTTTTCTGCCAACATCAAGTAAATGAGAAAACATCTCTTTTTAAGATAATCCTGTTAGGCTTGATTTGAGACAGCTGCTCATGTTCATTCAGCATTGGCTAGAAAAATGTGGTGTTGTGAATAATCTACATCTTAGCATATTGCTTGGAACATTCTAAGAACTAGATGTATGCTCATTATTTGTATTATCAACCAATCATAGTTGGGAATGGGAAACAAATAAATTAATAAAACTTTACTACAGCAAAGTTGGGGATACTGTTACTGAGAAAATGATCACAGAAATGGGTCACAGTCTCAAATCACAAGTGGTCACCATACCACCCTCACATTCAGATGAGTTTTCATTTTCTCTCACCAGCAGTGTTCTATTTTGTCCAATATGGAGATATTTTTATATTTGCCTCTACTAACTCTTTCTGTCTGTGAATCCATTCTTTGTTTTTATGAGACAAAGAACTTGAACCCAAATACCACATTTTGGTATCACATTGATTGATTCATACAATTTTATAAAGAGAAGAATAATAACCAGAAAACGCTTGTATTCTTGATGCTAAAATAAATTGCTTCAATTTTTCATTACTAATAATATATTCGCTAAGATGAGATTTGTGGGGGTTTATTGGCGGGGGTGGGGAGTGTTTGTTTGCTGTTGTTCTTAATGTAGTGTCCCTTAATCATTTTCTCTCTATATATTTTTATTGTTGTTATTGTTAACCTTCACTTTAAGGTATTTTTTCCATTGACTTTTTGAGAGAGTGGAAAGGTGGAAAAGAGACAGAGAGAGAGAAACATTAATGTGGAGACACAGATAGACTGGTTGTCTCCCACAGGGGCCTCCATCAGGGCCAGTGATCAAACCTGGGACACAGGTACGTGCCCTTTATCAGAATGGAACCTGGTACTTTTCCGTTTGAGGGCTGATGCTCTATCCACTGAGCCAAACCTGCTAAGGCTCCTGTATTTTTTCACGAACAAATATTTGTATTTTATTAAATCCTCTCACTGCATTTGTTGATGAAATAAGTAAGATGATGATAGCTTCTAGATTTGATATCATCTAGCTAACTAAATATCATTAGTTAATAATTAAGGAGTGCTGTAGGGAACAAAATTGATTTGTTTTAAACATCATTAAACCTTTTGAGTCCATCTAGTTAAAACTTGACTCAACTTTGGCAGGTTTTCTTGCACCTTCCTAAAGCCACCTCTCATCCAGGTCTAAGTACTCTCCCCTCAGAAAGTAATATATTTAGTTTTGAAACACTTGTGTTGTTGAGATTTTGTATATTTTTAAACATATTAATAAGAAAAGCATGAGCATATGCTTTACTAAGTCTGTTTCTCAGTTAAAGTTTTAATTAAGCTAGATTATAAAATATGCAGGAAAATTTGTCAAATTTTCTGAGAAACAAAAAAAAATGGTGGTGTGGATTCCAATTTTGGTGACTAGCTGATTTGAAAATGGCACTTTTAGTAATACTTTATTTATTTTCCTCTTTTCAATAAAAAAGCAATTTTATGATATCTGAAAATGTTAGAAATGCCCTCGTAAGTTCTAAACATTATAGAGCCCTAAAGCACATATTATTTTATATTGAATGAGAAGGCTTTGTTCCCATGTCTCCTCATACCCCACATAATCATAGGGCTTCTAATATAGTTATAAAAATATATACCCAAAATATATTCAAAGACTCATATCTAGTGATTTAAATATTCCCAAGGAGCAAATACTGCAGTATATGTCATCTTTCTAAATGGGTTTCTTAATTCTCTGAATGGATAAGCTCTTCACTGAATAAAATCATGTTTATGGAGGGTAAAAGCTTGTCCCTAAATAATTTTCATTAATGAAGAGGTTGGTAAGATTTTTTATAACCAGTGAGACTCCTCAAAGAACATGAAACTCCACCCACAGTATTAAAACAGCAGTGAAATCTTCTAACCAGTTTGATATTTACACAGTTCATTTTATTTTTTATTAGAATGTCTAAATTCCCATGTCCATTAGATGGAAGTAAAGTCTTAACAAGTATTTGTTTACTATGCTTATATATCTCTTTATATAGCTCATTTAACAGTTTTGCTTTTAATATCAATAAATGCTGGAAACAGAATAACTTCACTGTAGACTAAAGGTGTTTAACACCATCACATCACTGCTTGCAGGAAGACATGCTGAATATTGCCATGCCATATGTTAAATAGAATTGTTAAATAAATGCAAACACCATATGCATATTATCATATACCTCTACAGGGTTTATATTTAAGTTTACTTAGCTTGTTACTAAACCTATTAATTGTTGCCAGTTGAGCAACATATACTAGTAATGGCAGAATATTACAACATTCTAAAAGATTATTTCTTCTGTTTCAGAAAGACTGCATATCAATTCCCAGTTACTCTTCCAGCTTGAGCTTTCTCTCTATACACATCTATGTTTAAATCAAAGCTAAATGACTGCCAAACAAGCATAACCTCTCAATAGGGGTGACATTAAGAATTTTTGTGGTTTGTGCTTTTGAACAAAGTAACATAACTTCCAAAAGCTCCCACCCAATGTGTACATTCATAACTCTTTATTCATCTTCTTCTTTTGTGACAGTGACTTTTAGATGGGAGAAATATCATTTCAGCTTTAAGCTTTGTTCTTTTAGTGCTTGCAGATTGTATTGTTTTTTTCATAACGCCTACTAACACATAAAGGTGCTGTTAATATGACACATGAGAAACAGAAAAAGAATGAGAGGGAGAATAGGATATTGGACATCTTAAGGGTAAAATACACATATTGTTTATGTTTTACATGAACAAATGAAAATTATTTTTTAAATAGGTATGGTGTCCTATTTTACTTTTTCCCAAGGTTTGATGATTTCCTACATTCTATGCAATCTGTAATAATAAAAGGTTAATATGCTAATTAGACAAGACAGCCAAGCGACCTTCCAGATGTTGTTCCTGATGAAGTCACAAAGGTGGGGGCCAAGGCAAAAGTGTTTAGGGGTGATCAGGCAAGCAGGCACAGTGGTTAGGGGCAATCAGGCAGGCAGGCAAGCAGTTAGAGTGATGAGGCAGGCAGCCAGGTGAATGCTTAGGAACCAGCAGTCCCAGATTGTGAGAGGGATGTCTGACTGCCATTTAGTCAGACATCTCCTGAGAGGTCCCGGATTGTGAGAGTGTGCAGAGTGGGCTGAGAGAGACCTAATCTCCCTATATTCATATTTTGTACATTGGATCTCTAATCCTATATAATAAAAGACTAATATGAAAATCAAATAAACAGCAGAAAGACTGTTTGCTATGATGTGCACAAAACCCAGAGGGCACACACTCAATGCAGGAGCTGCCCTCTGGTGGTCAGTGCTCTCCTATAGGGGGAGCACTGTTCAGCCAGAAGCCGGTCTCAACCTAAGTGCAGTGGTGGTGGTGGGAACCTCTTCACTCAGCACTAATGATGTCTGACGGCCAGCTTATGTGGGAAGTGGGCCTAAGCTGTCAGTCAACCATCCCCTGAGGGCTGAGGTACCACCCCCCACAGGTGCACAAATTTCATGCACTAGGCCTCTAGTATAATCTTAAAAGGCAAAGGCAGAGTCTTGAATAATATGATACTTAATTTCTTATCATTTAAGTGTCAGTAAGGACTAATTCATTAAAATGCATGCAGGTAAATGTTTGTATTCTTTCATCATAAAGTTCATAGTTGCTTAATTTTATTTTCTTCTGTAAAATATCTATAACATCTATACAGCTATGGCACATTTTATAGATCTCTCAACAAACAAAAGTTCTGTATCCATGACAATCAAGCCAGTAAGAACAATTAGTATGTGAACCATCAGTATGACATGCAGTTACTGAGAATTTATTAATGTGCAAATGTAAGTGCATTATGTGTTGCTGAATTTGTTTATGATGTACTTGAACAAAAGCACTAGAAATGTTGAACTCCAAGAATTGACACTGCCTGGAATTAAAGATTTATATTTTTTTGCTTTGATTATCATTTTAAGGAAAGGGGGTTTGAGGAACTTATTTTATTTTGTTTTTCAGATTTTTGATGGAAAAGAAGGGAGTTGGAGGTAACAAACCCTTTAAATAGGTTGTCAAAAATATGGTAAGCATTAAGCTCTTATATTCCTGTTTCTAAGGAGGGAAGGCATGAGGGGGTAAATTTGAATTATACAAACACTCAAAAAAAAGGGGGGGAACAAGACTTTTTGTGCCTTAGCTGTTGCTATTACTCTCATTTGGTCACTCTTAAAATGATTGAGCTGGTATAGTCTAACTTTAGCTAATTCTCTGGTAAGTTAGAGTGCTAAATAATGCCTGCTTGTATTCTTCTGTATAATAAATGCATTTTATTTTTTAAAAAACTTCCTTTTTCTGTTTGTATATGTCTTTGTAACAGTCCTAGTTCCTTAGTTGTTGTAAAGTATATGCAGCTCAGGCTACTTTAATTCATCCAGGAACTTAGACCAAACTCTATAAAGATCAGGAAATACTAATAAAAATAATGAGGAATATCAGAAGAGGCCAAAGTAGTTTTATTTATTCTCATCATTTATATAAAATCATCTATGCTAGTTTATTTGGATCCCAAACTTAACAAGTCATGAAAGGCTCTGTGTTACCTATTGCATTTAAAGAGATAAAAGTTGACTCTAAAATTCAAGGCCACTTAGCTCAAATTTCTCTTCCATTTTCATTTTCTCTAGTTGCTGGAAGCCACTTCCAGCATGTCATAATTATAAGAGTTTCATCAAAAGGTTGATGGAACTTGGGGACTCAACAAGGGCTGAGTTACATATGTTGTCACCTGTTGGGAATGGCTACAGTCATTTCCCCAAACCTGAAAAGAATGCATTAAATTGATTGTTTACTGCCAGATAGCTCAGGGCATCTTAACCTACATGTTATTGCCTCCTACTGGCCAAACACCTGAACAGCATAGGCTATTCCCCAATCTGACAATAGATTCTGTATGAAACCCCACCCTTTGAAGTGTATATCTCCATCTTGCATTAGGACAAATTGTGTTAATAAAAAGCAAGGGTCCTAAGACAAGGAGAACTTGGTTTATTCAGCCAAGTTCCTCTGTCCCCCCATATACCTTCCAAAATTATGTTTCTTCTCTGGAATCTTATTTAATTTATGCACAGCCCCTTCTTCAGATTGCTGAACCCTTCTAGATGCTGGATCAAGATCCACCTGTGCTAAACAGTGCCTAACGTCTAGCATCTAGTCCTATATGTATAGCCCATATTCCAACCAAACTGGATTAAAAATTTATAAATGTACCTCTTAGGTCCAATGCAATGACTGAAATATAGTGATAAATATTAAACACAGGCGGAACTTAGATATCAGATGGAACAAAACTTGGTTAGCATAACCAGTTGTCTTTATTTTTTTTAATAAAAAGTTCTCCAGACAATTGGTTTAAAATTTTCATGTAGTAACTCCCAATTGGCCTTAGGATAATGTCTATTGCTTAAGTGTAAATCTTCTTTTTAAATTCTTCCTCAAAATGTACACATTTTAATGAGATATGCAAATAAAATCACACACAATTCACCTTTCCCCAGTTCCAATCTTAAAAGACTTGTAAGTAGAAAAATAAGCACAAAATACTAACATGTATATCAATAGAGTTTATGCAGTCACTTCATGAATACAAGGCATGCAATGGAGAGATAAAGTGTATGAAAGACTGTGCCACAAAAAAAAAGAGGATCATGGAACCTAACACACAATTAACACATGGATAAGCCTTCAAAAAAAAAGTTTACCATGACATGCTAAATATTGAATACAGGTGAAACTCGGTAACAGACAACATTGACTACAGGAAGATAATAAAATGTGAAGGACTAAACAGAGATCTCAGAGAGATGGACATAGAGAAAAAAAGGCACCTTTTTTTAGTGATAAAAAAAGTCATTCCATAAACCTACTATAAAGGGAATAAAACTGTAACCTAGCACTCCAAACAAAATTGGATACAATTCTAAAAATAATAAATATAAAGAAAATACTTGAATTAAATATTTCAAAGGAAAAATGGGAATGAAGTCAGAGATAAATAAAATATTATTTCCTTAAACTAAGGTAGACAATTAAAATAAATAAATAGAACCATCTCAGGAATGACAAATAAAATAGAAGCTGTCTAAAGCAGAATACGTATATTCAAATAAAAATTTATTAAAGATCATTGAAGAAAGAATATAAACATTCAAAAGAAAATAAGAAAATAGCCGAAACCAGTTTGCTCAGTGGATAGAGCACCGGCCTGCGGACTGAGGGGTCCCAGGTTCCATTCCGGTCAAGGGCATGTACCTTGGTTGAGGGGATATCCCCAGAATGGGGCATGCAGGAGGCGGCTGATCCATGTCTCTCTCTCATCAATGTTTCTAGCTTTCTATCCCTCTCCCTTCCTCTCTGTGAAAGACCAATAAAATATATTAAAAAAAGAAATAAGAAAATTATTTAAAGGAGAGGGGGGGAAATTGAAGAAGTCAGGCTAAAAAAAATCAAGCAGACATTTAATTAGAGCCAATGAAGCAGGATAAGAAAATAAAAAATAAATAAATAACCAGAAATAATATTTAAGCTACAATTCAAAATAAGAGAAAAAATAAATCTACATATTAAAATGATCTCATCATGTATCTGAACTACCTGACCCCAATCAACTATAAGATATGTGTTATAATCAATTTGGAATTTAAAGGCAGAGAAAAAATTCCTTCAAGTTCTTTAAGAATTAAAGATAAAATTTTTATAATAGAATATATATGAGATTAGAATAATAATTCTTAAAACCAACAATTCAAAATTTAGAAGAAAACCAGCATTTTCAAAAAACTCAAGGTAGGCGTAAGAAAAGTATTTCATATATCGAGTGTATTTTAGAATATAGAAAATGTTTAAATATATAAAAATTTAAGATATAATGTACTACAGAATCTTTCCTGAAAAATCTGTTGTAAAAAAATTTCATCCAACTAAGAGAAGTATGAGTGAGTGAGCATTAACACATTTAACTATAGACTGTGAACTAAAACAATGTTGGAACAGGGCTGGAAGAGTAATATGTAAATAGAATGATAAATAGGAAGAATAAAAACATGAAAAAGGGGAGAGTAAGGGCAAAATATAATACATTTACTGATGTTTAAAATATGTAAAAGGCTAAGAAAAAAGGAGATTAGGGTACTAAAATTATATAAATGCAAAGGTACAAAAATACAAGCTTTCCTTAATATCAAAAGATATCAAATTTTTATGAACTAATAAGAAATGATATCTTGCTAAGACACTAAGTGAGGAGAGGGAAGCAAAGTATATATATATATATACACACACACACACACACATACACGTATGCTAACTTTTCTGAATAAATTAAGAAAACCAGAAAATACATTTTGTGAAAAGAAACACAAGAAGAATAAATAAACTTTAGGCTAATCCAGACTATTTGACTACATAGAGTGGGGTAGTAGAATGGGATGGAAGAAGTAGAAAGGACCTGTACTTCTCTGAATGTATCTTTTTGTATAGATTTAACTTTAGAATCAAATGTCCTAGACATTTAAAATATAAAACCAAAATTTAAAAGATGAAGAAAACTATGAAATGGAATACAAATAGAAACATATGAATATAATTGTATTTGATATTTATAATATATTGAGTGAAAAATGTACTAATTTATGTAACATTTAGAGAGAGACAAACTTCTTAACCTACAGTCTAAAGGAAAAAAAAGCTAAAAATCTTCAACTATACAAATGTGGGGTGTGTGTCTGTGTGTGTATGTGTGTGTGTTTAGTGTTATCAATATAGCAATTCTGAAATCATATCATATACAATGCTTAATATTGTTGGATAACAGTGTTCTTAAAATGAAAAAAAATGTAGATACAAAATGGAATGGTGAAAGTAAAAAAAAGAAATTTGTTAGTGGGTTAGTGGATATAAAAAGAAATTATTAGCAGAAAGTTATGAATAACTAGAAGCCTGGTGCACAAAATTCATGCACTCGGGGGGGGGGGGTCCCTCAGCCCAACCTGCACTCTCTCCAATCTGGGACCTCTCAGGATTGGACTAAACTGGCAGTTGAAAATCCCTCTCAAAATCCAGAACTGCTGGCTCCCAACCACTTGCCGGCATGGCAGCCTGATCACCCTCTAACCACTCCTCTGCCAGCCTGATTGATGCCTAATTGCTCCCCTGCTAGCCCAATTGCTCCCAGTTGCCCTCTCCTGCTGGCCTGGTCACTCCCAACTGCCCTCCCCTGCAGGTCTAATGCCCTCCAACTACCCTCGCCTGCAGGCCTGGTTTCCCACAACTGCCCTCCTCTGCTGGCCCGATCACCCCCAACTGCTCTCCCCTGCTGGTCTGGTCACTCTAACTACCTCCCCTGCTGGCCTGATCACCCACAAATACCTTCCCCTGCTGGCCATTTTGTGGTGGACATCTTTGACCATAGGGGGTTGGCTATCTTTGACCAGATGGGGGCAGCCATCTTGTGCAAGAGCGTGAGGGTCAATTTGCATATTACCACTTTATTTTATAGATAAATACCAAGCTCTGTACTTTAAAATGTTTAGAAGGAATGTTTGCTATTGGATTGGGGGTAAGAGAAAGATCTCTGTTAGAATTCTAGAGGCCAGGTACATGAAATTAATTCATGGGTAAGGTCCCTAGGCCAGACCAGGAATCAGGGTCAATCTGTGGGTTGACCAGTGGGGCGAATGGGCAACCCCCACTGGCACCCACCTTGGATAACCTGGGGTCTGCAGGATGGAACAGCTCCTTCATTAAGCATCAGCTCCCTAATGGTCAGTATGCATCATAGTAACTGGTCATTGTGCTGGTCATTCACTGTTCATTTGCATATTAGGCTTTTATAACATAGCATGTTGAGCAAGAACTTTATGTGTATGACTTCACTGAGATCATGGACACTGGACTTTTGAAAATATTCAGTAGACTGCTTTTCTCTATTCTTGCTAAATATAGCTAAAAACTCTGGATGTTTTATATAAAATAAGCATAAATAAGATTTGGTAACTTAGAGAGAAAGAATGAATAGGGATCTTAAGACACAAGCAACAAAATTCTAATGAGTGTCCTGGATTTTTATTTTGCCTCGAGTATCTAGACTGGGTCCTGGAAAAGCAGGCAACCAAGAAATGCCAAACAGTCTAGATTTACAAAAACAATACACACAATACACACACACACACACACACACACACACACACACACACACAAGAAAAACTCAATTCTCTAACAAAAGAACTAATAAAGGGGCTGCCTGGTAGATGGAAAAGTTTTAAAAAATAATGATTCTACTCCAACTGAATACTCCAGAGAAAACTATGGCCTCATTCAAAGGTTTCTCAGAAAAGGTAAATAGAAAACCAGGATTTTCATCTTTGCTGGACTGTAGGAAGCATCCCAAATGGCAGCCAGCATGGCATCAAAGAAGGCTGAGTCAGACACCAGAATGTTCATCCCTATCCAGTGAAAAGCATGACCCATATATGGTGGCCATGGAATCCATTTGGGAAGCCTGGGTTTTCATAAGCATGTGGCAGTAATGACTTACTCCTCCCTCTTCCTGCTGGGATGATGTCAGAAAAGGCCTAATTTAGGAGCATGATCTACTAGCAGTAATGAGGCAGTGATATTTCTTCTGCCAGAGTTGTCAGAGGAATCCTACTAAAACAGAAGGTTCAAATAAGATCCAAAGCTTATAATGTAATACTCAAAATTTTCAGGGTTCAATAAAAAATTCTTTATTACACTAAAATCAGAAAATTCTTAACTGAAGTGTGAAAAGACAATCAACAGATGCCAACTCCAAGATCATGCACTCTCTGAATGACATGGAGAAAAGAAACTCAGAATAAACCAAGTTTGGGACATGTGGGTCTATAGCAAAAGATGTGACACCCCTACCATCAAACTCTCAAAGAAGAATATGAGTGGGGATGAGTGTTATTGAAGGGTGGGGTAAAAATACAGATGAAGTGTTTGTATGTTTTTAATTTTTCAAAAGATAATACTTACAAATTCAAGAAGTTAATTGAGTCCCAAAGAAGAAAAAAACAAGAAATGCATGCCAAAGCACATCATTATCACATTTCTAGACATTCAAAGAAACATGATGAAAGCACCCACAGAAAAATAAAGCATTACCTAGAGTAAAAATGAAATAAATGACAGCTGAGTTCTCATTAAAAACCAGAAAGTTCAAAAAGAAGGACACTACTTTTACCAAGTCATATATTCATGCATGAAGGGGAAGCATGTCCCTCAAACTGGCCTGCACCCTCTCCAACCTGGGACCGCTCAGGGGATGTCTGACTGCCAGTTTACGGGCCTAAACCAGCAGTTAGACATCTCTCTCACAATCTGGGACTGCTGGCTCCTAACTGCTTGCCTGCCTAATTGCCCCATAACTGCTCCCCTGTGGGCCTGATTGACACTTAACTGCTCCCCTGCTAGCCTGATCGCCCCAATTTGCTCCCTTGCCAGACTGATTGCCCCCAACTGCCCTCCCATGCTGCAAACCGCCTCCTCTGTAAGGACCCATCTCCTTTGTGCAAGGCGGTGAAGACACCAGGACCGGCCTCCTTCATGCCATGCAGAGCCAAAGGATCCTGGTCTCCACCGGGCCCTGCCTACACTGTGGGTGCAGCCATCTTGTGGCTACCATCTTGTGACTATGTGCGATGCCTGCCACCTAGGCTTTTATTATATAGGAGATATATATATACATATACACATATATATATATATATATATATATATATATATATATATATATATCTGCTAAAATATCATCTAGGAAAGAAGGGGAATAAACATGTTCTCAGATGAAGTAACAATAAGAGAACTTATTGTCAACAGACCTAAACTAAAAGACTAGCCAAAATAATTTTCCTAAGCAGAAGGGAAAAATAAAAGAGGTAATCTTGGACCATTAAGAAGGAAGAACAATGCAAAAGAGCAAATACATACATAAATAGACTGTCCTCTGCTTAAGTTTATTAACTGTTTGGCAGTTAAAATAATTGTGCTAACATTCTCTGATATAGTTCTCCAAATATGTGGAGGAAACATCTAAGACAATTATACTATTAACTAGAGGTCTGGTGCATGAAATTTGTGCACAGGGGATGTGTGTCCCTCAGCTCAGTCTGCACCCTCTCCAATCTGGGAACCCTTGATGGATGTCTCTCTGCCCGTTTAGGCCTGTTCCTAGTACAATCTAGGACTGCTGGCTCCCAACTGCTCACCTACCTGCCTTCCTGATTGCCCTTAACTGCTTCAGCCTGCCAACCTGATCACCCCCTAACCACTACCCTGCCAGCCTGATTGATGCCTAACTGCTCCCTTGCCAGATTCTTTGCCCCTAACTGCCCACCACTGCAGGCCTGGTCACCCCTAACTACCCTCCCCTGCAGGCCTGATCCCCCACAACTGCCCTTCCCTGATGGCCTAATCTCCCACAACTGCCCCCCTTGAAGATCTAGTCCCTCCCAACTCTTCTCCCCTGCTGGCCATCTTGTGATGACCATCTTGCGTCCACATGGGGGCAGCCATCTTGTGTGTTCGAGTGATGGTCAATTTGCATATTACTCTTTTATTAGATAGGATAGAGGCCTAGTGCATGGGTGTGAGCCAGGTGGTTTGCCCCGAAGGGTGTCCCAGATCAGGGTGGGAATTCCCGTGGGGTGTAGGATGGCCTGGGGGAAGGGCCTGTGATGGTTTGCATGGCATTCATGCCCTCCAGCCACCCAGATAGAGGTCCTGGTATCTGGGATTTATTTATCTTCTATAATTGAAACTTTGTAGCCTTGAGTGAAGGCCTGGGCCAGCCAGGGTGTGTGGAAAGCTTGGCTTCCTACCTTGCCGTGGAAACCAAGCCTCCTGCTTACTCAATGACTGCAGCCATTTTTGTTGGGATTTATTTATGTTCTATAATTAAAACTTTGTAACCTTGAGTGGAGGCCTGGGCTGGCCAGGGGAGGTAGGAAGTTTGGCTTCCTCCATTGCCTGGGAAACCCAAGTCTCCTGCTCGCTCCATGGTGGCAGCCATCTTGGCTGGGTTAATTTGAATACTCACTCCTGATTGGCTGGTGGGCATGGCTTGTGGGTGTAGCTAGGTACAGCCAATTTGCATATTACTCTTTTATTAGATAGGATGGGAGTGGGTGAAGGAACATAAAGAGAGTTAAGATGTCCACTGTTATCTGGAACTAATAAAACATTGCCACCAGTAGAGGGTGATAAAATATGATGTACCTGATATGAATGTTTGATGGACTATCCTTTGAGATGAACTAGCTAAATTGTTTATTTGTTCAAGCTAATTATTATAAATAGTAAGCAATAAGTGGTTCCTGGTTTTCTTAGTTACCTCTTCTGATTAATATATTTGAACCAAGTGTTTGATAGTCTAATTTTAAATATTAAATCTAAATTTATGATGCTCACAAAAATAATAATTGCCTTTTGGCCCAAATTAAAACAAATAGTAATCAGATGATTAAAGATTTGAAACATAATCTCTATGACTCATAACTATAGTATAACATTTAAAAAACAAGTATACTACAAATATATCTATAATAATTAGTTAATGAATAAGGAATACAAAAAGGGCCAAATAGTAAGCTTAAAAAGATAAAAGAGGAGAATAAAGGGGAAGTATTTTTTTGTATGTGATTCACATTAAATAAGCAATTCTACTGAAACTGGATGTCCAGTTAAGAACAGTATGTGTCTAAGTGTGGTCCCTAAACAAAAAGCTATTGTATGACCTATACATGTGCTTAAAATGCCAATACTAAGCCTGAACCCACAGGCAACTGAATCAGAAACTCTGGGAGTAGAGCCTCCAAATATCTTTAACACACCCTCTATATAACAATTATATATGCTAAAATTTGAAAACCATTGTTATACAGTACCAGCTTCTCATTGCTCAATTCCTACCAGATGATGGCATTAATTTCTACATGCAGTTCTAAGACTAATCTTATCAAGGAAAGAGACATGAGATATATCCAATAATAAATCTTATTGTTTGGAACTGATATGTGATTTATCTTTCATGGGCACGAGACAGTCACCTTTCCACTAACTCATTCCTTCTTGGTGAACTGCACCCACAACCACCTTCCTTAATGCTTTGGCTTTCCCCTACTAATAAGATCTATCTTAATTTCTCCATTGGTAATCAGTTCTTCCTCCAAACTTTCTTGAAACACTATTATTTCTTTGAATTCAGCCTCCTTGACTGATACTCCATCAAGACCCATCTAATCTTGGAAATTGGGTATATTACAGCCTTTTATTAAATGACAACTATGTAGGGGTCATTCAGTTTACAGAAATAAACAAAATATTCAAATTTTATATGGTCATAGGTTTAATAATTGAGAATAAATGATAAATATTGATTAAATAATTTTATGTGTGAATTGTTATGAATAAAAAGTTTATGAGATAAAACATGACCTAGGGGGATAAGATATTCCAGACTGGAGGATCACAGAAGGCTACAATTATAAAGTGAATGTAAGTAGAATCCTAGAGCAGGATGAGAAGTAATTATATAGATGCAGAAGACAGAGAAGGAACATTTTTGAATTTTCTAAGGAAGGAGGACAGGATAATTAAGTATCAGGAAGAAGTATAGTTGGAAGAGTGTGGCATGGAGATGAAGTGGGAGAGGATATGCATTTGTGCAGTACTTAGCTTGAGATCTTATAAGCCAGATAAAGGCTATTAAACTAAATCCCAAAGGCAATAACAAAAAATTAATGATGAGTGGTATAAGGACATTTGCTATTGAAAATATTGTTTAAACCCTACAGATAATGAATTTGAGGAAAATGAAAGTGGACTTCAGGATGAAAGCCAATTATATATTTAGGTTAGGTAAAGGCAAGATGATGATTTAGACTAGAGTGATAACATTGGAGATAGTGTTTTGGATGCATTTGAGAGATGACTAATTTTTGCAAGACATGTCAAGAATAAAACCTAGTTTCTATTATATGTGGATTGGTAATATTAGTATCATATTATTCAATTTTTGTTGTCATCCATTTATTTCTAGATATATTTTTTAAAAAATCTTTTAAAGCATTTGAATATACAGTATTTACATATATATATCTATACTAATAAAAGGGTTATATGTAAATTGGTCAAGACGCCCTCCCAGTGACAACTGAACAACAGGCTGTATAGGACAACCATGCTGGCAGCAGAGGGGGGGCGGGGCAGGCAGTTAGGGGCAATCAAGCCATCAGAGGGAGGCAATGAGGGGCGAACAGGCCAGTGGGGGAGGGGAATAAAACTGATATATAAGATGGCAAATGAGAGGTAACACTTTCTGTTGGTTCCAAAATTGTCCAGCAAATTTACATTTCCACTTGATTTTTGTCATAGTTTTCTTTTATCTGCTGCAATTTCCTCTCTTCTCATATTGCTTATCTTATTCATTTTAGCCTTTTATATATTGTCATTGTTTTATATTTTTGAGAGTTCCAATGTTTATATTGTATTTCTATCATGTCACACAATTCTCATTTTTAGTGTGTGGTGGAAATAATTAAAATCCAGTCTCTTTGGGGGTGACCAGGTCAACAGAGGGGACAGTGAGTGACAAGGCTGACAGGGGGAGCAGTTAGTGGTGACCAAGCCAGCAGAGGGGAGTAGTGAGGAGTGACCAGGATAACAGGGGGGGCATTTGGGGGTGACCAGACTGGCAGGGAGGGGCATTGGGGGTGACCAGGCCAGCAAGGGGGGGCGGTTGGTTAGGGGTGATCAGACTGGCAGGGGGACAGTTAGGGGTGATCAGACAGGCAAACAGGTGAGCAGTTAGGAGCCAGCGGTCCTGGATTTTGAGAGGGATGTCTGACTGCCGATTTTGACCTGATCCCCAGGGGGCTGAAACCGGCTGTTGGACATTCCCAAAGAGGTCCCAGATTGGAGAAAGTCTAGGCTAGGCTGAGGGGACCACAAACCCCATCCATACATTTTTTGCACCTGTCCTCTAGTATTTCTATATTCTCATTATACCTCATGGAAGAAGACACCAACTCTTTTTCTTTTTAAAAAATGCTTACCCAAGTATATTTTTTCCAATGATTTTTTTTAAAGAGAGTGAAAGAGAGGGAAAGACAAAGAAAAATATGAATGTTAGAGAAGCACATTCATTGGTTGCCTCCTGCAAGAATGACCAGGGCCCAGGCCAGGGAGGAGCCTGCAACCAAGTTATGTGTCCTTGACCAAAATCAAACCTGGGACCCTTTGGTCCACAGACACTCTATCCACTGAGCAAAACCAGTTATGGCAAGAAGACACCAACTCTTGGTTAAACTCTTACCAATGTCCGTTAGCATTATAATTGGTATTCTTTAGAAACACAGATATTCAACATTAAATAATATTTAACTTGAAGCTAAAGGCTTAGGTTCTTTAATGTATGAATATATCATGGCTGAATAATATATTCATATTTTTAATATTATTCAACCATGAGAAAGAAAAATATATTTCCATTTGGGATAACATGGATAAATATTGAAGGATTTATGCAAAGTGAAATAAGTCCCACAGGAATAGTCACCTACTATATGGCATCACTTTATGTGGAATTTAAGAATGGACAGTAGAATATTGCTTACCAGCACTGAGAGTGGTGGGATTTTATATAAGATTTTTGGAACTGATAGATAAATAAATCCTAGATGTCTAATGTACAAGATAGAATTTATAGTCATTAATAACTATATACTTAATTTTAAAGTTTCAAAGAGACTGGATTTTAATTTTTTCCACCACACACACAAAAAAATGAGAATTGTGTGACATGATAGAAATACAATATAAATGTTAGAACTATCAAAGATATAAAACAATGACAATATATTAAAGGCTAAAATGAATAAGATAAGCAATATGATAAGAGAGGTAATTGCAGCAGAAAAAAGAAAACTATGACAAAAATCAAGTGGAAATGTAAACTTGCTGGCCAATTTTGGAACCAACAGAAAGTGTTACCTCTCATTTGCCATCTTATATGTCAGTTTTACCAGTAACTTCTAAATCTGTACATTATTTGTAAGGAGAAGGAAAATCCTAAGGCTTGTCTTAGTGGAGAATGTGTGTGTTGTATTTAGGATAATAGTGAAGTCTGATTGAGCTGTGTTATCTAATCCTATCTAATAAAGGAGTAATATGCAAATTGATCATCACTCCAAGACACAAGATGGCCACCACAAGATGGCCAGCAATGGAGGGCAGTTGTGGGCAGTTGTGGGTGACCAAGCCAGCAGAGGAGGGCAGTTGGGGATGATCTGGTCAGCAAGGGAGGGTAGTTGGGGGGACCAGGCCTGGGGTGGGGAACACAGGCCTGCAGAGGAGGGCAGTTAGGGGGAACCAGGTCTGCAGGGGAGGGTAGTTGGGGGGGACCAGGCCAGCAGGGGAGGGCAGTGGTGGGTGACCAGGCAAGCAGGGAGGGCAGTTAGGGATGACCAGGCCAGCAGAGGAGGGAAGTTGGGGAAGAACCAGGCCTGCAGTGGAAGAGAGTTGGGGCACCCAGGCATGAGGGGAGGGCAGTTGGGGGGACCAGGCCTGCAGTGGAGAGCAGTTGGGGGGAACCAGGCCTGCAGAGAAAGACAGTTGTCGCAGGCAGCGGGGGGGGAGGGCAGGCTTGCAGGAGAAGGCAGTTTGGTGGGACTAGGATAGCAGGGGAGGGCAATTACAGAGGGACCAGTAATCAGGCTGGCCAGGAAGGCTTTAATCAGGCTAGCAAGAGAGTGGTTAAGGGCAATCAGGCAGAGTCAGGCGAGCAGTTCATTTGGGAGCCAGCAGTCCTGGATTGTTCGAGGGATGTCCTAGATTAGAGAGAGTGCAGGCTAGACTAAGGACAGCCCCTCCACACACACACACACACACACACACACACACACACACACACACACACCGCACACAAATTTTGTGCACCAGGCCTCTAGTTTGTATATAAAACATTGTAATTAAAAGTTTGGATTCACCTGTTTCTTGAAATTTTAGAATTAGAGATTGCAGACTTTGGAAATGTGACTAGTATATGATTTAAGGCTTTTAGAAGTGAGGAAGCTTTTCAAGTGCTAAAATGAAAGAGTTCTAGTTTTTAGCTCAAATTCAATTAAGTACTGTTTGTATAGCAGGATATGTGAGATATAAATGTAATAGGTCATTTTCACCCTCTTATAGCTATAAAATTGAAATTTGTAGGACAGAAATAGCTTTTACTACTGAGTTAACAAAGTTATACTGAAATATCATGTTGTTAAAACTGTATATCTATATCTATATCTATGCACACACAGCATTAAGTTTGTTGATGTTAACCTGTCTGGATTTCAAATGTATGCTGATATATATATTGCACACACATATATATATTCAGTGGCCAGATTATTATGATCTCTGAATGCATAATAATCTGGCCACTCATTGTATATTCTATATAATAAAAGGCTAATATGCAAATTGTCCCCTCGACCAAGAGTTGGACCAGCAGGCAGGCCGGCCATCTGCCCATGTCCCCTCCCTCTGGCCAGGCTGGCCGGACCCCACCCATGCACAAATTTATGCACCAGGCCTTGGCCAGATTATTATGCATTCAGAGATCATAATAATCTGGCCACTCAGTGTATATATCATATACACCTACACATAAAAAATGCCTAAAGCAGACATCCAGGTAATTACATTTGCAAAATGAAGACATTTTGGAAAGAACATTGTTTCATAGTTCATTCATTTGCAGTGACTCTTTGTTCCTTTTTTTGGTGGTAATTTTAGAAACCAGTGTCAAGTTTGAAATTAGCTCTGTTAAATTGGGGTTTTGCTGCTTGAACTGCACTGGGTCCTCAAGTAAACCCATGTGAATGTAGCTCTCCTCACCCCCAACATGTGAAGAAACAACCATACCCCAACAGAATAGGATAAAAAATCTAGAACCATTTCACTTTTTATCTTTTTTGTATATGAAAATGAAATAAAATAATAATAAAAAATAAATAAAACACCACAGTTGGCGTGGCTCAATGGTTGAGCATCGACCTATGAACCTGGAGGTCATAGGTTCAATTCCTGGTCAGGGCATATCCCAGATTGCAGGCTTGATCCCCAGTGCATCTCTCATCATTGATGTTTCTATCTCTCTCTCCCTCTCCCTTTCTGTCTAAAATAAATAAACTCAATAAAAATGTATTTTTTTTGCTGGAAACCAAACATTGTCTCACTATGAACAGGAGACCAGAAGGCTGGTCAACCTTAATTGCTCTGAAAGGTCAGAGCTAATCACTCCCTGTTTAGTTGAAACATTGTTAGCTGAAACAGCCTCTACCTGTTTGTTTCCTGTTAATTTCTGTTCTTGTAATTTCCTGGCTAAAGGCTATGGGTGTGTCCCAAAGCCTTAATAAAAGGGAGAAAAAGGCCAGCGCAAGTGGTGGCCCTTTCCACTAGAGGAAGGCTCCCGCCTAGCCCCCCAATATTGCCAAATTAATATTTTATAGTCTCTCTTTTCATTTGCATGCAGCCTCCTTCAGAACCCGAACCCTGAACCACACAGGATGTGGAAAGAGGTTCCCACATCTTTTTAAAAAAAAGAATACCTACAACAGGCTCATCCATAGACTTGACACAAAGAACCAGGACTATAGAGCAATGGCTGATTAGAGTTATGAATGAGAAAATACAAGACTAACCTAGCAACTTTGTATGCCATGAATAAGTGAGTGCTTGAGAAAAAAATTTAAGTACTAAATACTCTTTATTTGATAGTAAACATAAACCACACTAAAATGCCTTTCATTCAGCAAAAGGTAACAGTTTAGAAACAGGGAATTTTATTAAATAGCACAGTTGGGACCAAAAGGATAAAATGGTCACTGTCAGCTTATCTGTAGTGCTTGTCTTTTAATAGGCTAATGAAAACAACTTGAAACACAAGTAAGTCTTACAGATCTAAGAGACAGGGAAGGGATTTCCTCAGAATGTAAGCATATTAATACAACTAGTCATATAAATCTAAATATAAGCCAATCCCCTAGAGGTTTTGAGATGGCAATCACCAGCTCTGTGAAAAGTTGAACACTAGGAATCAAGTCCAATCATATTTTTAGAAGGGAGGACAGTGACAGCATATGCTGAACCAAAATTATCATCAAAGCTCAAAAAGCTGACCATATTCATTTAACCACAAACCAATCTTATTTAAATCAGAAGAAATGCTCTATTTGCCATTCATGATCTGATTCTGATGTATGAGATCAATTTAAATATGGTAACATAAAAAAAGTATCAGACAGCCGAGACCGGTTTGGCTCAGTGGATAGAGAGTTGGCCTGCGGACTGAAAGGTCCCAGGTTCGATTCTGGTCAGGGGCATGTACCTTGGTTGCGGGCACATCTCCAGTGTGGGGCATGCAGGAGGCGGCTGATTGATGTCTCTTTCTCATCGATGTTTCTGACTTTCTATCTCTCTCCCGTCCTCTCTGTAAAAAAAAAATCAATAAAATATATTTTTTAAAAAAAGTATCAGACATTTGTAATAAACAAGGCAATGGCCAACTATTACTTGTTAGTAGCTTTCTAAAGATAAGCTACAAATCTGCCCTTTCTGCACTCTTCTTAATGCCAGTAAAGACAATTTTTGTTCCAGGGATGTACTACTTCTTGGGATTCTCCAAAGCCTCACCCCAGATGATACCTTTGTTCTTATTAGCATCCATGTAAGAAAATCCAGAGGTCTGATCTGTCTTTCACCCAAAGAGACCTTGGAGATTTGGCCCAGTCTTGTGCTTGCCTCCTTTTTCTACATTATGGCACTGGGCACACTTCTGAACCAAAATATTCTTGCCCTTCCCAACATAACCCATCTTTAAATTGCTTGGTAGTCATGCACGACATGGAGATCCCCACTTGCAAGCTGGATGTCCCACTCTCTCTGGAGATTTTTTTTTTTAAGCCTGAGTCCATTTCCCTTTGTTGCACAGGGAGCATGGCATTTGCCTCCTCAGTCAGTTGATTCTGGACAAGTGGGAAAAAGGAAATTTCTCCCGAAATAGCTTCTAAGTTTTATTTTTTTTAATTCAGTTATTCTCCTAGGTTATGCTCCTCTTTCATAAACTTTTTATTTTGCTTCCAAAGAATGAATATGGTAAAATCATAAAAGAATACAGAAAGGAAGTAAAAAAAATTAAAATAGAGAAACCACCAAACATCACCTTAACCACATCAAGGTTAAAATTCCCAGCATTAAGTCACAAAGTGAGTCAATGAGAAGGGCATTTCCACTCTGCAGTAATCTCCCCCCCTCATCATTAACCCCAGTTTAATTTTTAAAAAGCATCAAACAAATCTAAATTGGGACATTCTGCAAAATAACTGATCAATACTTTTCATAAGTGTCAACGTTATGAAGGGAAAGTATAGACTGAGAAACTTTCTCAGATTCAAGGACACTAAGTTAAGACTGACAAATGCAACCCAGAAAACTGAATTATTAGCTGAATTATAAAAAGAACATTAGCAAACAAACAAACAAACAAAAAACTATTGAAATCTGAACAAAGTATATAATTAAGGTTAATATAATTTTTGATACAATTTTCCTAGTTTTGATAAATTCATCATAGTTATGTTAGATGGAAACTAGTGTATAAAAGCCCTCTGTACAATATTTTCAAAACTTCTATAAATCAAAATGTATTTCAAAATTAAAAAGTTACAGAAAAACTCATTGGGTCTTATATAGATTCCAAACACATGCCTAAGGCTGATTCATACTTTTGATATTGTTTTAGACCATCCCAAATTTCTATATCTACTATCACACAGATGGGCTATTAATTTTTCTTCTATATTATATGCTACTGATAGTATGATGACAAAGAGTGGCATTTGATAGAGGAATTCTGCCAACTGCTAAGTCTGCTCTTCTCTCTGAACATATTATCTGTCTGGGTTTCTAAGCCTCTTGTCTGTTAATGCTATATGCAGTGCAATTTTGAATGTTTCTTCTATAGTTGATTTTTCATTTGTATTTACTGAATTTTTCATTTGTATTTACAAAAGTCTCCTTTTTTCCTACTAGAAAATATCCATTTGTTGTATTTTGAGAAAAATAAATAAATTTGATTGGCTTATCAAAAAACTACTGTGCTTAATTTGAAAATACTATATGAAAATCTGATATAATCTATCCTAATATATAAAAAGCCAGGGGCTGTCACCACTGAAACAACCAGATGGATGACCGAATACCAACTGCGTAGGGCAACCAGGCTGGCAGGAGGGTTAGTGAGGGACAACCAAATGACTGAACAGCAGTTTGTGTGGGGCGACCAGGATAGCTGGGGCAGAAATTAGGGGTCACCAGTTAGGGATGATCAGGCAGGCTGGGAGATAGATGAGCAGTTAGGAGTCAGTGATCCTGGATTGTGAGAGGGCCTAAACCAGCAGTCCGACATCTCCTGAGGTGTCCTGGATTGAAGAGGGTGCAGGCAGGGCTGAGGGGATCCCCCCATGCATGAATTCCATGCACTGGGCCTCTAGCATATAGTATATAAAAACCTAAGCAACCTAAAGACAAAATGACCAAATGACCAGGCGACCAATTGACCAGTTGCTATGATGTGCACTGACCATCTGGAGGTTGCCGCTCAATGCAGGAGCTGCCCCCTGGTAGTTAATGCACTCTCACAGTCAACCTCCCATGGCCAGCCAATCTCCATCAGCCCTTCTGGCCAGCCTCCATCAGCCCCAATCACTGGCCAGGCTGAAAGACCCAACCTGTGCTTGAATTTGTGCACCAGGACTCTAGTATTTCATAAAATAAACTGGACTTAGATTGGAACAAACTAATTACTGTTCCAATAAAATTATATACCAGGATTTCTTCTGTTATTTGAACATGTATTCAACTTTTGGATTCACTTACCTAGCACAAACAGATTTACATTGTATATGTCTTAGTACAGCCCTGTTCATTATGAGTAAAACTTGATTTTGAGTTCTAATATTATCCTACTACTTTTGCTCTATCATGAGCCATTTCTAAGTCAAAAGATACATCATTGTAAATTGGTGATTTTACTAGTTTTCTATAGCTGTGTAATAAGTGATGACAACCTTAGGGTCTTAAAAGACACATTTATTATTTCACAGTTTATAGAGAGCAGATGTCTTGTAAGACTTGACCAACTCCTCTTTCAGGATCCCTCAAAGCTTAATCAAGGTATTAGCTCGACTGCATTCTCAATCAGGTGTTTGGTGAAGAATACATTGCAGGCTCACTCAGGTTATTGACACAATTTATTTCCTTGTTATTATATGACTTGGAACCCTAGCTTTCTGCAGGCTGGAGGTTGCCTTCAGTTACCAGAGGTCACCCACACAGGTGACCCATAGTCCCTAGCCATTTCCTCTAGAACCCTACCACATGAGATTCTCTAATATGGTTGCTCCCTGTATCAGGCTAGCAAGGGGAGTTCCTATTTCTGGTTTATCCAGCATAGAGTTTTACATAAAGTTCTAATCACAATGACATTCTATCACCTTTGCCATATTCTATTGGTTACACGCAAGTCATAGTTCCCATCCACATTCAAGAGGCGGTGATTACATAAAGGGATGGATGCCAAGGATAGTCATCATATGGTACATCTGCCATAGTGATGAATTAAAACAAATAATATCTTCACAAAATAGAAATTAAATAATTGAAAATGTCAAAACGTAAGTCATGTAAAATTATGTTCTTGGAAAATGTCAATTGAATGTTGGCTGAAATATTCTTGTAAAAACAATGTCAACCATTAAGGATATTAAGACTAATAATAATATAATGAGAATATATAAAAATTATAATTAAATTTACATATGATATGTCTTCAGGCAAATTTATTTTTCTTTGAAAACATTAAAATTCATATCAGCCATTTAATAGATCATCAGAAACCACCAGTATTCAGCAGAATCTCCTGTAAGAAACATCCTCTGGAATATTAATCTTTTATTAGACAATAGTCTATGTTACCTCATCAAGAGAAAGATATAGATTGGGGAAATTTTTTCTCGTTCTAATTACAAAGTCTACTTTCATATTTTTTCTCATAAATAAACTTATTATTGGTTAATATTTCAGTTAATGCAGACATTGTAGTAAAAGTTGCAATAAGAAAAAAAATCCCATTGCCTTCTATGGAAATAATTTATATACAACGAGAATGCATAGCATTGTTTTTATACATTACCATGATGGAGCTTCAGCTAAATTATGACAATGTAGAGGAATGAGTAAGACAAGATGCCAGTTTTTCTGACTATTTAAAGCAGGCACTCTTAAAGCATGCCACTGCAACTATTTATGCAAAAGATGGGCATGAGCCATTTCTAAGCCATAATATACATCATTGTATCCCAGAAAGAAAAATAAAGTTAATCACTTAATTTGAAGTTGGTTTGATTATCTCTTTGTAACTCAATTACTAAGAGCAAATATCATGTTAACACATCTGAAATAATAAGAGAAGGGATATTTTACACTTGTGAGTCTTTCCCTAAAGACACTGTTTCCTACGCTCACTGGCTTATTCCTAATACAGGCATTCAGTCAACTGCAGTGCATCTCACATTGTCTATAATTATTCCTTTCTCCTAGCCTACAAAGCCTAAATATACTATAAACTACATAAGGAAGTAGATATTAAAGTCATTAAAAACATAAATGGAGTACTTCAAATATGGCATTATAATCAGAAAGTGATATGTCTCTTTGTTTAAGGCTTAGATGAAGTCCCAAAGAGTATGAATATAGCCATAAGTTTATGGAATGTTGCAGGAAGCTTTTTTTGGTAAATTTTCAACATACAGTTTTTTATCTGTCTTGAAGTAACTGCTACTTTGGGTGGTAAAGCTATCGCTCAACACACCATTCCATTTCTGTAGCTTAACTTTTAAATAGCATAAAAGTGTATTTCCCCGAAACAATTGTTTGCTTTAGTTGCTGTGTATCCACAACATTATCAAGACTGATAACTAACCTAGATATGCTTAAATCACCTCACATAAAGATTTATATATTCACTTTTGCTCAAATCCAATAGCTTTATATAATAATTCTCATCTAACTGTGGTAGGAAATAAGAAAATTTTATATTAATGTTATATAATGAGTTTATAGCTAAATATATTTCACAAAGGCACAGACCTCTCATTGTTATGAAGTGAGATTTTCCTTTTACAATATTTCCATGTGATTAAGTTAGAGATCAGATAACCTTCTTATGCAGTATTTGCTTCATAGCAATGTAAATCTCAAAATCAATGGCATTATTCTACAGACTTATTCCATTCTACATGCAAAATGAACACAAAATAAATAGGTAAACCAAATAAAAATGTAAAACATGAAAAATGTATCACTTGAGAACATAAACAGAAAGAGCAAAATAAAGAAAAGGAAATATGTGATAGCAATAGAAGTAAATAATCAATACATAAATCAGAAACTTTACATTTTCAATAAGTATTTCAATGGGTTTTGTTAAGGTGTCAATACTCTAAAATGGTAAGTCTAAATTGTATAATTATCTGCATTAATATATATTGCTACTTCAGGTTAAAGATCGCATTCATTTACTTTTTTTTCTAAAAATTTCAGTATTGTTTCATTCAAACAAAATCAAAGCATTAGCTCAACAATTAAAGCTACATCTGGCTAATTTGCTTGATGGAAGAATAAAGTGGGTGCAATTTATTTATAGTTTTGAAAATGATCAATTATGCTCTGAAAAAATTGACTCTCCAGTCATGTTATATCATTACTGTGATTGTCAAACACTATGCAGTAAATATTGATTGAGACATTATAACACTAGTACAGGCAACTGTAAACTATTCTAGTGTTATCAATGCTTCAGTTAAGTCAGAACTTGTTTAAAACACATATAAGCTGATGTTATAGGTATTAGAAGAAGCTCTTTAAGAGTTTTATTTGTCCGAAATGGGTTTGGCTCACTTGATAGAGCTTTGGCCTGTCGACTGAGAGGTCCCAGGTTCAATTCCGGTCAAGGGCATGTATCTTGGTTTTTGGCACATCCCCAGTAGGGGGCGTGCAAGAGGCGGCTGATTGATGTCTCTCATCGATATTTCTAGCTCTCTATCTCTCTCCCTTTCTCTCTGTAAAAAATCAATAAAAATACATTTTTTTAAAAAAAAGAGTTTTATTTGTCTTGCATCTTCAGAAGCTGGACAAGGGTAGGATCTGTGTTACATAGACAAGAAACAAATATATTTGGAAACATCAATTTTCTTTAATTTCAGGACATATTTCACATTAAGAATTGCCAAGTTGAAGCTTGTGATTCTTAAACTTTTATTTCCTCTCTGTCCTTGACAAATTAGACTGAGGTGAGTAAATACATCCTGGAATATTGCATGCCATTTACCCCCTTTTTATGGCTTGTTACTTATCATCTTTATCCACAATAATTGCATTTCGGTTTTAATAAAGTTTACTTTAAGATTCCTATGAGAAACATATCTGTTTATGTTTAGCTTGTTTCCTCTAGGCTTGGATTATCCATAGAAAGCAAACATTAATCACACTTCCCAATCTTGGGCTCATGATTCTCAGTTAAGGCTTCAAGCAAATATAGTAAGTATATTCTATGCTACTTTCTCAAACTGATGTAAGTTTTGGAATTTGAAAATTAAAAGCATATTTTCAAATTCTCAAAGTTACAGATTTGGAGAAAAAAAATGAGTTCTTCATTTTAGAACATTTCATTAAATGGGATAATTTTCAATTTATATTCCTGGAGATATTTGGTAGAGAAATCATTTAGCAAACTTTGTACTGGGAACTTTATTAGATGTTATACATTTACTTAAGAGATACATTTTTGTTCCATCAAGGAGGATACTGCCCACTAAGAAGTTTTAAATGCTAAGATTGAGATAAGCATAGCATGTGGAGCAAATAGGAAACTTTATCTCATCTAGCAGGACAAGCAGAGTCAGAAAAAAATACTCAGAATGAGGCACTATCTGAAATTTATTAACATGATCAAAGAAAAAATAATGCATTGAGTACTAGCTGCAATATTCTACCTTTGTACAAAACCACTGAGTTAAAAAATGATACAGCAAGTTTAATTAATGTAGATCTACACTCAGCTACGGCCAAAAAATCTGGCAAATCTGAGCTTAGAAAACTGACGAAGGAATTTAAATAGGCACACAACCAGACATGGAAAAGGGTCAGCAAGTTAGAGGTGAGCATCTTAAGTACTATTTTTTTCCTTTCCCTCTCATTGCCTTGTATTAACTAGGGTCTACGGATGCAATTTGGAAAGTTTCTGTAGTTGGCCAAGGGTAAAAGGCTTTTTTTTTCCATTAAATGAGTATTCAGCTTATATTTTTCAGCCTGGAGAAGAACAATTGGTGGTGGTAGTGGGAAGCATTTGTGAATAGCTTCATGAAAAGTCGTAAACATGAATCAGAAGCACTGGCACCTTCTCCCAACCCCTAATATTATAGGTGTTTACACTTCCTGATACAGTAGTAACAAGAGAGGCAGCAGCAGTAGGTTGGGAAGGCTGCACAGAATACATCAACAGGAACAGACCAGCTAGCTAGTGTCTGCCCATTGGTTATGGCCCAAATCATGTAGTCCTAGCAACTATGACATAATTTGACTCTCCCTGTCTGAGTAAATACCTGAAATTAAAAAAAAAAAAGAAAAAAAACTGAGCAAAAATATGCTGAAGTGTGTGGTGAGGGATTTTATTCTAGGATAAATAATCAGTGATCAGGCCTAGAAGAACTGAAGCATCCATCTTATATAAAAATTGCTGTTTGAAATTTTAACCCTGTTATTTTGGCATCTGTAAATGCTTGCTTGCTTAAATAATAAGGAAAATAATACTACACCCATTCCAGAGAGGACATTAACCTTCCCCGACCAAGGTTATCAGTGCTGGCATCAGGCCAGGCCTTTGGTTGAGGTCTCAAAGCGCCAACACCTAGGGCTCTTTAAGAACTTGCAAAGGGGACTGGAAAACCCTTATTTGGGAGACAAAGAGCTGGAAAAAGCATAAATCAGAAAGCTTCCTTCATGTTTATTTGCCTAGAATTTGAAAGACATTTTTCTCTGGGCCCGCGTGTAATAATAATAAAGTGTGACTCCATTTTTCTAAGAGTTGCTTGTTTTTCTCCTGTCTTCTGCAACAGAACAGAATTAGTAGTAATTTTGAAATATAAAAATATATTATTCCTATCCACCAAGTCAACCAGAGGAATATAATCCACAAATGTTTTGTGTCTGACCCACAGATGGCTGATATTATATGAGAAAATAGCAGAAAATTAATAATACAAAAATTGAAATAGAAAATATGGTCCATTTAATTGTATTTCTTTTCTTTTTTTTTTTCACACCCTAACCCTAAACTTAGCCATAACCCTAGCTTTAAGCCTAGCCCTAGTCCTAGACAAGCCCGAGGCCTAGTCTTATCCCTACACATAGCTGTATCCCTAATAATAAACCTAACCCTAACCCTGACCCTTACCCAAATTCTAATTTGAACTCTGACACTAACCCTAGACCTATCCCTTACCCTAACCCTAACCCTAACACTAGCCCTAAACCTAATCTTAGCCCTAACCCTAACCCTAATAATTGTATTTCTAATGGAACATTTTTAAAAGAGAGGGAAAATGATCTGATACATTAAAAATTAAAATAAAATATAAAAATTCCTAATAAATCAATCATTACATTATGTATAAAATAACTATGATAATTAAAAGGCAAATACTCTAAAATTGGATTTAAGAAAACAGAATCTAGCCATATGTTGTTTTTAGATGAAACAATGAAGACAAATGAACACAAAAGGAATGAAAGCAATGGGAAGAAGAAATATAGCAGATAAATATGAATTGGTAGAAGACAAATGTACATTTGAATATCTGAAAATAATTAAAAATGTATATACAAAAGAGACTAGTAAGAACAACAAGCCTCTAGCAAAACTAAGTAAGAAAAAGAGGACAAAATGGGATATTTAGAATAGAAACATAAAACACCACAGACATAGTATTAATTTTTAAAAGCATGAGACAATGTTATGAACAAATAAATAAACAGTTTTAAAATTTGACATTTTTAGAAAAGCATAAAATGTTAAAATATATTATTAACCAGAAAAAGATAGCAATTAACAAATAAATGCAGAAATGACCCAAATTATTATGGAGTATTTTAGTGGAAGAAATAGCTTTATTGCAAGAAAACAGGGAACCCTAAAAAGTTTTAGAACAATGAAATAAAATAATCAAACTTAAAATTTAGGAAAATTAACAATTTCACTTTGCCTGACTGAGGAGTTACTGAGACTCATGCTAAAACTGGGAAAGTCACTGATCAGCTTAGCTGTGACATTAAGAAAAAAAGACATCAACTGATTGTGGAACAGATGATGAAGAAAGACACATGTCACAATTCTATTGCTGATAGAAATAAACTGAAAGACATATTTTTTACTAAAAAACACATGGTCCAACCTACAGATAAGAAGAGAGATCATGGAATAATGTAATCCAATATCACTAAGCAATGCACCTAAATCTGGCGCACAGAGCTATACTGACCAGATAAAAGCCAGCCATTCCCCCAATAGAGAGACAACATTCTAAGCCTGCAAAAGAGAGTTCTGCCTATTCCTTCCTTTATTCATCTGCAATTTATGTCTCCTTCCAGTTAGAGAGTATAATTGCCATAAATCATAAAATTATCATATATATAATGGTGAGGTGGATCTGTGTTGTATTTGAGGATATAGTGTAAACTACTGGCCCAGTGCACAAAATTCATGCACATCAAAGGGGGATTAAATATAGAAAATAATTTAATATTGCTATTTGCCCTTTCTCTATAATAGAAGTGTCAGAAATGAAAAAAAAATAAAATGTATATGAAAACCTCCCTTCTGTCAGGGTCTGGGGTATACCATGGGACCCAGAGTCAAGTCCCCACCCACCCACATGCACATCAAAATTTCATGAGATCCATACCCAGCCATCCCTCTCCCCTCACATTGGGCTAGATTCAGACCTGACCAGTTACATCCTTGTCAAGCCCTGCTGGGCAGGAGGCATAGCCTCAGGTCCCTTGGCCTGGTGCAGGATGGGGGGCATGGCCTGAGGTCCCCAGCCCATAACAGGAGGGCATGCCTTAAGATCCCCCATCAAGCCCTGCAAGGTAGATGGGTGCAGCCTCAGGTCCCCCAGCCCAGCACCGGGAGGGGGCACAGCCTCAGGCCCTCCATCAAGCCCTACCAGGTGGGGGACATGGTCTGAGATCCCCTGTCAAGCCCCGCCAGGTGGGGGTAGTGGCCTCAGGTCCCTTGGCCTGGCACTGGAGTGGGGTGTGGCCTCAGGCCACCCTGGCGTCAGGCTGGGGGGCGCAGCCTGAGGTCCCCACAGATCCCTGCTGATTGCTTGTTAAGGCTTCTTATGGGAACTTGACCTCAGCTGTAGGTGCAGCCGTCTTTGTGATTAGAGTGATGGTCATTAGCATATTCTCTCTTTATTAGATAGGATAAAATGTTTCATAAAAGTCAAGGTAAATGTTGAGAGCTCTGCACACAGGGGAATGTGTTCATTCTTTCACTATACAGTATCCCCATCTTCAGGGCATATTTCCAAGACCCCTGAAAATGCTTCAAACTGTGGTTAGAATCAAACCCTATACTAGTATATATATATGTTTTTTTTTTCTATGCATGCATACCTATAATAGTTTAATTTAGGGTATATTTTAACAACAATAATTAATAATAAAATAGAAAAATTATAACAATATAATGTAATAAAAGTTATTTGAGTGCTTCAGAAGTATTTTAAGGTAAAATAGAGGTTACTGAAACACAAGCATTGTGATACCATCACAGTCAATCTGATAACTGAGATGGCTACTAAGTGACTAATGGGCAGGTGGTGTATATGATGTGTATACTCTGGGCAAATAGGATGTCACGTCCCAGTTGGCAAGATTTCATCATACTGCTCAGAATGGCCTGTTATTTAAAGTTCATGAATTGTTTATTTCTGGAACTTTTCCATTAATATTTTCAAACAATGATTGACCACATGTATTGAAACCATGAAAAGTGAAACTGCAGATAAGGTGGGATTACAATATTTTCAAGATGAGACAGAAAACATGTAAGAGATATTACTGAGCCCAGGTCTACCAGACACACTTTAAAAGCATCCTGAGTGTCTGTCAATCAGAAGCTCGCATAACCAACCTGGCTCTCATACTTTAATGTTAAGTAGGAGGAGGTAGCAGATGCAAGTGGACAATGCATCTGGGACCTGACATGGAAATACTAGACCTATAAATACTTTCCCAATTCACAGATGAATAAAAAAGAAAAGGTGTCATGGATGAAGGAAACTTATCATAGCTAAAGAGACAAAAGAACATTATGACGGAATCTGAGAATAAAAGCATATGTCTAAAATCTATTTCATTTAAAAAAGTGAAATTTCAAAAACAGCAGGAATCAAGAAAGAATAGATTCTATAAAAGGGCATAGATAGAAATGAAGACAGAACAGTATTGAGATGATGGTGCAAAGGAAGATTATAGACATAGTGCAATATAAAGATCTTATAACATAGAAACCCACATCTGAAACTTATATGTTCACTGAGTCCTGATGCACAAAATTTGTGCATGGTGGCAGTTTCCCTCAGCTCAGCCTGCACCCTCTCAAATCTGAGACCCCTCGGGAGATGTCCAACTGTTGGTTCAGGTCCAATCCCACTGGCAGTCAGACATCCCTCTCACAATCTGGGGCTTTTGGCTCCTAACCACTTGCCTGCCAGCCTGATAGCCCCCTAACCGCTCTTCTGCTTGCTTGATTGATGCCTAACTGCTCCCCTACTGGCATGATCGTCCCTAACTGCCCTCCCCTGCTGGTCTGATCACCTCTAACTGCCCTCCCCTGTGGGACTGAGGGAACTGGAGGATTCTGGCTGGATGAGGCAGGGTTGGATGAGACTGAGGCTGGATGAAGCTTGATGCTGTGGGGACTGAATGAGGCAGGGCTGAGAGAACTGGGAACTCTGGCTAGATGAGGTGGGGCTGAGGAAGACTGGGGGACTGAGGCTAGATGAGGTGGGGCTGAAGGGACTAAAGTACTCTGGCTGGATGAAGCAGGGCTGATGGAACTAGGAGCTGCCATCTTGTGGCTGTGGATGCTGCCATCTTGTGAGGGCATGGTAGTCAATTAGCATATTTCCTCTTTATTAGATAGGATGCTGAACAATGTTACCCCAATCAATTTTACAAATAAAAACAACTAAAAAAATAAAAAAGAATACTATAGAAAAGTAGGAAATTACTCAAACTACCTAAAGTGAAATAGCAAAATTTAATGTATATGTATCTTAACATAATATGCATTTTATAGAAGAGATGTAGAATAAGTTTAGAAAGAAAATCAGGCCTTATGATAAGGAAATCTGAGAATGTCAAAATTAAAGAAAACAGTAAAGAAAAAAATTAAAGTCTTTTTTAAAGGTGATAGCTAAGAAAAGTGAGTATAAATTCAACCTAAGAATGATAAGTTCAAGAGGGAAAAAATAAAACAGATAAAAATAAATGATCTAAATATGTTGATAATGAAGTAAAGAAAGGTGAAGATTATGACAATAAAAAATTCATATGTTAAGACAAATTTTAAGTACAGATAAAAGTAGTCAATATTAAAAAATATAGCACATATACAAAATCTCTAAAAAGTTAAGTAAAGTAATATTCCAATTCCATAGTTATGGTTTTAAAAAAACATAAGGATAACATAATATTTTTAAATCTTAGAATTATGATAAAAAGCCAGAGAAGGGTTTACTGAATATCGATTTCACTTGAATAAGAGTTAAAAGTTATTGTTTCTGTTTTTTGTTTTTACGTTAGTAACTGGTACTTTTGAATTGGAAAGACTCACTTTATTTTTTTCTAGGTTTATTGAGGTATAATTGACAAATAAAATAGTAAAATATTTAAACTGTAAAATGTAATGATTTGATATATGTACACATTAGACACATTCACTTTAAAAACAAAGAAAATCACCAGAAGAATTTGAATCTTCTAAATCACTATAGAATCTAATTCATTTTTAGGTTTCCAAGGAGTGACCATCAAATATATATGATGGTCACACACACACACACATGCATAAAGGGAAGAAATCTATTATTGCTGAAAACTAAGAAAGAGCACAATAATTTTCATTTAGGAAAAAAAAAACAGATGTGATCATGTTGAAGAACTACAAAAGACTTATTTCCACTCCTTCTCTTATTTAAAATAGAAGATTGTCATAAAGAATAAAACTAACAAAACTCCACTATCTCAGCCAAAATGAAGAGTAAGGCTGGGTCCTGAGGTAGGCAGATAACAATATAAACAGCTGTGTGTTTCAGGAATAGATAACTGTTTTAAAGGAATCTCTAAAAAAATACCATTCCGCCAAAAGCAACAATTTACTAAAGGGCAGGAGGGTAGAAGCACTCTGTCCTAGGCCAGAATGTAGAAGAGCTAAATAAAGATAAAGCAATGAAAACACACAGACATAGGTATAACTAGATAGATACATTTGCATATATGATATTATACTTATATGATATATTTAGATCTTGTGTTACTTTGTCTTTTATAACTTATCTCATAATTTTAACTGAACAACAATAAAGTCAAAGAGGAAAAGGAAACTCTGTAATAATCATTCTTCTAAAAATCTCTCTTCAAGGATACATGCATAAGGATAAAAATGGCAGGGCTATATATAATAGCAAATATCTGGGAAAAAAATATAGAAGCCCATCAACAGGCACTATTATGTAAATGATTGTACTTCTATGTAATGAAATAGTCTATTCTTTAGGGTTAAAATTAGTTAGATCTTGCCCTGGTTGTTGTACTTCAGTTGGTTTTGTGACCTCCAGTTCACTGAAAGATTGTTGGTTTGATTTCAGACTAGGCACCTGTGCGAGGTGGGGACTCATTTCCAGGAGACAGCCAATTGATGTTCCATTGATGTTTCTCACATTGATCTTTCTCTCTTTCTCTCTTCATCTCTTTCTAAATTCAATTTAAAAATATTTAACAAACAAATTAGTTAGATCTCATTGCACTAGAATATGTCTGACTAAATAAAAAAAATGAAGCAAGGCACAGAATAATGTCACTAGTATGTTTGCACATGTTCACTAAAGATGACAGGTGATGTTTATCTGTCAATGAGACTTGTTCATTTTGACAATTGTCAAATTATTGGAATTATGTATCTTTGAATTCTAAAGCTGGGAATCTGGCATAGCAGAAGAGTTATTTCTATTGTATAACTTTCTTATAGGTTGAATTTCATGTGTCACATTTATTTTAACATATATTTTAGGATAAAACTTTCTAACACTAACATTTAGAGTTGGTACCTAGGAAATGACTATGGAAACTGGAAATCTATCAGCATGGGCTAGTATTGTGCAATGATTTTTAGATAGTGTTGAGCAACATGAGACTTGGTTGGAAAGTTTGTAAAGAGGACATTCTGAACAAAGAGAAGTGTGTGGAGGGCCACCTGCCCTGTTTATCAGAATTCTGACTTAGGGAAGACAAAGGGGAGTGTCAAAGGTGGCACCCTTAATTATTCCTTGACCTTTCCAAACAAGTCTGTGCATGTGTAGATCGTTGGTGTTTACTGGAATCCTTATGCTTAATCCCTGGATGCCGTTCCTAGAGGACAATGAGAACATATGTGTCCTCCCAAGATTACTCATCCTACTGATTTTAAAAGATAAAAGTTCCAATAAAAGGCTAACAAGGCAGGCAATCCAGGCTGCTCTAGAGATTAGAGCCAGGAGCTTCTTAGCCCTCTCTTTCACAATCAAACTATGTCTGAGTAATCTGTTCATTGTTGTTCAGGGGCTTCTGGTTAGCCTCAGCAAGATCTATATATATAAAAGCCTAAGTGATCATTACAACCAGATGACCACCAGGGAGCAGACACTCACTACAAGAGCTGTCCCCTGGTGGTCAGTGTGTTCCCACAGCCAACCTCCCGTCATTGGCCAACCTACTGTGGTTCCTCCCCCCAGGCAGCCAACCCCGATTAGCCCCAATTGCCCCCAACCTCTGGCCAGGCCAAGGTACCACACCATGCACAAATTTGTGCACCAGGCCTCTAGTAGAATTATAAGTAGAAAATTGCAGAAACTGAAATAAAGCCAAATTTAAGACTTGAGATTATTTGTTTTCCACTATTAATATCCTTGTCAAAAGCATAATTTTGTCTTTCAGAAGAGAAATTCTGAACAGCTTTTATGCCTCTAACTTAGGCTCTAGAAAAACAACTACCCAATTGTAACTTGATTATGCAAATTTGGGAGATGGAAATGCTTGTCAACACATATAAGATGAGATTGGGGAAAGTGGCTACAGTTCTTTAGACACTAGAAAACATGGAGCTCACGATATACCAGGAGTCACACAGTGGTGAATATGATCTTGAGTGAAGAAAGCGGGGAGAGGACAAATCCTTCATAGTGATATAATTTTTACTAAAATAAAAGAGACTTGTGAATCATACAATCATGTAGATGTTGGCTACATGTCCCAGAAGCATCTTGAGTTAGGTTTTGCCTCCTAAAAATTAAAATATACTAGTATATGTATTTAGGTATTAGTTCTTGGTGATTGCTAGAAATTCTTTGCACTTACAAAACAATGAGAGAAATGTCAGCCTTTTAGAGTCAGTCTGCATGTTGTCACCCCAAATCCATTAGCTCTTTCTACCATAGTAACTAAATTTAATGGGACGCATGGCCACCCAGTTATTCTAATAATTCCTAAGCTCTCTTATAATTTGGTATGGTCAAATGACTAAGTCAACACCCAGAGACTAAAAGAAGAAATAATAAAAAATCTGACACTTTAGATATTAAAGGGAAATAGTTTGCAATGGGCTTTATTTTTCTCCTTTTCTACAGTCTGGAGCACAGACATGATATCAATGTATCTGCAATGAAGCAGATGCAGAAAATTCCTTAGAAGATGGTGGTGATAGTGGGGAAGGGCATGTAAGAAAAATAGAGCCATAATTGTTTAATAATGACTCACCTTACTAACTATAGTTAAGAAGTTTTCTTACAGGCCTTGTGAAACTGAAAGATGAAACAAAGCTGTAAAAAAGATAAAGTGCCTCAATGGGTCTATGACTCAGAAAGGAAATACATTTTGAGAATAGACCAAGGATGATAGGACATGCTTTGATTTGGTTGCTGTGCCTGGACCCTGACCTCCTCTGGAAGATTTTCTCAGGAACAAACACCATTCTCTGTCCCAGTGAAGCAGGAATTTTAGGGAAATATAGGCAGCCTTAGGGATTCTTTTAGAATTGGGGTACATGGAAAAAACTCAGGGCCACAGACTGAGAGAAGGTACATTTCCACAACACAAGGAATCAGCAACCAGTATATTTCCATAAGACAAGGGAACTGGAAGTAGCCAAGAAAGGTCTATATTTACAAAATAAAGAGAAGGAAACCCTTCATTTAGAAGGAGAAGAAAAGCCCAAAGAGAATAGGAAAACAATAAGGAAGGAGGGGTGGGTCGAGAACCTCACATGTTTGAGCCCAGGAGTTACTATAGTAACCAGTCTAAGGGAACAGTGACCAACCAGAGGGTATATCAAGGCACCAGGATCTGCAGCCTTTACAAGCCATAGGGAAAGGGAATCCAGTGGGACTCTTTCTCTCTCCCTACATGCGAGTTAGTTCTGTGGGACTCTTCCCTCTCCCCACGTGGGAGTCTGTACTTCTTCAATAAATCTCCACTTTTGCTATACCACTTTCTGTCCATGGATTAATTCTTCCATTCTGGCTGACAAAGAATCCGTGTTCCAATCCAAAATTTCGTTATCACCAGGAATGGGCTGAGCTGTTTGTAACATCATAAAAAGTTAACCACCTTATTACTGGACTTTGAGCTCCTGAAGCCTGGAATGCAGACTCTATCCTGCCCTTTCCATGTTTCATATGCAGCTAGCAGCTGCACATAGCTATCTTCTCCCTCGTGAATCTATATAATTAGCCAACTGGTGAGGGGGGTCAGAGCAGAATTTCCAGGGTGATCGACTGCTCTCCCCATACTGCCAGCATTATTGGAGTAACTGCTCATATAATTTAACCGGGTCTCTGCTTAATTTGGCTCAGTAGTGACAGGAAGCCTTGGACCCATTGTGCCTGGATTTAGTGGGATAAAGAATTTAAGAAACCAGAATATCTGAATTGCATCTGAAATAAAATTTTTAAGTGACAAATAAGTTTCTATTGCATTTTCAACCACTAATTCTGTGGGTTCTTGTTGCAGAAATTTAGCCTTTACCCTACCTAATAAACTTTTATTTTAAATCAAGATATTGAATCACTGATATAGTGACTTGACTAAAGTCAGAGGCAGACTCAGCAGATATTTTCAGATTCTGATTTCATTCCTCCACAGTCCTTCTCATTAGCCTTTTCCTAGGAGTATTTTAATATTTTTTATGACTCTGATATCTTTGAAATAACCATTTCCACACTAGTAGTACTCTGCAATAGGAGTTTCTAAGAAAATATATGAAATGGTGAAGAGGGATTTTTGGCCTGGACCATGTCGTGCTCCCCTGGGCAAAATGGTTCATGGGTTCTTTGTCCATTGGAGTTGAGGAATGAATCCATGGATAGAAGGTGGAATAGCAGAGGTGGGAATTCATTGAAGAACAAGTACAGACTTCCACGTGGGGAGAGGGAAAGGGTCCCACTGAGTCCCTGTTTCCATGGTTTATAAAGGCTGCAGATCTTTATGCCTTGATATTCCCTCTGATTGGTCACTATTCCCTTGGACTGGTTACTATGGTAACTCCTGAACTCAAAGGTCTAACCTCACATGGGACATGTGAGGTTTTTCCTCTCCTCCTTTTTTATTGTTTTCCTCTCCTCCTTTTTTATTGTTTTCCCTTCTTCTTCTTCCTCTGAATGAAGGAGTTCCTTCCCTTTATTTTATAAATATAGACCTGCTATTTCCAGCTCCCTCTATGGAAATGTACCTGTTGCAGCTTTTCAGTTTCCCTGTGCTTCTTTTATGGTTCCCCTAATTTCTAAAATTTCTTAAACCTGTGTTTTTCACCCCTAAAAATTCCTGTTTTAATGGTACATTGCCTTCATTACAGAGATTATTGAGGGTTGAGGGGTAGAGAGGGGGGAGCCTAAAAGCCTTAAATGGATTCCTGTCTTTGAATCCTGAGACCGTCATATTTTTTAAAAGTGTATGTGTGTCCATGCCATCAGAGCTATCAAAGCTGAATTAAAATAATGTGTGAAAGTACATATTAGAACAGTGTCTAGCACCTAGGGTAGTGGTTGGCAAACAATGGCTCTTGAGCCACATACGCCTCTTTGGCCCCTTGGGGGTTGCTCTTCCACAAAATACCATGTGTGGGTGCGCACATACAGTGCTATTGAAACTTCGTGGCCCATGTGCAAAAGTCGGTTTTTGGCTCTCCAAAGAAATTTTAATCATTGAATTATTGATATTTGGCTCAGTTGACTAATGAGTTTGCGGACCACTGACTTAGGGACTCTCTATAACTTAATTACTCCCAATTTGATGGCCAGAAATGTAAACCAAATATTTTCTTCAAACAAACAAACAAAGCAACTAAAACCATTATCTCTATTCCATTTCTTAAGCAGGGGAAGAGGAAGTATGATATAAAACAACACATCCTATTAATTAATAATCTTCCTTAAAATACAAGCAACTCATAAAATGTTGATCTGAGCCAAAAGTGAAACAGTAGCTATGGATACTGTATGAATTACTATCCAAGATAACAAAAAAGTTAACTGCAATTGAATCTGAATATTTATTTTTTCCAAAAATCCAGTCTTCTAAAGTTTATGTTCCCCTAGCAACTATAACTCATCTTTAACACATGGATAGTATATATATATATGTATATATATATATAACCACATAATACATATTATATACATATATGTCTTTTAGTAGCTTATAATTCATTAATAATACTGAAATTATACTTAAATAAATATGTAAATAAAACTAATTATTTGTTAACATGGTAATGATAACACAACAGTGAATGCAAAAAGAAAATTAATGAGTATAGTAAAATTCAAAATTTACTTATACCTTTATTATTATCTGTTTTATAGATAAAGTATATTAGCAAATTCCAAGCTGTAGAAATTAGGCATAAAAAATGAGAGTGCCCCTAACTTTATGCCACATTTTCTCTTGTTTTTGTTGTTGTTCCCATAAACCTCTCTTAAGCTTTTCTACCTTTAATATAAGAAAGGAGTATTTTACTTTATGCATGTTCTCCTTATTAGCTGTTCTCAGTGCTTAAACTTTCTCATTCCAATCTATGTGAAAATCCTTTCAAGCCCACTTGCCTATACTTCTCCACTGAGCCTTCCTTGGCTCTCTTTCCAGGACCAGTCTGGTTTTTCTTTTTTGAATCTCTCTCAGGATATTTAAACATAAAAATAGCTTTGAAATATTGAGTGTCAGACAGTGTGCCAGTCATTTGGCAGATAGTATTATTATGCTTTAGGAAGTCTGCTGATGAAAAGATTGAGTCAAAGAGCCCAATGTTGCAAGCCCAGAATTTTAGATCAGACCTGCTTGACTTTACTTCTGAATACAGCATACCATTTACTTGAGGAAAATGTCTCAGAAGTCCAGAGTAGAATAGTGATAATCAGCTTGAAAATTGAAACTGGGAAATCAATACAGCATTTTTCGGTAACTCTACCTATCAATGGCATAAAATAATTTGCAATATGTACTTTGACTAGGTTTGGACTTATAAGAGTGAAGAATACAACAGTGAAAAATCTCTACCATCCTGAGACTGGGGTAAATAGTAAACAAATAAGATGATTTCAAAATGCAGTATCAGGTAGATGAGAACACACACACACACACACACACACACACACACACACACACGCTCGCGCGCGCGCGCGCGCGCACACGCACACATGCACCAAAATAAAACAAAACAAAACAAAAAAAACAGTAACATGACAGGAAGTACTGGAGACTTTAGATCCCTTACAGGAGACCTAAGAAGTCTCTCAACATCTAAATGATTAGTAAGATCCGGCCATAAGTCTGCCGGAGGAAAGACTTTGCAAACAGAGGGCATAGAAAATACGAATGCCCTAAGACCAAAGTTGGAGGGTTTGAGAAACAAGCAGGTCTTCAAAGTCCTTCAGAAATCCTGTTATTTTCTCCTATGTAATTGGAGAATTCTAGGTAAGAGCCAGCTAATATGACGTGAGGTCTCAGAGAAAGACTGGGGCTAGATTACATGAACCATCACAAGGACCTTGGATTTTATTGTAAAGTCAATAAAAAGTCACTTGAAGACATTAAGCAGAAGGTGCCATAGGGATATGTCTGTTTTTTATTGTGTGTGTTTTATTTATTTATTTTTGTTGTTGTTGTTGTTGTTTCTTTAAGATTCTGAAAGTGGATAAAGAATATAGTGCAAGGTAAAGGGCAAGATAAGCATAAGTAGACCAGTGAGGATGTTACTACCATAGTTCAGATAAGATGTGATGGTAACTAGGACCAAAATGGGATCTGGGAAAAGTCCTGGATTTGGTACTCTCTTGGAGTGTTATTATCAAGAAGATTTGCCAATGGATTGAATGTGGAGGGGAAAAAAAATAGAAGAATTTAGGAGGACTTGTAGTCATATAGATTAGAGTCAAATAAGCTTAAATTCAAATTAGGGTTCTGCCCTGAATTCTTTCGGAAATCTTGATTAAGCAATTTGACTTCTCTAAGTTTCATTTTCCTCATCTGCAAATTGAGACAATACCCACTTTCATACTAAATGAATTTTGTCAAATGATGTTGAAATTAACATAGTAAAGTACATAGTAAACATTCAATAAAGTTAGATATTAGTACTGTATCAATATTATGCTTACTTCATACTAAAAGTGCCAATTAAACCGAGATTTTTGCTAGAATAATGGCTGTCTCAAGTCAGTTCTGCTGTATCAATTCTGTTAAAAATAAACAATAACAACATTATTTTTTTGCCAGAAATTCAACACCACTCATCAAATATCAAGTTATCACTGAGTACTGTCCATAAAAGAACATCCAACCTGTAGAGAATGTTTATGTTTATTTGAGCCAAAATTTGTGATAATTGCTAGGGATCAGGGTCGCAAATGTTCCAGAGCCTTGGTCGGCAAACTGGGGCTTAAGAGCCACATGTAGCTCTTTGGCCCCTTGAGTGTGGCTCTTTCACAAAACACCGCAGTCTGGATGAGTCTGTTTTGAAGAAGTGGAGTTGGAAGAAGTTTAAATTTAAAAAATTTGGCTCTCAAAAGAAATTTCAATCATTGTACTGTTGATATTTGGCTCTGTTGACTAATGAGTTTGCCGACCACAGAGGCTGTGGGTGTTTTTCCCCTCTTCTTATTTTGATAGAAATAGAAGTAGTAGGCACTTAATAATTATTAAGCATATATGGAATTTTTGTTATGTCTTTTTCCTCCTCATATTTAGTCATACCTAAAGGTAAAAAAAAAAAAAAGAAGAAGAAGAAGAAGTTGAGGATATAAACCAATCCCACCACTCTTACTTCTCAGGCAGTTAATAATGTGAAAATGTGCCTGGAGGCTGCCTGATAGAGGAACAGCTCCATTTTTATATGTAAAAATCACCTTTCATGCGAAAACTAAATTGTAAGAGCTGTGCCATTTTAATCAATCTCTGTTGCTAGAACTAGCTCTATAGCTATTAAAAGGCTTCTACTTCCCAAGACTTCCTCTGGCCAGGCAGCTTAGTCACGCCTCCTTGAGCACGTGGAGGCATGAATAAACTTTAAAAGAGTAAAAGGAATATGCCTTCACTGGTTTTGTAAATACAGCAGCTGATGTGTTTGCCCTGAAGGGAGAGATCTGCCACTTTGTAAGTTAAGCCTGAGTGAATCGCAGGGCTTCTAAGACAGATACTCAGGAAATACTTCAGCAAAGTGTAACAAGAAAACCATTACCCTCCTTCCAGAGCACAGGACACAGGGCAGCTGGATATTCAGGAAGAAGGGCTAAAAGGTTCAAACAGAATCTGAGTCTGCGGAAGTAGCTTCATACAAAAGCCAGTTTTTAAGAGGAGAAACCGGAACCAAAGTAAAGTGCCTTGTTCAAGGTCAAACAGTTTCTAAGTGGAAAACCTGCGAAGGCAACTTTGGTCTCCTCATGGCACAGGAAGTGGATTTTCCAACCAGGTCACTTTGCATGTAATGAAACCAGAGGTGGGTGATTAGGCACACTTTCACCCTGCCTTCCTATTATATGTCTAAAGAACTCTGCCTCTATGTGTATTTTCCCTCCTCCCTCCCTGCCTCGGAGAAATGTCTTCTATGCAATTATAAACTAAATTTCCTATTAATTCATCCATTTATTTATTCAGTAAATATCTATCAGGCATCTGTGAATTAAATGCTGTAACAAAATCCCCAAAAAGTTCATAATCAAGAGGCAGAGTAGAAGAGAAAGATATTAAAAAATATCACCAGAGAGTATAAAAAAATATTTTTTTAAAGAACAAGAAAATCAGAGATGAAATGCAATGATTAACACATCCCTTTCCTTGAAATTACTGAAAACATAATGCTTAAATTTTTTTAAGCCCTTACAAAATAGCAGATGCTAGACACTGACATACTCAGAATCACATTCTAATCCTGACGTAGTTGAAAAGGTTAAAGAGAAGAAAACAAGGCGAAGAAAAACTTGTGCTTAGCAGATACCTTGCAGAAAGCTTGCAGCCTTGAGCACTGCAAAGCCTGGTAACCACTAGCCATCTGATGTTGGGAGGAACCAAGGACGGATTGGACCCTTATGTCAACTGAGTGGCTTACAGCCAGCAAAAATTTAATAAACCTCTCTCTCCCTGCTTTCTTTGCTGACTCCATTTTGTCGGACTCAGCCCACCTGCACCTGGAATAAAATCTCTTGATACATTATGGCCTCTTGTCATAGGTGTGTGACCCTAGCCCTCTATGAACCTTTCAATAGTAAAATGAGCCCTAGCTAGTTTGGTTCAGTGGATAGAGCATCCGCCTGCAGACGGAAGGGTCCCAGGTTCGATTCTGGTCAAAGGAACATGCCTGGGTTGTGGGCTCAATCCCCCATAGGGGATGTTCAGAAGGCAGCCGATCAATGATTCTCTCTCATCCTTGATGTCTCTCTCTCTCTCTCTCTCTCTCTCTCTCTCTCTCTCTCTCTTTCTCCCTTCCTCTCTGAAATCAATACAAATATATATATATATTTTTAAATAGTGAAATGATATATCAACAATGTGATGAGATTTGGGCATTTCCCCCGAACACCTGCTGGTCTGCCAAAGTTTTAAATGCTCTTAATTTGAATCAATAAATTATTAAACCACAAAAACAGCAACATTCTTTGACAAGATTAAATCCCAGTTAAAATCAAAGTCATTCACTGGTAGGATTATCTTATTTAGATTAATTTGTTGATGGATCACACCTTTTAGACATTGATGATGAAAAAGGTGAACTTAGTGAACACTTGTGTTATCAGTGGGGAGATCTTCTTATCTCCAGGAGCTGCTAGTGGTAGTGAACTTCTTGTGATGCCCCATGAAAAATTATTTTCTGAGACTCATATGGGAGGATGAGGTATTTTAGAAAGCTGTATTATGGAGAGTCAAACCCCTGAGCTTCCAAAGTCCCACTTCTCTTCATTCCTCTCAAGGAAAAAGTATAGCTATGGTCAGCAGAGCTAGAATCAGAGCCAATGTCCAGAGTTTTCTTTCCATATCAGAGCAGAGTCCAGTCCAGTACCTTAGCTTATGTTCCCCACTGTAGTCCATCAGCTCATTGTATGTGGGGACTGCATGGCATCTGGGCAAATGCAACAGAGCTGAGAGAATTCGTTTGTATGGGGGATTATGTATTCCCAAAATGTCATGGGCTTACAATGACTCTGCCAATCCATGGTTCCCAAGGCTTGACTGACAGGCATCTTCCCTGTGTCACCCCGACTCACTGTACATGTGTCTATTGCACCCCTTTATTGCACCCTTTCCCCAGTGACTTGCAGGAATGGGCTGGTGGATCCCTGAAGAGTGTGAAATTGCAGCTTCCTGGTGAAGCTGCCCAAATGACATGCCAATAATTTCTGGCTTCCTTCCTTGCTCCTTTCCTATTATTAATAACTAGCTCATTACAATGGTGTCATTTAGATTATCAGTGGTTTTTCTTCAACACTCTTCATTGGTGTCTTTAAAAGAAGTTCTCAAAAGCTGCAACAGACATATGACAAACAATCTTTGAAATGCATAGTTTCTAGAAGTCCTGCCCTCAAGAGACAGGAAGTAACAAAGCAACTACCCTTTTCCTCAAACTATACCAAGATAGAAGATCAGTAACGTAAACTACTTGAATTTTTTAAAAAGTCACTTGTCTCATAATTAAATATAACTTCAAATTTTATACAAAGAATTTGCTCTGGTCAGATATAATTAATCCTTAATGTTATGAATTAGTAAGACTGGAGAGCAGCACAAGTCTTTCCAGTTGTTTTTAATACTTTTTTACTTCTGATTTTTTTTTCATTTAGGATGATATTAACAAATAATCTACACTAATTCAAGAGAAATATGCAAATTGGCCATACCTCTGTGACAACCACAGGCCAATCATGAGCATGCAAATTAACCCAACAAAGATGGCAGGCTAATTTGCATATGCAGGCATAGAGCGAAGACTGAAAGCTCCAGCCCAAGTGAAGACTGAAGACTAAAGACTGAAGATGATTGAAGATTTAAGACTGAAGAAGCTTGGCTTCTCCACTATAGCCAGAGTGAAAGTGTGGGTCCCAGGTGCTGGAGGAAAACCAATGCTGGCAGCCAGGGGAAGGAAAGCCTACTGTACAAATCTTTATGCCTATAGTATTTTATAAGAAAAGAAAAAAAAGTATTTGCATTTAATGTAATATATTTAGGTTTATGGACTGTATCACAAATAAATTTTAAAAGATCATTATAATGATTTTTTTCCTTTGAAAATCCTGAATGTTTTTCTTTATTTTATTTTAGCATATGTCATCTTTTTAAAAGTCTTCGAAGATTTAGAATATCTATCCTTAGAATTGAATAACAAAAGCAGGATGCTTTATACTTCATTTAAAATTAATTTGGGGTCATATTAAAAGTAGTGTGGTCATGAGTTGTTTTAGAGTGAGCCCTATTTAAGGTTGCTGTTGAGTGTGTCCCTGAGGAGAAGGGGACTGAGGCTCCCCTGAGTGATGAAATGTAATGGAGTGCACAGGGCCTGCACCTAGAGACTGGACATCAGACATAGATTAGCAGACACAAATCAACTAACACTGTCTGAGATTTTTTTTTATGTCAAGGTCAAGGTTATATAATTACCTTTTCAATGTTTCTAACTCATCAGATCTCTTTGAAGAGGCACTTCCGTGGACCTATTCATGCCTATCTTGTCTGATGGACCCATTAACTTAATTACTCATTGTCTGCCTTAGCACTTCGCAGATCTTAGTACTATCAAAAACATTACATAAAGTTGGGCTCACAACAGAACTATCTGAGAGCCTTGTTAAAAATGCAGATTACTACAGACCTGCTATCTGAGGACGGAGCTGAGGACTTTTTGTTTTAAACCAGCACTTTAATTTTTCCAAGCTAAAGCTAGAGAACCATTGACTTACCACATGAGAAATATTTAGTCCAGAACTTGGCATCATGCTTTCATCTTCAAATATGGACCAATAATACTTTTTAAATTTTTATTTTATGCCTTTTATTCCTTCTCTTTTTCAATTTACCTTTATTGTCGAAAATATTACTGATGTCTCTTTTTTCCCCAGTACCCCCTCTGTACTCTGCACCTGTCCCCACCCCTACTCCAGGCCTTCACAGATCTCAGCTTAAGGATGAGTATTCCTACTTCCCTTTTTGAGGTGCAGAAATGACATAACTATGAAAAGTACAGGCTTCAAAGTGAGACAAACCTAAGCTCAATTTGCCTCAATCTCTTCACCTTTAGAAAAAAAAATCAGTGGCACCTTATGTGGTTTGGTTATTGTCTATCTACTCTAAGATGTAGACTCCATGGAAGAAAGGTGGTAGTCTATCTCTATTGCTCTATATCCTCAGCATGTTGGGCAGAATCAGCACATAGTAATTGTTCAAAAATATGTTATGTATTTGTTGTTAATGGGGTTCAAAATATGATTCCCCAGAATGTGCCATTTTGGTATGCAAACTATTTTTAGCTAAAGGTAATTAAATCTCAAAAGACTGTGGAAGAATTTTTGCCTCCTAACTGCAGTTAAGAGAATGTAGATAGAGAGCCTGTACCTCTAAGAGAGCTATTATCAACAGAGGGATTGATTTTGCATCTATAATACAGGACTTCTCTTCATGGCATGATAAACATTTGTTTATCGAATATTTGCTCTTTCCATTTTTCTTGGCAGTGTCTTACTTTCTTTGAAGTTCTAGGCCCCTACCTCTCTCTTAACCTCAGGAAGCCATATAAATTTCAATTGCCTGACTATCTCAGAGCGTCACATCTTTGGGGGTTCCATACATATGCAATCAAAATTTATTTTTCTCCTATGTGATGTCATTTTAATTACTAGGCCTTCCAAGGAACTGAGAAATAATGGAAAAGTTTTTCTCCCTGATAGTTTAGAAGTTAATTTGATGAAACGCTCCCATAAAATTGTAATGGGAACTGCAAACTAACCCCAGCTGTTGTTATTGTTTTTGTTTTTATCATTATCATTATGGTAAATATGAGAATGTTCAAAATAAATTAGTAATAGTAGACAGGTGACTGGTTTTCTTAGGAAATAAAATAGGGTAGATCTAATTTTCTTCAAGAAAGCATGTCAGTTCAGCAAGATAGTAGGTGATTCTGATTCAAAGGAAAAAAAATCTGTCATAGAAATCTATAATAGAAATCATACAATTGGACTGAAACTTTTCTTAGAGTTATGAGTGCTTAGAAAATCATACATAGAGCTGAGAAATTACTTCTTTTATGAATAGCTGGAGGTTGGATTTAGAACTTTATTGAAAGAAAGGCAGAGTGGCACTAACTAGTAGTTTGTTAGTGGCTTAGTATATTTTTAAAGAGGAAAGAAAGTTATGTGTATACCTTCCCAGATTAGTGAATTTGAACTATAAAAATAACCACATTCCTCTACTGCTAGGGATTTCCAAATAGAACCTTGTGATAGTCCTGGAAAAAAAAGTTTCACCTAATGTTACCGTAAGTCCCACCGAATCTATTACAATGCTATCATCCGTTCACTAATGCACCTCTGCTAGGTCTCTCTCCAAACATCAACTAATTAGAAAAGCCATTTCTAGCCTCCTTAATGAAATAATAATACACCCCTTATTCTTTTTACTACTTACCTTTCTTTATTTTTCTCCATAGCCTCTATCCCACTCAACATACTATTATTTTTATTTTTTTATTTTATTATCTGTCTTCTCACCCAATATAATATAAGCAAAAGACTTCAGTTAGTGGGCCTCATAGAGCACAGTTAGACTGTTGGTCCAGAGTTTAGGCAAGGCTATAAAAAAGGCAAACTTTGGGCCAAAATAGGGCTGGACTGAACTGGCCTTTGGCAGAGATATATTTGTTGATGTGGCTCTCTCCAGCAAGATGCTAATAGTCACTTAGAACCACATTTAAAAAAATCTATTTGAATATCTGAGTTAAGCCAGCATTTGCTAAGTGTGTCTTATGAAATATTTTCAAAAAAAAGAAACAATTAAAAACATATAGATAGAAAAATAAGATCAGGAACTACTTTAAACCATACAATTTTGTTAAAGATTATATTGTGTATTAACATACTAAAAACTATGACAAATATTGGAGCAAAGAAACTTCCTTACTTGAATACTCATTGTTTCCCACATTTTTTTCATCAAGGACTATTTCTTTTCCCCCACATTTCATGCATTAACAATGAGTATGAAATAAACATCTAAGGGGATTAAAAATACAGTAGGTTTAGTGTAAAAAAAAGAATTAAGTGTCTTGAGGAACTTCAGTGAAAAACATTCAAAAGTAACTTTGAACCTCTTTTCTTTATAACTACCTAACACTATGTGCTCCCACAAACTCATGTTAGGAAGATGTGACTCTGCCCCCCTGTCCTCCGAGAGATCCATTTCTCCTTATAGATATTTACCCTTGTAGGGTGTGAGTTTGAGTTCGGGATGGGGGCTTGGAATACCAAGGACACTCACATACATTTATGTATTTTCTTCTCTGGTGATTCACTGAAAGAGTAAGGTCACAATCTTCAAACTGAACCCCAATGTACAATGGAGTCCCTGACATGATGGCATTCATTTCACTGAAATGGAAAACAGATCATTTTGATTCATGTTCACTCCAAAACCTGAGAGAAACCCAGGAAATCAAATAACATTTTCCCCCAGTAAGTATCTGCCCAAAGGGCATTTTGAAAAATATCAAATTTAAGTGACCTCTCTTTTTCTAGACCTTGAAACTGAGAAAAGAAATGTTGGTATTCGAGTAGAGACCTGAGCCTGGGCCAGTAAAGGCCTGCTGTGTCCCCTCCCGGACTCTCACCATCAACCTTGATGGGTCTTTGAAGTCAGAGTCAGTCGGGATGGAAAAGGTGCCGTGTTGGAAGCAGCAGTAACATGAGGCCCAGATGTTCTGACAGGTGGTCTCCAGGAAGGCTTCACAATAAGGGCAATTAATATGGATGTGACCTTCATCTTGAAATGAGCCAAACAGGCCTTTTGATATTTTCCACGTTTCAGGCCTGAGACTATTGCACAGCAGTCAAGATCAGGTGGAACAAGCCTATTAGGACTCCCTGGATGCAAATTTACAGAGTGAGTCGAGAAGAAAGAACATTTATCATGGAAGGTCCAAACTATTTTAAGTTTTCCCCTCCATCAATGACAAAACTGTATCTTAGGAGCCTTTTCTATGCTCCTCCTCCACCTAGTTCACAACACACACACACACACACACACACACACACACACACACACACCTTTACCTATCTAAAATAAACACACATGCACAGATGTGCATTCAAACTCTCATAACACCATGAAAATAATACACAAATAAAATATAAATTCCTTTTGGAGTTATATAACCAACACAACATTGTTTCTCACCTAATAATTTCATATAGAATGTATCTATGCACTTTTAACTTGAAATATGAATAGAATATTTCAAATTTTACCTTGACTGTCATCCTCTCTAAAAATCTTACTTCAGAATGATTTGTGACACTTTCTCTAGTTTCCAAAGCATCCTAAAAACATCTATACCTTTTGGAACCCTTATTGTATTACATCAAAATATGATTACATATCTTACAGTCTGAAAAATTTTCAGAGGGCAAAACCTAGTCTTGCATTCCCAAGACTAAGCACAGTGTACAACACACACTGGGAACGGGGGAGGTTGGAGAGGGGAAGGAAGGAGGTTTACAGTTGCTTGTATGGAAAATAATCAATAAAAATCTAAGAATAGCCGAGACCAGTTTGGCTCAGTGGATAGAGGGTTGGATGGCGGACTGAAAGGTCCCAGGTTCGATTCCGGTTGGGAGCATGTACCTTGCTTGCAGACACATCTCCACTGTGAAGCGTGCAGGAGGCAGCTGATCGATGTCTCTCTCTCATCGCTGTTTCTGACTTTCTAACTCTCACCCTCTCTCTCTGTAAAAAATCAAAGAAATATATATATTTTAAAAATCTAAGAATAAAGTCTGTATTTCACATACTCACAATTAAGACTATGTTTACCTCACCCTGTATTTCTAATATTATTTATAGAATGCATCTTTCTCTGAGCCTGTGTACACAGTTAAATAGTTATCTAATACAGACAAGGTTGCCTTACTCCTAAGAAAAAAAAGGCAAATGAAAATATGATGAGGCAATGTATGAATTGTAATTATGTATATATGAGGGAGATCCTTCTTAAACCTACATTTGACTGACATTTTTAAATAGAGGTGGTCATCTGATCAAATATACTAAAAAAACAATAATGCAATCATCCCTGTCACATTTTTATTTCACAGTAGAAGGTCCATAATATTTTTAAATTTAAATTCTTCATTGTTGAAAGTATTACATATGTCTCCCTTTTCTCCCATTGACCTCTCCCCAGCCATTCCCTCCCCCCAGCATTTGCCCTTACCCTGTACTATTTGTGTCCATTAGTTATGCTTATATGCATGCATATGAGTCCTTTAGTTAATCCCAACATCCTCCCCCTTGACCTACCCCCAACTCCCTTTCCTCTGAGGTAGGACAATCTGTTCAATGCTTCTATGTTTCTATGTCTCTGCATCTATTTTTGTTCATCAGTTTATGTTGTTCATTATATTCCACAAATGAGTGAGATCATGTGATATTTATTTTTCTCTGACAGGCTTATTTTACTTAGCATAATGCTTTGCAGGTCCATTCATGCTGTTGCACATGGTAAGAGTTCTTTCTTTTTTATAGCAGCTTAGAATTCCAAAGTATAGATGTACCACAGTTTTTTAATCCGCTCATCTGCTGATGGGCACTTAGGCTATTTCCAAATCTTAGCTTTTGTTAATTGTGCAACTATGAACATAGGGTGCATATATTATTTCTGATGGATGTTTCTGACTTCTTGGGTTCTATTCCTAGCAGTGGGATAACTGGGTCAAGTGGGAGTGGAAGATAAACAATCCAATCAAAAATGGGCAAAGGATATAAATAGATACTTTTCAAAAGAGACATATGTAAAAAATGCTCAAAGTCACTACTCATTCAAGAGATGCAAATCAAAATGACAATGAGTTACCATGTCACACCTGTCAGAATGGCTATAATAAAAAACTAGAGGCCCAGTGCACAAAATTTGTGTGGGGGAAGGGGGGGTCCCTCAGCCCAGCCTGCACCCTTGGGGGATATCTGACTGCTAGTTTATTCCCAATCTCTGAAGTTAAGGCACAAACCAGCAGTCAGATATTCCTCTCACAATCCTGGAGGCTGCATACACCAGGGACCATATTTTCATATAGGTGAAAGGCATCTTGCTGTTGTATGAGCAGCTATATTTTTTTGCCCTGATTATAAAAAGTAGTACCTAACATGATCCTTCTGAGGCAGTAATACCATTTTCCCCATCTGGAAAAACTGAAGCAGAGAGAAGTTAAGTAATTGGCTTTGTCACAGAGTTATAAGTATCAGAATCAGGGCTGAGCACAAAGTGTGCAAGACAGAGTCCATGCATGTCATTGCTGCAGCATCCTGTTTTTTCAGTGTTAGAGTAGCCTTCCCAGGCCTTAATTTTTAAATCTAAGAAACTGTTCCCAATATATAGGGTAGGATCCCTAGGCCTAGTTGGCGATCAGGGACCATATATGGGATGACTGGTGGGTCAGGTGATCAGGGGCCCTCACTGGCAGCCTGGGGTCGCCCACTGGCTGTCCCTGCTTTCTGTTTGCAGCTACTGGTCACCTCCCTCTTGGGAGACAGACACTTAACGCAGGCACTGTCTCCAACCAGGAGCATTGCCTGCATTGAGTGTTTGTCCCCTGGTGGTCACTGCATGTCATAGTGATTGGTCGTTCTGCCATTCAGTGGATTTGCATATTAGGATGTTATTATATCGGATTAACAAATAAGTGCTGAGAAAAAGGAACACTTGTACACTGCTGGTGGAAATGCAGATGGGGATGGAGCCACTCTATGAAGTTTCCTCAAAAAATTAAAAGTGAATTTCCATTTGACCCTGTAGTTCTATAATCCTATATAATAAAAGGCTAATATGCAAATTGTCCCTACAGGCGGGAATTCGACTGACTAGGAGTTAGATGTGTGCTGACCACCGGGGGGCAGCATAGAACATGGCAGGCATTGGTGATGCAGCACTGGCAGCAGGCAGCAGTGGAGGTGCTGCTGGCCCTAATGGGCCCCCATGAGAGTAAGACCCCCATGAGAGTGGTGGGATGGTGAAGCAGGTGAGCGAGTGGCATCAGGCCAAGGCAGGTGCAAAGGGAGGCCCCAGCTGGGGGTGGCAGGCAGCCGGGGAAGCCCTGGCCAGCAGCAGTGGTAAGCAACAAGCATCTGGGGGAAGGGTGGCTTCAGCTGACAGCCAACAGCCACTAGGTACCCTACCCATCCACGAATTTTGTGCATTGGGCCCCTAGTGTTTTTAATATAATAATTTGATTTTAGTTTGAATTAAGTATCCCCATGACCAAACATTAAGGACAAGAGTATAAAAAGAATAATTTTATTCCTCACATTGCTTTTTATCATTTTTAGCACAAAATCTCATTCAAGGATGCTGCTATTACCAAATAAATATGATATTTACAAATAGTTTATATTTGGCTTGCAGCTATCTTTTAACATTCATTATGTATCCCTCTTCCCTTAAAATACCCATCCTAATTTTTCTCAGTTTAAAATAATCACAGGCAAATAAGGATGCAGTTTTTGAGAAGTGAGATCATAGGATGGTGGCAGCTGTCTTTTGGATTAAGAATTTCTAACAATGTACTTTTAGTTTTCATTATTGTCACACTTCAAACACCTGTTTGACTCCCACAGGGACTGACTGAACTGTCACAGGTTAAAAATGTCAACAGACATTGCTTAGGCTATTTTTAAATCATACACTTTATTTTAGGCACCCTTAATATTTTCTGGAAACATATTATTTAATACTCCATCTGGATTTTCTTATTATCACCTAATGCTTTTACTCACAGAGACAACTTAGTAGCATGAGCAAACTTTACCAACTTAATATCTACTTCCCCTTCTAAATCATTAACATACCATTACCAGTATACCATCTGCACCTATAATCCTCTGTTGTTGAATAGCCTGAGGCTGATCTATTTTTCAAAGCTGCTTCAACTGCCCTTCATACTGCTGTTAACTATTATTCTAAGTGCAAACATTCTCATCTTTAAGTCTATTGTTTATCACTAGTTATAAGAGAATGACCTGTCCACCTCCCTAAGGGAACAAATTTATCATTTCCTAATCCCAGTGGAAAATGCTACCTTCAGCTACTCATTGTTACACATCACAAAATTAACTGAATGTTTCCATTCTCCTTTCTAGGTAACAAACAAGCTATTCAAAGCAACAATGTATTTATGAGAAAAGGAAATTAATTCTTCCTCTAATCCTTCCAATTTCTTGCTGAAGGGTAATTCTTCAATAATTAAGCTCATTCTCTGGTATTTTCAATGTGAGATGATTTTGCTCCATATCGTTATTTGATTTATAACCTTTGTCGTTCAACTGTAGTGAGCATTAACTGCATATTCTGAGTCTCCCCTCTCCTTGATATAAAAACATAAAATCAAAGGACAAAGGACAATTTTCAAAAAAAAGATGCATCGTTTATAATGAGGAATAATGCCACTTTTCTCAATAGGTTAACTACAAGGTTAAAAAATAAACAACTAGAGGATTAAAAGCAAAGACAACAACAACAAAAAATACACACACACATTTTTCTGATGGCCTTTATTCCTTTGTTGTTTAGAACAATATGCATAATGACATAAAGTCAAAAGACCCAGGCTTGAAAACCCTAGTCCTCGCATTGGCTTTGACTTTTGGAAAGCCCAATTAACACTGAAATTTGGTTTCTTCATCTCTCACGTGACTGATGATGGCTGATCTGTTTACCTTGGCAAGTTATTGTAACACTCAAATCAGTTAATATGTGAAGGCACTTTATGAGACATATAGAAGAACACAAAAGTGATGCAATTTTATCGATCTTCCTGGGAAATGAATAATACTGAAGAAAATTGAAAATTAAAGGCAGCATCATACTTTGTTTAAACAAGCATGTAAGAACATTTTCTTTCTTTTTCCTGAGTGTTTAACAATAATATAAAAATCAAGCCTGGTACATTTACTGGTAAGTTGAAGTATTGCTTAAAATGTTGTAGCTATGCTTCTCTGCAATGGAAATACAATCAAGTAATAAAAAATGAAGCAGGCAAGTAATTTTCTTACAAAATAGAATCAAATGGCTTTTTTTTTTCTAACAAGACGTTATAATGGCAGTCACCCACTAGAAGAGGTAAGGACCCAAAGAGTAAACTAGACTTTGGGTAGGAGTCCTTAAAACAATAATCTAGAACTGTTGTCTCTTTATGTATCTGGCTTCAAAGCAGTTAGAGTAATTATAAGTAATGTCAATAAGTAATTATAAGTAATATCTGGTTAAAGAGACAGCCCACTGCCTTAGCTGGGAAGTTGAATTAATGGTTTCAAAGAAGACTGCAATGAGCTGGGTTACTAGAAGCTGGCCATAGTCAATAGGAAGAATTGACACATGTAAGAAGGGACAGAGTTTGTTGAAGAGTATCTTGGATAGTCAGGCCATAGCGATAAATTCATTTATCTCTTCTACATTTCTTTCCTTTAGTCTAATTTACCAAGAATATATCTATATTAATAAAAGGCCCATGGCCATAACACCATCATGACCAAATGAGCAGCGGTTCTCATGACTGGTGGGGCAGGGCATGAGCTACTAGCAGCAGAGAGCTACGAGCAGTGGAGGGTGAAGGGCTACAAGCAGTGGAGAGCTATGAGGAGCAGAGGGCGGGGCAGCCCACTGAGATAAGCAGAAGCGAGCTACTCATGCTGGGCCTCTAGTCTCTAATAATAAAAGCATAATATACAAATTCACCAAATGGCCACACAGTGGAATGACTGTCAGAAAAATCATCCAGATGAAGCAGAAGCTGTGAGAGCCAACTGGGCAGCTGGGGATGCGAAGGTCTAGTCCTGCATGAATTTCGTGCACCAGACCTCTAGTCCTATATAATAACTAAAGGCCTGGTGTACAAAATTTGTGCATGGGATGTGTATCCCTCAGCCCAGCCTGAACCCTCTCCAATCTGGGACCCCTTGACAGATGTCCGACTGCCATTTACACAGTCAGACATCTCTCTCACAATCCAGGACAGCTGGCTCCCAACTGCTTGCCTTCCTGCCTTCCTGATTGCCCCTAACCGCTTCTGCCTGCCAGTCTGATCACCCCTCACCACCCCCTGCTAGCCTGATTGATTCCTAACTGCTCCCCTGCCAGCCTGTTTGCCCCTAACTGCCATCCCCTTCAGGCCTGGTTTCCCCCAACTGCTCTCCCCTGGAGGCCAGGGTCCCTCCAAACTGCCCTTCCCCATTGCCCTGATCACCCATAACTGACCTCCCTTGATGACCTGGTCCCTCTCAACTGCCCTCCCCTGCTTCCCATCTTATAGTGGTCTTCTTGTGTCCAAATGGGAGCAGCCATCTTTGACCACATGGTGGCAGCCATCTTGTGTATTGGAGTGATAGTCAATTTGCATATTATTCTTTTATTAGATAGGCTAGAGGACTGGTGCATGGGTGGGGGCCAGCTGGGTTTGCTTTGAAAGGTGTCCCATATTAGGATGGGGGCTCCCCTGGGGTATGGGGTGGCTTGGGTGAGGGGCCTGTGGTTGTTTGCAGGCCAGCCACATCCCCCGGTTACCCAAGCAGAGGCCCTGGTATCTGGGATTTATTTATCTTCTATAATTGAAACTTTGAAGCCTTGAGCAAAGCCAAGCCTCCTGCTCACTCCATGACTGTAGCCATTTTTGTTGGGATTTATTTATGTTCTATAATTGAAACTTTGTAACCTTGAGTAGAGGCCAAAGCAGGCTAGGGTGTGCAGGAAACTTGGTTACCTCTATTGTTGGAGAAATTCAAACTTCTTGTTTGCTCCCTGGCTGGAACCATCTTGGTTGGGTTAATTTGCATTCTAGTTCCCAATTGGCTAGTGGGCATGGCTTGTGGGTATAGCAGAGGCACGGTCAATTTGCATATTACTCTTTTATTAGATAGGATAGGTGAGGGACCATTACAGCATAACAAGTAGAATGACCAACGACCAGACGACTAGCTCGTAGCTATGATCAGCACTAACCCAGACCTTGCTGTCTGTGCCATGATAGCACCGAATCATGTTCATCTGCACCCTAGACTCTGACAGTAGGGAGGAGGCAGCCCCATTTTTCACAGATTCAGCCTTGGTCAGCAGATCAGAGGATTCTGCTTATACTAGGTGTACCTGTTGATAATGCAATTTTTTTTCAATAGATGGAGTTACACATATGTTGATATACATGCAATTTGATATGTTTGCTATTTTGTTGTATTGATAATAAGCTTCAAAACTTCATGTCTAATTTGCTGAAGGTGTTCACATCATAGATAGTTTTACACTTAAAAATGTCAAATTTCATGCCAAAAGAAGAGCATTTGCAGGAAGTTTTAATTCATTAATTTATTTTGAAGAAAAAGTTATCTTATACTTCGGGAAGCTTATTGTGCATATGCTCCATCTCAAGATACTTGTGAACGCTAGCTTAACCACTTTAAAACTAATGATTTTGATGTGAAAGACAAAGAACATCCAGATCAACTGAAAAAGGTTGAAGACCAACACTTACAACCATTATTGGATGAAGATGTGTGTCAAACTCAAAAACAACTTTCAGAAAATTAAACATTGCTCAGCAAACAATTTCTGATCATTTACAAGCAATGGGAAAGATTTTAAAGGAAGGGAAATGGGTGCCACATCAAGTGAATGAAAGACAAATGAAAAACCGAAAGTCATCAGTAAAATGTTGCTTCAACAGCACAAAAGAAAATCTTTTTTGCTTCAAATTGTGACTAGTGATGAAAAGTGGATTTATTTTCAAAATTCCAAATGCACAAAATTATGGGTTGGTCCAGGTCCACCATCAACATCGACTGCAAGGCCAAATAGCTTCAGAAAGAAGACAATGGTCTGTATTTGGTGGGATCAGGAAGATGTGGTGTATTATTAACTTTTAAAATCAGGTGAAACCATTAATACTGATCTGTACAAACAACAAATAGTCAATTTGAACCATGCTTTGATCATGATATGACTAGAATGTGCCAAAAGACACAGCAAAATAATTTTGCTTTGTGATAATGTACCATCACACACTTCAATACCACTTAAAGACACATTAAAATATCTTGCCTGGGAAGCATTAACCCACCTGCTGTATTCACCAGACCTTGCTCCTTCAGATTACCACTTGTTCTGATCAATGGTACATGCACTTTCTGAGCAGCACTTCAAAATGTTCAAAGTAGAAAATCGGGTCTCTGAATGGTTTGCCTCTAAACAAGAAAAGTTCTATTGGGACGGTATCCACAAATTACCTGAAAGATAGGGAAATGTGTAGCTAGCAAAGTACATTACTTTGAATAAAGCATTTTTGATGTTTCTCTTGAAATTATCATGTTTTCTTTGATTACAAAATCTGCCATTATTACCCACTACACCTAGTAGTAAATGGTTAGTAAAACTTGGAGATGGAAAACTTGATAGCAGTTTTCATTTAGGAATGGATATTATTGAAATAACTAGTGAAATGATTTGTAATGGATCTATTATAGAAGCTACTTTTAGAAATAGTATATCTATAAATAATATTAAAAACATATCTAAACATGCAATTCTTTGTCCTAAAAAATATCATAAGTTAAATGAAGAACTTTTGGATATACTCAATGGAGATCTTCACACCTATTTGAGTGATGATTCCATTCATTCAATAGATGATGCAGAAAAATAAAATTTTCCCATTGAATTTCTTAATAGTGTTACACCTTCAGGAATGCCATGTCATAAATTAAAATAGAAAGTAGGTGCAATCACCATGCTACTGAAAAATCTAAATGGCAAATGGCTTCATTGTAATGGTACTAGATTTATTATCAAAAGATTGCGACCTAACATAATCAAAGCTGAAGTATTAATAGGAAATGCAGAAGGAGAGGTTGTGTGATTTTAAGAATTGATTTGGCCTCATCTGACACTGGCCTCTCATTTAAATTAATTTAAAGACAGTTTCCCATGATGCCAGCATTTCCAATGACAATTTAAAAATCACAAGGACAAACTCTAGACAGAGTAGGAATATTCCTACTTAAACCCATTTTCAGACATGGTCAGTTATATGTTGCTTTCTCTCAAGTTGGAAATCCATGTGATGTTAAAGTTAAAGCTGTAAATACTTCATCACAAGGGAAATTAGTCAAGGACTCTTAAAGTGTTTTTACTCTTAATGTGGGATACAGAGAGATATATAATAAGTAATCATTTTATCAATCATTGTATCAATGTTGTTTTTATATCATGTTTTTGTTATTTTATATCTTGTTTTTTATCATATCTTTGTTGTTATTATATCATGTTTGTATATTTATTAATAAATTTATATATTATTTTCATATACATTTTATTACTTTTCTTTAATCTCTAACATTTTTATAATAGGAAAAGGACAAATAGCAATATTAAAATATTTCTTTTAATTAATTCCCTTTCAATGTATACCAATTAGTGCATTGGGCCACTAGTAGGTAATAAAAGAACTAAGATCTAGTTAAAATTTCACTAGTAAATGGGACCTGCAGCCTTAGTCAAGACCATAAAGTAGGACTATATCACTTGATCTATGAAATGGAAAAGTCAGAGTCTTCCAAGTTTTGGTTATATTTTCTAATAATCCTTCCTCTTTAACATGCACTTCATGAATGACATAAAACCCTCTGAGCCTGTTTGTCCCTTTGTGAGATAGAAAGAAGAAAATACCTTATTATACTTTAGGTACAAAATGCATTTGTACTTTTTATTTTGACTATATAGCATGCCAGAAGTTTTGTCTATTCACTCTCCTTCTTAGGAGGAGGCAAACTCAAGAGAGCATTTCAGATTCTCAACTCAATGGCAGCCTTTGTATTAGAGGTGCAACACATTTATCATTCAAACTGCTCTGTTTAAAGTTAAATTTTGTTGGTCTTTTTCCCCCACCTTCCCTTGTACTCTTCTTATTAAAGTTGAGAGTGTTTAGCTAGTATGGAAAACAGAGAGAGAAAAATTAGCTATCCTAATAGAGTTCATATTTGATAAAGCCCTAGTTGTATCTCTACTGTATTGCCATTACACCTATCATATTACCTTTATTAGAACTACTATTAGTCTAATTGATAAATAAATAGAAGACATTACTTTTGATTTTATATATTTCCATGCATATATGGAAAGATGAAGCCGAAACTGGTTTGGCTCAGTGGATAGAGCGTCGGCCTTCAGACTGAAAGGTCCCAGGTTCGATTCAGATCAAGGGCACGTACATTGGTTGTGAGCACATCCCCAGTAGGGGGCGTGCAGAGATGGCTGGTCGATGTCTCTCATAGATGTTTCTAACTTTCTATACCTCTCCCTTCCTTTCTGTAAAAAATCAATAAAATATATTAAAAAAAAAGAAAAGAAAAAAATCAATAAAATATATAAAAAATAAAAATAATAAAATAAAGATAAAACAATATGTGATCTTATAAAATTTTCACTTTTCATATATAGTAATTTAAAATATATTTAACATTGGATACAGATGATTGTTTGTATCTACTAGCTAGTTTGAATTCTATCATTTCCTCTGATAGAGAGTAAAATCACACCAATTTCTACTGTTAAGCCCTTTGTTGAGCTGTTGGTGTTATTTCAAGCAGGTTGTATGCCTATGGGACTGGGTGTCAATTAATCCCCCTCTTCTCACAGGTTGGCACTCCTCCCCCGCTTTAACCACAACAACTCTTAGATCAGTTAATATCAAGTGTAAAATAGGATGCTGCATCTCCACTCTAAATTCATACTATTTATATTTTACCCTAAAATATTTCCTTTCTCTAGCATTTCTGATATTTTTTTCCTCAAATGTATTTTGACCTTATGGCAAAGGAACAAATTAAACATGAAGAAATAAAGGCCCTGCCCAATCTGGCTTAAGTGCAGAAGTCCATTTAATTCTACTACTCTTCCCAAGTAGTTCCCAGGGTCCACACTGCATGGATGTAATTTTGAAGCTATTAATTTTCTAAAAGATTCAAAAGTAGTCATGAAAAAATATGCATGTGGCCAAAAAATAAAGAGCCTTTTAATGCATTTTGCAATTTATGCAAATCTATTCCTACTATAGCTCACCATTTAGGAAATTACCTTAAACCATTTTCCATTCCCACCATTAACTTAGCTTGACATATGTCCATGAACTTCATTACTGTTAAGGCATATTAAATGGCCATATCCCACCAGCTAGGCTGTGTTTCACTCAGAATACTCCTGCTACCTCCAATGGTCCTTGGCCTCAAACAAGTATTCAGAAGCATTGACCTCTGAATCCCCTCCTCCGTGCACTACATGTATTACTATAAATAAAGGTCGACGATATTTTCTTTTTCTCCTTTTTTAATATATTTTGTTTAAAGGGATGTTCAGTTTGGGAGCAGACTGATATAAATCCCCTCTGATCTGCAAGCATCCCTGAGTGATGCATATGCTGTTACCTGTTGGCATCTTTCTCTCCCTGCTTAAGTTTACCTGTCAACTTGGAAAGAGGCAATAGCTGATTTTCCATGCACGCTCATCTGCAAGCAAAGGCTCAGAAAGAAACCTTTAAATAAAGAAGAGAGCTGTTTTGAAAGCTTTTACATGATTTCCTGTTCCTATAGAAACCATTTTTTTCCCCCTTGTACAACAATAGACTCTTTTCTGCTCTGTCATATGAAAAAGTTTGTATTGTGGGGCGGGGAAGGGTGTTCATGATCACTTTATTTTGCTTTTTGATCCTCAGACTATAATTGTAAACTTGCTTCATTCATGTTGAAATGATATTATTTTATATATTTTTCTCTATGTTTATCCTTTACTTAGTGAGAAGGTTTTAATGTGAACTAATGAGATTGGAGGCAGTCTTTGATAGTATAAATATTTTAAATATTTGTTAACATAAATCACTATGAATTTATTGAGATCTGAAAGATAAATGTGATAACATCACTGTGTTAAAATTTATTGATAAAGTATCTAAATAAGAAAGTTATTCTAGGTTTCATAGAAAGAAAACAAGTGGTTTTTATAAGATGTTCATAACATATTTCTCTATGTTCAAGAACAGATATCGACATTCATACATTTCAAGTGCATTTAGTCAAAAATTATTATTTGTTTCTATCTATTGTGCAATGTGAGGATCACTTTGCAAATTAGACTGTTTTGATCTGACAACTTCGTTGTTCTTTTGTCCCTTGGGAAAAATGATGTATATTTTCAACAGAAATGCTAGTTACTGCACATTCTCTATCTCTTTGGAATAAGAAAATGAGCTTCAAACTACAAACATCTTTTTTCATTTGCAATATAATATATTTTTTAAAGTGTGGTTCCAATATTAGGATATCATTAGAAATAAGAAATAAAGTCAATAATTTCTTTGTCTCTGAGATGTATTCCAAAATGCACAGTCTATCTCAGGGACAACCCCAGATTTATTTTTCTCTTTAATTACAATATCCATGAAATTATGAATCACAAGGGCATAAAGTACAGTGGTACCTCGAGATACGAGTTTAATTCGTTCCGTAACCTTGAGGCATGGGAAACTATGAGACGCTCAAGTCGCGGTAAACTGGTGGGTCATGTGCAGCCGGCTGATCCGTGCAATTACTCCTATCTCAAATGTTGCTCGTATTTCAAAGCAAAAATCGCTCACTTGATGGCTCGTATCTCAAAAATCTCATATGTTAGGACACTCGTATCTCAAGGTACCACTGTACTTGTGTATTATATAGTACACAACTGTGTAATCATTATGTATGATCCTCTTCTTTATTGCCCCACTCCATATCAGTTGCTTGAAATAATTACCTCATATTTTTCCTGATGAGTAACACCTAACAGTTTGAGAAGCATGGTTTCCACTATTCATTCTCAGGATTGTGCCTCCTACAGTTTATTGAATGGCTATCATGCAATAAAGATATTGTACAATTAAAGCACTGTTCTCTGAAGTGACGGGAGAGCCCAACATCAATAAAGTTCTCATTATGGGTTTTGGCTTTTCCACGTCTGTTCTGTTCCTGTTGTTACTTTTTAATCATCACTCCCACCGGGCACTGTTTTCCTATTGAGACAGTAGCTAAATGAGTTGAGAATTCTGTCAGGTTTACAACAGCAGTTGGTACTGCAAACATTACCAATTCATTAAAACAAGAAATTGCATAGAAATAAAAACTTTTTCTCTCACTTTCAGATACAACTATCTAGCAATGATTATCCATGGTTCAAAAGGTAGAGATGCAAACTACAACTTCACAGTGTACCAACTTGTTATTTTTAAACAACATTCATAAATGTTTAAGAAAATATAATTCTATAACTTATTTTGTTTCATTACAGATACATGTATTATGCAAACATTTTAAATGTCCTTATATTAACTAATAATATGTGATGTTTATTCTGAAAAATATATTTTAAGCAAATCATCATAACCTATGATGTATTTTACATATGCAATCAATTCCAGTTAAGACAGGGATAGAAAACCTCAATAACTGCACACAGCAAACAAGAGCTGAGTCTGGCACCAAGTACCTCTGTGTGCCTAAAGCTATCACTTGCACAGAATGTGGAATGGTTTTGATTGACATATTCAGTAACTTATTTTTCTATTAAAAATTTACCTCCTCCCAACACAATCTTAAAAAGAAAAAAAAGTCCCTTTCTATTGTCATCTGATAGCCCTGTTTCCACACTGCCAACCCACTACACTTTCAAGAACATTTAGATTAAAAATAATCACAAAAAGTATTCTACTTAGAATTTTTATAAAACAAATTTTAGAAAAAGACAGTGTATAATTAAGAATTACCCAATCAGACTATAATTATAATGAAGTACCTTTACTTATATTTTACATTGTATCAAATTTAGTATTATTCCAAAATAAATAAATGCCTTCCTTTTAAAAGACTAAACAATAAGACTAAAATGATTTATCTTAACAACTATATCAATTAACTATAAGCACCTTACTTAATAGTCTTTCTACCTACATTTTGCTTCCCCGGACTTTTAATGATTAGGAACACTAATTGTTTGTAATACAACATTCTTTTTAGCTACCATCTTATACTTTTTTCTTCCTTTGGTTTAAGAGTGAAACTTACCAAATATATTATTTGCAAGTACAGATGTTTTCTCAATATTTGCTATCCTTTAAGCCTATAACAAATGAAGGCACACCTTTCTGGAAAATATTGTGATTTAACTTTTTAAATAGATTAATCCCTCGATAATGGCAAATTTTTTAGACAATTCATTTTTTAGTGTAGTGCAATTATAAAACTATCACAGTTACTAACCTAATAAACAAGAGGAGAAATAAATATCAGCCTTACAGTCTTCCAGACTCACTAGATTTAACTTATTTTCTTAACAAATCTTAATTTATTGCACTTGAAATACTAAACCTTCTTAAAATTTTTCAATATTTAAAAATATATCTTTCTAAAGAATCCATATCAATATTTTAATAAATCCACCACACTATTTACATACAAGAATATATTCTTCTCTGGAGTGGTTAGCTTCAGAACCTGTACCTATCTCATATTATCAATTTGAACACATATTTAGATTGCTCATGAATTAAATATTTCCTTTCTGAGAGATAACATGTAGAATGAATGAAAAGTCTAGTTTAGTATTGGATAGTCCAGAGTTTAAATTCTTGCTTCATTGTATCACAAGCTTTTTGAAAAATTATTTAATCTCTCTGTACCTCAGTTGTTGATTGTAAAATAAAGTCCATGATAATAACATCAACTTCTTTAGATTGTAGTGAGGATTTAAAAAGTTTAAAACTAACAAATGCTGAGCATATTGTTTAACGAATAGTAAGACTGCAGTAAATTTAAGCAATTATGTATGAAAAAATGGCTCTGAAAAATAAATTCAACTCTGAAAAGACAATATTGATATGCCATCATTGAAGAAAATTAAGACTTTGGAGGCTGGAAGAATAGAATAAAAAATAATGAGATGAAAAATTATTTTTTAAATTGCTTAATATTTAAATTTTAAATGTATTATATCATTAAATTAAAAGGGAACATTAATTTTTATATGTCCATATTTGTGAAAATGTAGCCCTTTTATTTTTTAATATATTTTAATTGGTTTCAGAGAGGAAGGAAGAGGAAAAGAGAGATAGAAACATCAATGAGGAGAGAGAATCATTGATCAGCTGCCTACTGCACATCCCACACTGTGGATCAAGCCCACAACCAGGACATATGCCCTGACCAGGAATCAAACCATGACCTCTTGGTTCATAGGTACACTCTCAACTGAGCCATGCCAGCAGGGCAAAATGTAGCCCTTTTAAAATTTTGTTTAGAGAGCCATTGGGGTTTCAATGGTGTTGCCTCAGCCCTATGCTGGCAGAAATTGAAAAACAGATTAGGAAGGTGATGGCTCATATAAAGGGGCTCAAGCACTCAAAGCCGAAACCACATGTGGAGAAGAATCTTGGAGGGGAATTTTACTTTTCCAAATCATTGTTTCTTATTACAAGACTAGAGGCCCAGTGCATGAACTCATACCCAGGTGGGTTCCCTCTACTTAGCCAGTGATTGAGGCCTACTGGGAGCCTAGCCAGCCAGGGGAAGGGACCCCAGGAGGTTGGCAAGCTGGCCCCCTAATTAGGGCCTATTGGGGGCTCTGGTCAGCAGCAGGAAGGAACCAAGGGAGGTTGTCCAGCTGGTCAGGGGGCTGGCTGGCTGGAGGGAGAGACTGTGAGAGTTTGGCTGGCAGGAAGGAGGGACTGTGGGAAGTTGGCTGGCTGGCCAGGGAGTGAGAGGCCACAAGAGATGGGCTGTGGAAGCTCAGTGAGCACCAGAGGGCAGCTGCTGCATTGAGCATCTGCCCCCTGGTAGTCAGTGCGCATCATAGCAACTGGTTGCCCCATCATTTCAGTCGTTCCGGTCATATATACATACTAGAGGTCCGGTGCATAAAATTCATGCACTTGGAGGTGGGGTCCCTCAGCCTAACCTGTGCCCTCCAGGAGCTTAGACCCATTCCCCACAAGTAGCGGGCTTAATATGGCAATGAACATACTTAGCATGCCGCGGAGGGGGGAGCACATTGACCACCAGGGGGCTTCTCCTGTGTTGAGTGTCTGCCCCCTGGTGATCAGTGCACATCATAGTGACTGGTCATTCTATCATTCAGTTTATTTGCATATTAGCCTTTTATATATCTATCTATATATAAATACTTAATATGCAAATAGATCAAATGGCAAAACAACTGAACAAATGAACAACTAGTCACTATAATTTGCACTGATCACCAGAGGGTGCAAGTGGAGCATGACAGGCATCGGCAGCAGGTGACAGAGCATGGAATATGTCGTGTATGGGCCACAGCAAGATGGTGGAGTAGGTGAGCAGGGGTGCTAGACCAAGGCAGGGTGCTGGTCGCTGTCATCAGGATGAGCCTCTGGGGGTTACTGAAAATTCTTTGCTCCTACATGCTGCAGTCCTGCCTGGCACTTGCACCTACTTCTGGTGCCAGCCCCACTTGTACCACTGCAGTGCTGGAGCTGCTGCTAGCACCTGCTGCCGGCACCCGGCACTGGCCCCAGTTGCTCAGAAACATCAGCAGGTATGAGCAGCGACTGACATCTCCAATTGCCCTTAAGACTTCTCTACCTCCTCCTGCCCCTGAGGGGTGATTGGGGCTGGCAGCTGCCTCTCACACCCACTGCTGGTGCCAGTCCTGCTCACACCTGCAGCTGGTGCTGGAACCACCACTTTCACCCGCTGTCTGAGCCTGACACCAGTCCTGACCGCTTGGTGCTGGCAGCAGGTGCAAGCAGTTGCTGCTGGCCCTGATCGCCCCTGAGGGTTTCTCCACCTCCCCCTATTCTTGAAGGGTGATCAGGACAGCAGCAGCCCCTCAGACCCACTGAGAGTACTGGCCCTGCTTGCACCCACTGTTGGCCCTAGCCCTTATCACTCCACACCATCACCATGTTCAAGTGGGGCCAGGACCATCAGTGAGTGGCAGCGGCAGGAGCAGGGCTGCGGCAGAGAGAAGACTGGGAGCAGCAGTGAAGAGGACTGGGAGGGGGCCCGGAGTATGGGCTGAGACCTGACCCTGTGTCCACCTCAGCATCGAGGCCCACAGTTTCTTTCAAGGTGCATAAATTCATGCACTGGGCCCCTAGTTATCCTATGTAAGCCCAGTGACCAAACAGCGGAATGAGCAGAACGACTGGTCAACCAGTCGCTATGACATGCACTGAGCACCAAGGGACAGACACTCAACATAAGAGCTGCCCCCTGGTGATCAGGGCACTCTCACAGTGGTAGCAGCACTTGGCTGACTGGGATGAGCGCACTCCCACAGTGGGCTGATCCCCATTGGCCACGCCCTCCATCAGTGCATGAATCCATACATAGGGCCTCTAGCATAGGATAATACAAAATAATGATGCAAGATAAAAGGAAGTTAACAGTGTACAGTTGAAATGCATTGACTTCAGATCAAAGAGACCGAATTTGATGACTGTCACTATAACTTCAAAATGCTGCAATACTACTAGGCAAGTTACTAAACCCATGAAACTGCTATTCATCTGTAAAATAATAAGTACTGTAAGAGCTGTTGTAATGAGCACATAAGTGAAGCTTTCAATTCAGTGTGTGGAACATCTACACATAATCCTACTCTTTCTAAGAGTGATATGAGCAGGCTCAACCGAGGTGAATATAGCAAGATAATGTGTTACTTACAAATATAAAGAGGAAATGAAGATTAAAGTTAAATTATAATGACCATACCTAATGTAAGATTAGTAACAGTAAATAAAATATTGTGTCCCTTAAGTTTTCTGACCAAAATGCTCTATATGAAAGGAATTTTCTCCTTTCTTGTGTGAATATGAAAAAATTAATATGTAAAATTATATTTTGTATTGTCATGGGGAAGATAGGGGTTAAAGACTATTCTGTAAAAAAGATTCCATTGTTATTCTGGAGAACATGAACATTTTAAAATGTCATGGTTTGCAAATAACCTGTATACTTAGATGCACAGTTCATGGACATGGGCAATAGGGTAGGGAAAGGCAATTGGACATCCTTAGCACTGAGAGGGGGGGTGAGGAAGAAGGTGAATTGGGGTGGGAGACATCTGTAATACTATCAACAATAAAAATGTATTAAAAACAATAAATATATAAATAAATAATAAATAAATAAATAAATAAATAAATAAATAAATAAATAAATAGATAACATTTCATGGTTTGGATCAGTGGAAGGGCCATTGGCAGCCCTCAGGTGACATGATGTTTTTGTAACATTTGACATTATTAACAATTTCCATAAATTATAGTTTCACATTTTAATCCCTTATCCAATTTCCCTTACAAAAATTGAAACCCTTTATCATCCTAAATACCAATCTTTTCTCTTTCTTCACCTAAAGAATACTGATTGAGGAAAAAAAGTAAACCAGCCAAGTGTATTAATACCGTCATAGAATTGTAGTCCCCAAATTCAGATGGGAAATGATCATGATCATCATACTGTTATGAAGCTCTATTTTGCATTCTCCCTCAATTTCAGCGTAAGCTATTCCAAATTTTCTCCAGTCTCATTAAGATACTCACAACTTACTTTTATTTTCAGATGATGCCTTTAATTTTTCTTTAGAGAAAAAGATGCTTTTCTATTACCTGTACTGACAAGAATTCATCAATTTTTCTTCTGCCACCATCAAATATATATCTATGTCAATAAGTTCCCTGGCCAATGTGTCTTCGTTGGTTGAGTGTCCTCCCATATACTGAAAAGTCACTGGTGTAATTCCTGGTCAGGGAACATGCCCAGGATGCAGGCTTGATCCTGGTCAGTGGAAACCAATCAGTTTCTCTCTCTTTCTCTCTCTCTCCCTTCTTCCCCCTCTCCCTCCCTTCTCTCTAAAATCATTTTTTTTAAAGTATACTATTACATTTCTTCTATTTTAGTAAAAGAGGTTTTATTCTTTTCTCTGGACTGACTTCTCCAGATGCCTGTTTTTTTATTTCCTTTAATTCTTCCACTCTATCGGTTTGTGAGGCTATGATTATTCTTAAGTATCTTTGATTTTAAAATTAACAACAATAAAAAAATCATTAAATAACCATTACCTAATTAATAGTGAAGTGAAATGAGAAAGGTGTCCACTGTCATTCTTAACCCTTTTATCACCATTCATTTAGTCTTAATTTATGGGAATCTGGATGCTTTTTTTCTATCACTGAAACTTCTGTGTCTGAGGTTAAAAGTACCATAGTCATTGAAAATTACAATGAACACTTTTAAGTTCTCATCATACTTGGTTGGCATTAACATTTTTTTTAACAGCCTTTGCCTCACTTCATTACCTTACCTATATTTCCTATGTAGTACTATCTTCCTTTGATTAACTTTTGAAATTACCCCCACCCCTGCAAGATTTAATTCATGGTTCTTTTCTTAAAATCAGTGACTGAGAAAAACATACCTTTTGACGATAATTTAAAGCTTTATTATTAAATCAAGCCTTTCTCTTCATTCCCATCCTCTAAAATTTTTCATTTAACTGTCTCACAAGCACACAAAAATGGAACTCAGTATTAGTACTAAAATTTGACTCTTTCCTATACACATTTTTTTTAATAAGTGACACTAGTCAGGTGTTCAAGCTTGGGTGTCTACTCTTTCTATCACTCTCAAAGTTAAATCCCTCAACAAATCTTTTCCATGGAAACTGTAAGCCATTCTTGCCTTATTACCCCTTCTGCCCCATTCCTATTTAGCCTTCGCTATAGTGGTCTTGAACTGTTGTGCCAGTTTGAAAATTACTACCTACTTCTACATATCTTTCATCATTACCATTGTTAGTGGTTTCCTTCCCAAGTAAACCTTTCTAAATCTGAGTGTCATACTAACAGAAGTATAAGGGAAAATGCTCAACAAATACTTTCCTCTGTAGCCAAAGAATGGATTAAGGGGCAGCCTAAGCAAGACAGAGACTTTTAGTCAATATTACTCTAGTCCAGCCAAACAATAACAACAACAAAACAAACTGTGGTTCCACACAATCCTTGTTAGGAAAGGGCAAATAGAAAACCTAAACTCCCACTTTTATGAAGCTATACCAAAGTGACCCAACCCCCTTCACTGGGGTGGTGTCAGAGCACACCAAATAGAAGGGCAAAATTTTCTTTCTTGATTATCAGCAATGCACTCCCCAACAAAGGAGAAAAGTGGAGATGTAATATATTACAACAACTGCATCAGAATCTCTAAAAATATTTAAAAAGTGATACTAAACACTATACAAACAAGAATCTATTAAACAAACTAAAAAGCTTTTGCACAGCAAAACAACCACCTAACAACAACAAAATCAACAGAACAAACAGGTAGCCAAACAAATGGAAATATATATTTTTCAAACACTATTTCCACTAAGGGGACAATATGCAAACTATATAAAGAATACATGCAACAGGACAACAACAAAACAAAAATCCTATAAAAAGAATGGGTAGAGTCCCAGAACAGAATTTTTTCCCAAGAAGACATACAAGTGGCCAGCCAATATATAAAATGATGCTCAACTTAACTACTTATAAGGAAAATGGAAATAAAAACTACAATGAGATAGCATTTTACAGCTGTTAGAATGACTATTGTAGATAAGAGGAGACATAACAAGTGTTGACAAGGATGTAGAGAAAAACAAGCAATTCAGACATTACTAGTGGGAATATAAACTTGTACAGCCACTGTGGAAACCAGTATAAAGTTTCCTCAGAAAATTAAGGATAAAACTACTGGCAATCCCTCTTCTGGGTATCTACCTAAAGAATCTGAAAACATTTATTCATAAAGATGTGTGCATGTGTGTGTGTGTGTGTGTGTGTGTGTGTGTGTGTGTGTATACATATATTTTTTTTTCACTGCAGCATTACTCATGGTAGTCAAGACATGTAAACAACCTAATTGTCCTTTGATGATTGCTTAAAGAAGATGTAGTACAATGGAATACTACTCAGTCCTAAGAAAGTATGAAATACTGCCATTTGTGATGACATGGATCTTGAGAGTATTATGCTAAGTGAAATAAGTTAGATGGAAAAGGACAAGAGTCATATGATTTTACTCATATGTGGGATATTAAACAGAAAGAAACAAATAACAACTGAAACAAACAAACACATAGGCACAGACAACAATATGAAAGTTACCAGAGGGGAAGAGGGTGGGGGGAAGATAAAAGGGTCAAATATATGGTGATTGAGGGAGACTAGATTTTGGGTGGTGAGCACACAATGCAACACATGGATGATGTATTATGAAATTATACACTTGAAGCCTATATAATGATTAAAATAAGTGTCACATCAATAAATTTAATTTCTTTAAATTTCTAGAAAAATATTTTGGAAGCTAGATAAAAAGAAACCTAAATAAGCAACTACACTATAACTCAATAATTGGATTCCTGGATATTTATTCCAAAGAATTAAAGACTTACATTCAGATAAAAATATGCACCCAAATGTTTATAGAAGCTTTATTTGTAATAGCCCCAAACTAGACACAACTCAGATTTTTTTCAGAGTGTGCAACTTCACTATATTCTTACCATGGAATATTACAAATAAATAAAATATACACAAACATAGAGAGAGCAAGGACAATTGTTAATATCAGACGTGGTGGAATTCAGTGCAAACGAACATTAATTGATAAAAGTAGAAAACCTTAAGATGCTAAAAGATACAACTCAAGTTAAGTACATAGGAATTAACAATTTTTTAATAATATAGCAACATTTGCAAAGATAAGAACAGAGAATTAAAGAAGAAACAGACAAAATATAAAGGAAATGGAAGATTCTAATTCACAGCTAACTTCTCTTTACCTAATACAGATCACAAAGACAAAAATTTAATTAGGATGTAGTACCTTAAGATACAATTTTAAATAATAATAATAGTAAAGACCTAAGTATAGGGTTCAGAATACCTAAAGATGAGAACCACACTGGAAGAGGCAGTCTGCGTCATTGGCAGCAGAGTAAAAAGGACCTCTGTGTTAGAAGGGCCAACGAGTCTGAAATACTACTGTGGCTCCTTCGCATCCCATCATCTATCCCCCAACAACACCATAAATGTCCTGTCAATTCATTTCCTGTAATGAAAACCTAGTTTATTCAATTATGATTAATGAAGAAGCATCAAACACAATATAATACCTAAAATTAAAAAAATACACAGAGAAAGGCAAAAAAAAAAGTGAAACAAGTGGTAAACACTGATTGTATTTAACCATAAATTTTAAAAGCTGAGGTATATTTATACCATGGAATACTATGCAGTAGTAAAAAGGATGGGTCTCTTACCCTTTGGAAGTAATAGAGTACTATGCTAAGTAAAGTAAGCCAGTCAGAGAAAGACAAGTGTCACATGATCTTATATGAAGGATCTAAAGAACAAAATAAAGTGATGAACAAAATAGATCCAGAGACATAGAAATATGAACAAACTGATGAATCTCAGAGGGAAGGCAGAGTGGGTGATTGGGTTGGAAGAAATTACCCAAAGAACTTGTATGCATATATGCATACTCCATGGACACAGTGTGGTGAAGGCATAAGGCAGGGCAGGTAGAAGAGGCAAAAGGGGGGAAAAAAAGGAACATCTGTAATACTTTCAACAAGAAAGGTAAATTTTTAAAAGGAGAGAAAAACAAATGCAATAGAGTGATAGAATGTAAAGTTATATGCCCAATTAATATAGGCATAATGTAGAAATTATACAACAAGTGAATATTCAAGAGGAGGGAGCTAGAATCAGCTGGTTGTGTTATCTGATAAAACATTAAAACATAATTTCCAGCTGAAAACATCAAGTATGAGCAATCTAATATATCTTGAATTTTAAAAATATTTTTTCAATGGGCTACATAGCAGTTACTAAAATCTTTCATTTAGTGGATACCAAAGAAAATCTTCCAAAGCAGAAATAGCACACACACACCATTCTCTAACCAAAATGGAATACAATTAGAAATTAAGAATTAAACCATTAAAAAAGTTTATAAATTTAAAACATTTTCTTAAGTATCTCTTTTTTAAAAGTGCGGAACCAAACACAAGGCACAGAATGTGTAGAAGGTAATGTCAACAGACATACTATATATGAATCTCCCTGTGATGAAAAGAATCTGGATAGGCAGGAGCTTCTTTTCCCACTTTCATTTTGGGGACAGCTCAGCAGAGCTAGCACAGCTGAAATTAGTCCAACTGCAGAGACACCATCCTTTTTGTGTGATGTTTTCATTCCTGACAGAGAAGCAGCTCCCTGGGCCCTCTGTGTGCATACCCTTGGCCCTTGACTTGATTCTTTGTCTTTACAAAGAATGGATGCAGAGATCTCTTGATACTAGAGGCCCGGTGCATGAAAATTCATGCACTCAGGGCGGGGGAGGGGGGGTCCCTCAGCCTGGCCTGTACCCTCTTGCAGTCCAGGAGCCCTGAGAGGATGTCTGACTGATGGTTTAGGACCACTCTCCACAGGCGGGCCGATCAGGGTACTGCACCAGTCAGTGAGCGGCCAGCCCAGCCCCCGATCACCCTATTGCTGCCGTTTCTTGTGGCCTCCCTCTGCAGGAGGTGACTGGGTGGGACAATTAGAGATGGCTGGTGCCATCCCCATACCCCCCACTGCTGGTTGCTGCCCCCCCCCCAATTGCCATCCCTTTCCTCTACCTGCTGGCACATGCATTGGCTGGCCTGGCACCACCTGCTCACCTGCTCCACCTCCCACTGACCAGTGGTTCCACCATTTGGTCAATTTGCATATTACGCCTTTATTATATAGGATAATTCTTATTATTTGAAGTGGATGATAAGGATGGTGTTCCCTAGCCCTCCTTATGCTCACCTATGCATTATAATCACAGCCAGGACATGGGGCTTGCTCTTGTCCCTGTGGTGCCCCTGACTCTAGTCTTGCTTGCTGGTAGAGGCAGATGCTTCTCTGTACTTATATTGGCCATGGTGCATGCAGAACATTTATGGTGAGGAATGACAAGAATTCAAGGACATTTTGTGTTCTGTTACTTTTCCACTCATGTTTTCACCATGGTAAGACCTTTGTTATATCTGCATGCATTTGTGCATGATATGGGGTTTCATGTTTATGAAGTTATAGAGTTTACTGGACTAACTCAAGATTTGAAAGTTTTTTCATCTGGAAAAATGAGAGGTCACCAATAAGCCTAATAAACAAATGTTTAGTAACCCAAGACTGGACAGTGTGATCATAGTGTCGATTAGCCCAGTATACTCAGGAGTGGCCACTGAGGCATCATGGGCTTAATCCTAGAAGTGGATTGAGCAGTCATGGAAATCCATAGTACAAAATGCAGCAAAGTGCTAGAGAAACTTGCTTCATATCACAGAGGGGACAGAACAGCTAGATGCTATAAGAGACTAACAAACAAATGATCTAAATGACATGAGGATATGCCACAAAAGTAAAACCCCAGGCAGTGACACTTCTGGTAACCAGAAAATAGGAGGCCAGGTTCTTTGAGAAGATACTAATTCATGTATGCATTATTTCTGAAGGCTAAGAAACTGATACAGTTAGAGAGACCAGTGGACAACCTGAGTGCAGTGGATGCTTCTTATAGCAATAGAGTAGATGAGCCAATACCAAAGGGCATATTGAACCTCAGAACATGAGAAGATGTGAAAAACAGGAACAAGGATGAGGTCTGCCCCTGCACTACTCTGCGAGGTGAGCATTCCGAGCATTCTTAAACCTCTTAGAAACTAGAGTTTACATGGCTAGAATTGTGTTTGTTAGTATTCTGTCTGAAAAACAAAAAACAAAACAAAAAAAAACGCTTGCTAGTTCCTTGCCATCCTGCTCTTTTGTCTTGATAAGGATGCTTTGAGCACTTGAGTTTTCTATTGCTGAGTCAAAATTGCTATAAATATAGAAAAGCCCCAATTTTTAAGCTAAAGTCTAGGCACAGCCTGGTTGGGTTTTCACTCACAAGACTGAAGTGAAGTTGTCTACAAGTTATGTTCTCATCTGGAGTCTGGGCCTCTTCTATGCCCATTCAAGCAGTTGACAAAATTCAGTTCTTTTCAGGTGTAAAATCAAAGTCCCCATTCTCTCACTGTCAGACAAGGACTGATTTCAGTTCTTATAGGGTACTCTCAGTCCCTTTCTGCTTGTCCCATTCTTAGTTCCAAGTGTGATAGAGAATCTCCTTCCTTTAGAATTTTCTTCATGCTTTAAATTTCCAACTGTCTCTTCTACCACCAGATAGAAAAACTCTCTGCTTTTAAAAGGCTCATGTGAAGGAGAAACCAAGGTGGCAGCATAAGTGAATACCTAAACTGCTGTCTCAAAAAACAATTTCAAAACTACAACAAAAAGACAGAACGGATACCATCCAGAACCACAGGAAAGCTGGCTGAGTGGAAATTCTACAACTAGAAAGAAAGAGAGGGGCTCATAGACACTCAGTGGAGCTGCAAAAAGCTGAGGTGTGGAGACACGCTTGCAGAGAGGACTGACTGGTAAGTGTGCCACCTGCTTTCTGTAGCAGGAAGAAGACAAAACCTCCCAATTGCACTGAACCACAGTTTTGGGCAAGACCTTGGGGACCTGGACTCATACGGGTCCTCGGAGCGCATGGAAACTCAGGGGAACCATGAAAGGCAGAAGTCTGGAGGTGCACACATGAGTGTGCATAGGGAGGACTGCAGTGATTACCAAGGGACACTGAGACCCAGGGGCCTCATAGGGCAGAGCTGATGGGAAGCCAAGGCTGTCTGCTCAACTCTGAGACTCCGCCCTACCCAAACAGCACAGAGGCTTTTGCAATTTTGCAAGTCTTGTCTCATAAGGCTGTGTCCAGCACAGAAGTTCTCCCAGCTTAGACATAGCTGATCCTCATAGCCAATTGCCCTGGAGTCAAATTCCCCCCAGTGATACCAACAACAATCAAGACTTAACTACAACAAGGCTGTACACACAGTCCACAAAGGGGTACACCAAGAGTGTCCACCTCAGGTAACTGGGGAGGCAGAGCTATGGGGCCATAAAGGACACCTAGAACAAAAAGCTACTCTACCAACTCAGGGAAGCAGTGATAATGTAGAGACAAAGAAACACATCACAAACAAAATAAATGAAGGAAAACAAATGGCTGGATATAGAGTTCAAAACCACAATTAAAAGGTTTTTCAAAAATTTTCTAGAAAAGGCTGATAAATTTAGCAGAACCACCAAGGATATGAAAAAGGACCTACTAGTAATTAAACATACACTGACTGAAATAAAAAAATATTATATAGAGACCTAATAGCAGACTAGAGGAATGTAAGAATCAAGTCAAAGATTTGAAATACAAAGAAACAGAAAACACTCAACTGGAAAAGCAAAAAGAAAAATGAATCCAAAAATGTGAATATAGAATAAGGAGCTTTTGGGACAACTTCAGGTGTACCAACATCAGAATTATAGGGGTGCCAGAAGAAGAGAGAGAGTATGATACTGAAAACCTACTTGAAGAAATAATGACTGAAAACTTCCCCCACCAGGTGAAAGAAATAGACTTACAAGTCCAGGAAGCGCACAGAACCCCAAACAAAAGGAACCTAAAGAGGACCACACCAAGACACATCATAATTAAAATGCCAAGAGAGGATATTAAAAGTAGCAACAGAAAAACAGTTAATTACCTACAGGGGAGCACCCATTCAACTGTCAGCTGATTTCTCAACAGAAACTATGCAGGCCAGATGGGTGTGGCAAGAAATATTCAAAGTGATGAAGAGCAAGAACTTACAACCAAGATTACCCTACCCAGCAAAGCTATCATTCAGAAGTGAAGGTCAAATAAAGAGCTTCATAGATAAGAAAAAGCTAAAGGAGTTCATCAACACCAAACCAGTATTATATGAAATGCTGAAAGGTACTCTTTCAGAAGAAGAAGAAAAAGAAGAAGAAGAAGAAGAAGAAGAAGAAGAAGAAGGAGGAGGAGGAGGAGGAGGAGGAG
>JAAGEH010000030.1:37891950-37933992 GCA_011751065.1 Lasiurus cinereus
AGGAGGAGGAGGAGGAGGAGGAGGAGGAGGAGGTCGAAACCAGTTTGGCTTAGTGGATAGAGCGTTGGCCTGTGGACTGAAAGGTCCCAAGTTCGATTCAGGTCAAGGGCATGTATCCTGCTTGCGGGCATATCCCCAGTAGGGGGGCATGCAGGAGGCAGCTGATCGATGTCTCTCTCTCATTGATGTTTCTAACTCTCTATCCCTCTCCCTTCCTCTCTGTAAAATATCAATAAAATATATATTTTTAAAAAAAGAAGAAAAAGGTAAAGATAAAAATTATGAACAACAAATACATATCTATCAACAAATGTATCTAAAAATCAAGTGAATAAAAAATCTGATGAACAGAATAAACTGGTGAATACAATAGAATTAGGGGCATAGAAAGGGAGTGGACTGCCAATTCTCAGGGGGAAAGGGTTAGAGGGGTGCAGGAAGAGACTGGACAAAAATCGTACACCTATGGATGAGGACAATGGGGGGGAGATAAGGGCAGAGGGTGGGGTGGGAACCAGGTGGACGGGAGCTATGGGGAGTGAGTAGGGGGAGAGGAACAATTGTAAAAATCTGAACAATAAAGATGTATTAAATAAAAAAAAATAAAAGGCTTCTGTGATTAAGACAAGCTTACTAACCTCCCTATCTTCAGGTCAACTGATTTGCCACCTAAATTACAGCTTTCACATCCCCCTGTAGAGGTACTTAGGTTAGTGTTTGACTGAGAAAACGGCTGGCACTTCTAAATCTTATACTCATGGGGTCCACCTTAAAATTCTGTCAGCCACATGCATGAACAACTAGATAGAGACAGTTATTTATTTGGATTTAACAGGAAATGAAATGGCTAGGAATAATATGTTCACCTACATTTGACAATGGAAATAACTCAGACTAGGAAAGAAAACAAAACAAAACTTCTCAGAGGATAGCTAGTTTAGGCAGTTATGCTACCCTATGTCATTTCTAAATTTAGTGTTCCTAATTGGTAGTGAAAGTCATTGGTGCTTGGATCCTTACTTTAGGTAAGAAAGTCGCACTGTCTTTCTCTTTTCTTTGACATCTTACCTAAGTGTGCTACCACTACTGAATGTGCTACTGCTACTGAAGCTTGGACTTTATTTTTTTTATGTGCCTCTAGAGAAAAAAACAAAATCAATTTGCCTTTATTATCGAGCATTAATGAGTTAGATGGGCTAACAAACAAATGTGAACTGCTGGTGGAGGTACAATTCATGTGAAGATGACTTTTTGATAACAAACTGTTGAGAAAGCTGCTTACATTGCATTGAATGCCACCTAAACACAACTGACTAAAGATAAATGGACTTTGGTGGGAGGCATAATATAAGACTACCACCACCCATCAGTCACTTGGAAGCTATCTGAACTATAACCCAAGAATATTAAAGGCAAACTGTTGACAATTACTCAGAAGGTCCAATACCTGATCAGCCACTTTGGATATTGGAGAGTGCACTATTACTCCCAGGAATAGTAAAACAATCTCTATAGCAAATCAATAGACACGGTCAAATGTAAGTGAAAGTCCTTATAGCAAGAAGCTTTGAAAGCAGTATGGACAAAAACAAATTAAGAAATTAAGTTCAATACTACTAGCCTTTATATTATGTCTTACATCACATTCAGAGCAAACTACAACTCTATTCCAAATCACTTCTCACCCAGGTAATTGTAATAGCTTCCTAAATGGACACCCTACTTTGCTTTTCTTTATTCAATCTATTCTTTACTCAGCAACCAGTGTAATTTAAAAAAAAATGAGGCCAAATCATCTCATGTATGTGCTCAAAACCCTTCATGACTTCCCATCTTATTCTGAGTAAAATGAGAGATTCCTACACAGAGTTTTCATAACCTGGGATCCAAGCGAGAATATGGCCTTATTTTTTGCTATTTCACCTTGCTTATTGTGCTTTGGTCACAAAGACAATGAGCCAGGTAAGCTCCAGGTTAGGACTCTTGTGGAAACTGTTCTTTTTTCCCTTATACACCAAAGCCTCACTCCTTCAAAAAAATTTTTTTTTATATTCTCAAATGCCACCATTTTCATGAAGCACTCCACCCTATTTAAAATAGCATGGTCATATTTTCTTCAGAAATCTGTCCTCTTTTCTTGCCTTATTTTCTCCTTAGTACTGAGGAATAGTCCTATTATGTATCACTTTCCAATTTTGAGTACTCTTTGCTCCATTAGAATATAAGCACTACTAGAGCAGAACATTCTGCAGGTTTAATGCCCTGCTGAATTGCCAGTGACCACACAATGCCTGACACATAGTCAGCATTTGTTGAATGAATTAACTTAATAAACAAAAGGCAGAATCTCAAATCAAAAAGGAATACATGATATTGGTATAGCACCACTGCTATTTCAGAAAAAATAAAACTGGGTCTATACTTTACACCTTATTACACAATAATTTTCAGAGTCAATGATATAAACATGAAATAAATACCACATAATACTGGAAAAAATTGAGAAATATACTATTTCATAATCTCATAATGAAGAACCTTTTAAAACTATTACACAAATTCCAAACGCCACAAAAGAAAAAAAGTGATAAAGTATACCACAATATTTAAACTCTAATCATAGGGCTAACATAATAATAAACTCACAAAGTGGGAAAATATTTACAATGAACAGAGTAGAAAACAATGATTAATCTCTCTAATATATATGTCTATAAATGGATATGAAAATGACCAACCAGGAAAGCTATGGGCAAAAGATATGAACAAACAATTCATTGTAAATGAGATAAAAAGGGTTTTTAAATGTGAAAAGCTGCTCAATAAGCAAACCGCAAAATCTAAATATATAGAGGTTCAATAAAGACCTGACATTTTGATAGCAATTTTATTATCAAGGGTGTGGGGAAATAGTCTCATTAAATGCTGGTAATGATGTATATTAGTACAATCTCTATGGAGAAAAATTTAGCAAGATCTATCAAAATTATAAATCCATATGCCCTTCACCTTGGCAATTCCATTTCCAGGAATATATATTTCAGACATCCTAGTACCTGGCCTAAAATATAACATATATTCAAGTGTAATGTATACTAATTAAAGCATTATCTGTAATAGAAAAATATTGACAACTTTTTAAATGAACATTAATAGAAAACTGGGTTAAATACATTATATTAAAATAAATAAAACATGACTATCTTTATATGTAAGATGCCAAAAACTCCAAGTAGAGAAACCACTAGCAAAACAGAGGTAATCTATAATAATAAAAACATAATATGCTAATTAGACTGGACAGCCAAACGACTTTCCAGATGTCCATCTGGATGTCCATTTGGATGAAGCCGCCATGGCAGGGGCCAAGGCATAGGTGATTAGGGGCAATGAGGCAGGCAGACAGGCAGAGGGGTTATAGGCAATCAGGCAGGCAGGCAAGCAGGCAGAGAGGTTAGGGGTGATCAGGCAGGAAGGCAAGTGATTGGGGGTGATCAGGTAGGCAGGTGAGTGGTTAGAGGCAATCAGGCAGGCAGACAGAGGTGGTTAGGGGCAATCAGACATGCAGAAGTGGTTAGGGGCAATCAGGCAGGCAAGCAGTTAGGAGCCAGCAGTCCTGGATTTCGAGAGAGATGTTGGACATCTCCCAAGGGGTCCCAGATTGTGAGATGGTGAGGATGGGCTCTGGGACCCGCTCTCCCCACACCCTTGGCCTCTAGTGATATGTAATTATTTGTGATAAGAAATGCAGGGGGAAAGGCACTTCTGTATTTTCTTGTATATAAAGGTTTTTAAAACTTTTATTCAGGATATGAAGAAAAGAACTACCCCTATGATCAGGTAATGAAACAGGTTGATGGGGTAAGAGGGATGGGGGAATGTTTCACTACCTAGCTCAATTTTTGAACTGTGTAAATCTTAACTGTTTAACAGTATGAATTTTCCTATTTAAAAACATAACTCAATATTGAAATAAAAAATAAGGTCTTTACAAAATGCAGATTAGTTGTTCTAATCATACTAAACCATGTGTCATTCTTCAATAATAGCACTCAGGTTTTAATGCTCTTGCATATGTGTCCAAGTAGGTCCCACAGGGATATTTCAAAAATGATTGTACAACATGATGCTAACCAGCAGCTCCTATTGAAGCAATTTTAATTTCCTACTACCACACCAAAAAAAATTATAGATAGAACAAAGAGGTATTACAAAGCTTCACTCAATAAACAAAACAATGGACTAATATGCACAGAAGGAACTGAGAATGCTGTTAGGTGCTCAATCAATTTCCAGCTTAACTGAAAACAAATTTTCCTTATTACATATCCTCTTATATAATAAAAGGCTAATATGTAAATTGACTGAAGGGTGGAACAACACAGAAGCTGCCCCCTGGTAGTCAGTGCACTCCTACAGGGGGAGCACTGCTCAGCCAGAAGCTGGGCTCATGGCTTGTGAGTGCAGTGGCAGTGGCAGGAGCCTCTCTTGCCTCCATGGCAGCAATAAGGATATCCAATTGCTGACTTAGTCCTGCTCCCCCAGGAAGCAGGCCTAAGCTTTTAGTTGGACATCCCCGAGGGCTCCTGGACTGCATATATTTTGTGAACCGAGCCTCAGGTTTTTGTTCTTTTGTTTTTTATTATAAAATCAGTAAGTGTCTTCCCAAGTAGACAACATCAGAGGAGATGATTATAAATAAGATATTTGCTATTTTAACAAAATCAACATAATTTTTTAAATTGTTTAATTTTTATTATTCCAAAGAATTTATTCTATAAAACCATCTATTTGACTTTGTAATATGTTAAAATGTTTGCCTCATATGTCATTGGTATCTTCAGATAAATATTCATAACAAGGAGAGAAAAGAAACAGTTGGATACAAGAAAACCAACATAATCCTGGGTAGGAACTTTTCAAAATAGAACAGTTTAATTCACCAAGTTTATTTAACTGAATTTGAAATTTTTTGAAGCTGTCTTCTTAAAAATGTCCCCAAAAGCAATATTTTAATCAGATGACTGTAAAGTATGTTTTTGTGAAAGCATAGGACTATGTTTTATATCTATATTACTCAGATATTTTAAAAATGAGGGGTAAAAGTGATTGATTGACATTTTGTTGCATTGAATTTTAGGAAGATCTTTAATTTTAAAATATTTCCAGACATTTAACAGTCCAAAATCTGATGAGATTTATGCTTTCCCAATTTAGATATCTGATTTGACTAATGAGGCAAAGCTTTTAATTTGAAAATATTTCCATTTGGGATTTATTTTGGATTAATCGTTCTTAAGATCAAGGCAGTGACACAGATTACCTGTCATGACAAAACTTTCTCTTTTCTCTTGCTCTGTCCTAGCATTTTTTTGTTTGTTCATTAATATTGGGTAGCTGTGGCCATTAAGGTTATTCCTCTGATTTTGAGTGGTTTCATAATCTATTTAAACCTCCTAATTCTTTTTTTTTTAATTTTTTATACATATCTCCCCATTGCCCCCCCTCCCTCCCAGGCATACCCCAACCCCCCAGTGTCTATGTTCATTGGTTATGATTATACGCATAGATACAAGTCCTTTGATTGACCTCTTATCTACCTCACCTAACTTTAATCTTCCTGCTGTAATTTCACAGTCTGTTCGAAGCTTTACTGTCTCTGTATCTATCCTTTTGTTCATCAGTTTATAATGTTCTTTATTATCCCCCAATGAGTGCGATCACGTGATGCTTCTCCTTCATTGACTGGCTTATTTCACTAAGCATAAGGCTCTCCAGTTCCAACCAGGTTGCTGCAAATGGTAAGAATTCCTTCTTTTTAATGGCAGCATAGAATTCCATTGTGTAGATGTACCACCATTTTCTGATCCACTCATCTGCTGACGGGCACCTAGGCTGTTTCCAAATTGTGGCTATTGTAAATTGTGCTGCTATGAACATAGGGGTGCATAAATCCTTTCTGATTGGTGTTTGTAATTTCTTAGGATAAATTCCTAAGAGTGGGATTACAGGGTCAAATGGGAGATCCATTTTTAGTTTTTTGAGGAAACTCCATACTGTTCTCCACAGTGGCTGCACCAGTCTGCATTCCCACCAACAGTGCACAACGGTTCCTTTTTCTCTGCATCCTCGCCAACACTTGTCGTTTGTTGATTTGTTGATGATTGCCATTCTGACAGGTGTAAGATGGTATTGCATTGTCGTTTTGATTTGCATCTCTTGGATGATTAATGACTTTGAACATGTTTTCATGTGTCTCTTGGCTTTCCTTCTGTCGTCTTTTGAAAAGGTTCTATTTAGGTCCGTTGCCCATTTTTTTATTGGATTCTTGATCTTCCTTTTATTAAGTTGTATAAGTTGGTTGTAGATTTTGGAGATTAAACCTTTATCAGTGATAGCATTTGCAAATATTTTCTCCCATGCATTGATCTTTCTTGTTGTTTTGTTGATGGTTTCTTTTGCTGTGCAAAAGCTTTTTATTTTGATGTAGTCCCATTTGTTTATTTTTTCTTTAGCTTCCATTGCCTTTGGAGCAGTATCAGTGAAGAAGTTCTTTCGGCATATATCTGAGATTGTGCTGCCTGTGGATTTCTCTCGTATTTTTATGGTTTCCCTTCTAATGTTTAAGTCCTGTATCCATTTTTAGTTTATTTTTGTATTTGGTGTAAGTTGGTGGTCCAGTTTCAATTTTTTGCATGTATCTGTCCAATTTTCCCAACGCCATTTATTGAAGAGGCTATCTTGGTTCCATTGAATGTTCATGCCTCCTTTGTCAAATATTAATTGAGCATAGTGGTTTGGGTGGATATCTGGGTTCTCTATTCTATTCCATTGATCTATATGTCTGTTCTTGTGCCAGTACCAGGCTGTTTTGAGAACAGTTGCTTTGTAGTATAGCTTGAAGTCTGGTATTGAGATCCCACCTACTTTATTCTTTTTTCTCAGAATTGCTGTAGCTATCCGTGGTCTTTTTGTTCCAGATGAATCTATGAAGAATTCTTTCTAGGTCTGTGAAATATGTTGTTGGTATTTCAATGGGTAGTATGTTGAATCTGTAGATTGCTTTGGGTAGTATGGACATTTTAATGATGTTGATTCTCCCAATCCATGAGCATGGTATGCTCTTCCATCTGTTAATATCTTCCTCTATCTCTTTTTTCAGTGTCCTGTAGTTTTCTGCATAAAGGTCTTTTACCTCTTTAGTTAGGTTTATTCCTAGGTATCGTAATTTTTTTGGTGCGATGGTAAATGGGATTGCTTTTTTAGTTTCTCTTTCTATAATTTCACTGTTAGTGTATAGAAATGCCACAGACTTCTTAGCATTAATTTTGTATCCTGCTACATTGCCGAATTCATTAATTAAGTCAATTAGTTTTGGAATGGAGTCCTTTGGGTTTTTTATGTACAATATCATGTCATCTGCAAATAAGGACAGCTTTACTTCTTCTTTTCCAATTTGGATGCCTTTTATTTCTTCTTCTTGTCTAATTGCAATGGCTAATATTTCCAGTACTATGTCGAACAGGAGAGGTGAGAGTGGGCATCCCTGTCTTGTTCCTGTTCTTAGGGGAAATGGTTTTAGTTTTTGCCCATTGAGTATGGTGTTAGCTGTGGGTTTATCATATATGGCTTTTATGATGTTGAGGTATGAATCTTCTATTCCCACTTTGCTGAGAGTTTTTATCAAGAAAGGATGTTGGATTTTGTCAAATGCTTTTTCTGCATCAATTGATATGACTATGTGATTTTTATCTCTCAATTTGTTTATGTGATGTATCACATTTATTGATTTTTGGATATTGAACCATCCCTGCATTCCTGGGATGAATCCTCCTTGGTCATGGTGTATGATCTTTCCGATGTACTGCTGGATCCCGTTTGCTAGAATTTTGTTGAGGATTTTGGCATCTATGTTCATGAGAGATATTGGCCTATAATTCTCTTTCATTGTGTTGTCTTTATCTGGTTTTGGTATTAGGGTGATGCTGGCTTCATAGAAGGTGTTTGGTAGTATTCCTTCTTCTTGAATGTTTTTGAATAGTCTGAGGAGGATAGGATTTAATTCTTCCTTGAATGTTTGGTAAAACTCTCCTGTGTAGCCATCTGGACCCGGGCTTTTATTTGCTGGAAGCTTTTTAATTACTGCTTCAATTTCTTTCATGGTTATTGGACTATTGAGATGTTTGGATTCCTCCTCATTGAGTTTTGGGAGGTTATATTTTTCTAGGAAAATGTCCATTTCTTGCAGGTTGTCCAATTTGTTGGAATAGAGTTGTTCATAGTATTTTTTAACAATCCTTTGTATTTCCACAGGGTCTGTTGTTATTTCTCCTCTTTCATTTCTGATTTTGTTTATTTGGGTCTTCTCTCTTTGCTTCTTCGTGAGCCTGGCTAGGGGTCCATCAATCTTGTTTATCCTTTCAAAGAACCAGCTCTTTGTTTTGTTGATCTTTTGAATTGTTTCTTTGGTCTCCAAGTTGTTTATCTCTGCTCTGATCATCACTATTTCCTTCCTTCTGAGTACACTGTGCTTTTCTTGTTGCTCACGTTCTAGCTCTTTGAGTTGTAGGTTTAGGTGATTTATTACCATTGTTTCCTGTTTTTTGCAGTAGGCTTGTAGGGCTATGAACTTCCCTCTCAAGACTGCTTTCACTGTGTCCCATAAATGTTGTAATGTTGTGTTGTCATTGTCATTTGTTGCCATGATGTTTTTTATTTCTTCCTTGATCTCTCTGGTTACCCAGTCGTTGTTTAAAAGCATGCTGTTTTGTCTCCATGTGTTTGACTTCTTTCTATTGTTTTTATTATAGCTGATTTCCAGTTTTATGCCACTGTGGTCTGAGAAAATGCTTGATATGATTTCTATCTTCTTGAATTTGAAGAGACTTTTCTTATGACCCAACATATGATCTATCTTTGAAAATGACCCATGTGCACTGGAGAAGAATGTATATTCTGTGGCTTTGGGGTGAAATGTTCTGAAGATGTCAATTAATTCCATCTGGTCTAGTGAGTCATTTAGGATTGATGTTTCCTTGCTGATTTTTTGTTTAGAGGATTTGTCCAATGGTGACAGTGGGGTATTAAAGTCTCCTACTATGATTGTATTGCTGTCAATCTCTCCCTTAATATCCTGCAAGAGTTTTTTTATGTATTTAGGTGCTCCTATATTGGGTGCATATATGTTTACCAGAGTTATTTCTTCTTGTTGGATTGTTCCCTTTAGTATTATGAAGTGGCCTTCTTTATCTCTTATTATGTCCTTCACTTTGAGATCTAATTTGTCAGATATAAGTATTGCAACCCCAGCTTTTTTTTCATTTCCATTTGCCTGAAATACCATGTTCCATCCCTTCACCCTCAATCTGTGTGCATCTCTTTTCCTAAGGTGGGTTTCTTGTAGACAGCAAATATATGGATCATGTTTTCTTATCCAATCGGTTACCCTATGTCTTTTGATTAGAGCATTTAATCTGTTTACATTTAAATTTATTATTGATAAGTACTTATCTGTTGCCATTTTTAGTCCTTACCCCCGAGTTCCTTCTTCGCTTCCTCTTTCTGTTTATTACAGCAGACCTTTTAACATTTCTTGCATTGCTGGTTTGGTGGTAATATATTCCCTTAGTCCTTTTTTGTCTGTGAAGCTTTTGATTTCACCTTCAATTTTGATTGAGAGTCTTGTAGGGTACAGTATTCTTGGATTCAGACCCTTCCTTTGCATGACTTTGTATACTTCATTCCATTCTCTTCTGGCCTGACGAGTTTCTGTTGAGAAGTCAGTAGCTAGTCTTATGGGGGTTCCTTTGTAGGTAACTTTCTGTTTCTCTCTGGCTGCTTTTAAAATTCTTACTTTGTCGTCGGTGTTTGCCAATTTAATTATAATGTGCCTCATTGTCGGTTTGTTGGGGTTCATTTTGCTTGGGACTCTGTGAGCTTCTTGGATTTGTGTGGGTTTTTTCTTTTCTATATTGGGGAAATTTTCTGTCATTATTTCTTCAAACACGTTCTCTAATCCTTGTTCAATTTCCACTCTTTCTGGAACCCCAATTATGGGGATGTTATTTTGTTTCATGTTATCCCAAAGTTCCCTTAGACTCTCCTCTTGCTTTTTAACTTTTTTTTCTAGAAGCTACTGTACTTGGGTATTTTTTCCTACCGTGTCTTCTAGCTCACTGATGCGGTCCTCTGCTTCTTCTAGTCTACTTTTGATGCTTTCTATTGTGTTCTTTATAGCAGTGATGTCATTATTCATTTCTTCTTTTTTATTCTGCACCTCCTCTAGTTTCTTCTGAATTTCTTCTTCATGCTTCTTCACCTCCTCTAGGCTCTTACTCATATTGTCAAATATGTCTTCCATTCTTTTCAACCACATTATGATAATTTCTCTGAACTCTTTCTCTGGTAGGCTTATTTGTGGTTCTATTTCGTTTACTTCCTTTTCTGGTGAAACCTGCCTTTCTGTCTTTTGTGGGCTGTTTTTTTTTCTGCCCATGGTTTTTCTTCTCTGGGTGTCTGGTTATGTAGTGCTCTAAACCTCCTAATTCTTGATGCTCAACCAACATTCATAAAAGAAAGTATAGTCTTTTCCTTTTTTACATTTTCTAAAGGTTACCATTTAAAGAAATTGACTGAGGATGGCTTCCAACAGAAGCAAGGAAAATGAAAATACACAGGATAGTAAATGCTTTGCCCTTTCTGGTATAAATTGTATATTTCCTGGGAAAGCCATCTTTTAGCTTTCCAGTATGTATTTTTTTAACCTTTCTGCAAGAAACCAATAAATTATAATGACACAATAATCTGCTAGAAAAATAAATTTAAAAGAAGCAATAGAGCCCAAATAAAATAATTTGTGCTAAGCCCCATGTCAGCAAACCAAGAATTAGTACCTAACATAATTGCAGTTTTCAATCTCTCTCAGAAATGTGCCTGTAACCCGTCAACCTGGTGTGAAAATTAAGAAACAGAAACCTCACTTGAATGCATTCAGGAGGCTGGAAGAGTGTTGTATACTATATACTAACACATACTAACTCAGTGCACAGAACTGATCCTCAAGAGGAAGAGACATACTTGCATCTCTGACAGAAAGCGGTGGAAACTACATTAGTATCTCAGCAGGAAGAAGAGAAGCTTCCTCCTTGTCCATAACAGATCAGTCAATGGGGAGATTGCCATAACTCAGCCGATGAAAAGTCACAATACTTGGAACTTTCAGTTTCCTCGAGTGGACTCAGTTTACAACTTGCAAGTCCATAAAAACATGCTCCTCTCCTTTGTTTCTCTGGATTGTACATGGTTTACCATTCAACTTCATGTACTGAACTGCAATTCTTTGTATAAACCCTTTTTTTTTTCTGGGTAATTATCTGGCTATCTATTTATTTAAGGTCTACACTGAAACTACCTGGTCAGCACTAGCAAGATAATTTGCCTGTTGTCCTCTTCTGTTCCCTTTAGGAGGGTGACCTTACCTACAACAATGTGTTCTTTGCTAATAATTTCCTTTTTCTGCCCCCTTTCTATCTTTAAAACTTCATTCTGTATAACGCTTTGTAGTTCCCTTCTATTTGCTACATGGGATGCTGCTCAATTTATGGATCGTTCAATAAAGCCAATTAGATCTAAAGTTTACTGGGTTGAATTTTTGTTATTTAATACAATCTTACTGATAATCTTCCTGAATTGACAGCCCACCTGGAAATGGGTCATTTCAACCAATGCAATGTATTTTGCATAATACAACCCCAGATATGATTAGATGATTAGATATGACAGCTACTTTTAAAAGAAGAGTGGAACAGGGTCAGAAGAAGAGAGCAATAGAGAACTCAGCAGGACTAAGAGGGTCAGGGTGAATGCTTTATCAGTCCTTTCATAATTCATAGAGTGACTTCTACAAAGCCCAAGAAGAAGGAAAGGTGCCTAAATGTAAACCTTCAGAAAAGAATAGGGACATTTTAAAGTGAGGTACTCGAAGCAAATACTTTCACAAAGGAAATTATGGGTTTTGTTGTAAGCTGCTTTTAGCACACAAAGCTAAGTGACTCTAGCCAAAATTCTACTGCCAATGCTTTCTCATTTCCCTTGCATTTTCTCTTTGACAGTGAGCTGATAGGCAGAAACACTTGATTCCAATTCATTGGCAGACCTTCCTTAAATGCTACACAATTTACAACAACAGTCTCTACAACAAATCACCCCAAAATTCAGGGTAAGACAATAATTAACTGGAATCATTTATATTGCCATTAAAAAGAGAAGATTACATAGAGATCATGAAAAAGATTCATTATTGAGTTATAAAGAGTATTATAATATCAAGAAATTGCAATATTGACAATCCAGTATAATGTTGGAATTTTTAATGACCCCATATCTGTGGAAATAAGTGAAAAAGGGTTATGTATTTTTCCTCTAAAATGCGTATCTAATTCATTGTTTAAAGCATGTCTGTGTTACTCATTTTTAAAGAAGTGCATTTAATCTAAAGATAAAACTGTACTCCTTATCTTACCAAAAATATTTAACAGTGATAATTTAAAAAGGTGGAATTTAGCTTGAGTCATCCATCCTATATCAGTTTTATTTTATATTACTTACTGGGTTTCCTTTGTAGAATGTGCAAGGCGTGGCATGCTCTACTCAGATACATTGTCTTCACATTTTATAATTGCTTGTTTGGTTATCACATAGTCCAGTCAGGCAGGGTGATCAATAGTTCATAAAAAGCACACCATTTTAATGAAAAACTGAGCACTAACCATATTTTATAGCATTAATAAAAATCAGATATTTTTTCAAACACTGAATTCTCTGCTTCAGAATATTACTTTGATGGTATGATGGAAGATCACCAGACTCAGATTCTGACATCCAGAGCTCAAGTTGCCTGTATATTAGCTAGAGCTTTGTATCTTTGTGTACATTTTATCTTCAATTTTCTCATTCATCAAATTTAAGAATGCTTAGTTTCCCTTCCAATTCTAACATCCTGAAATGTTACATGTAAAATCTGCATATAATCATGAGAGCTGTTTTATGAAGAGGATGGAGGTGTAAAAAAAGGATACAGGCTCATAGGGAAAGGAATGTGTGATTGTGATGGCAAGTTACTTTGTTGCTTGTTGTGATTAATTATTGGCATCACTGTAAGACTCTACATGAGCATTTTAAACTCTGTAGCCCTTGATTTTCTCAACTGTAAAAAAAAAAAGTGCTCTAGATCAGAGGGTTTCAACATCTTAGTTTACATATCATTTTTGACCACAAACTGTTAATTATGAATGAATAATCACCATCAATGTTTTGCAGCATATCTAAAGGGTGACATGATGCATAGCATAATAACCTTATGTCATTAACTAATCCAGAAATGTGTATGGTCTCAAAATTCCTATAACTATAGGGTCATTAGAATCATAAAAATTTAAAACTAGAAGGGAGTAGATATCATTTAGTTTAATTACTTCAGCCTATAAATGGAAACATATTTCTGGTATACATAGTCAAGATATACTAGTGTTCTCTTGTTTCCTGCAGTTGTCCTTGGTCACATATTATCTCATGGATCCCAAAGATGAAGGTATCTGGAATGCCCTACTCAGAGTCTCAACTACTGCCTTCCAAGTACTCTGCTACAAGTTAAATGAGTCGCTTTCACCTAGTAGAGTGGCCATGATCACATTAAAGATTCATGATCCCTTCCTGATAAACCCATTGTATGGCTTAGGGAAAGAAATTTTAAATTCTTAGTGGAGCTCACAAATGTGACTTCTCTAGGGAGCAGTTGTGAATTGTTTCCAAGCTTCCTAGACCAGTTTTGTGCAGTTGTAAAAATATGTGTTGACTAATTTTAATATATTAGTGATTGAATGATTGAAAAATTAGGAAGTCAAACTTTGGATAAAGAAGAGGTGATAAACAATAAATGCAGGTTTACTATAGAGCAAGAATATTGAATTAAAGGGAGTAGTGAGAGATTAGTTTCTTAAAGTGACTACAAACTGAGTGTTTAAACACACTAGAGCATGAGAAACAGATGTAGAGCAGGTAAGAGATAGCACAGAAACAGTAAAAGGAGTCTCTTTCCTATGATCCTAACTGGTAGGTTAATCCCTGCATCATCAGTGTTCCTAAATCTCTAAAGCCTGCTTATAGTTACCTTAAGAGACAACAATGAGGTTGATGCTTGAAGATGAAAGGGATAGTCATTCTTATAGGGGCTTGTCTAGTAAATATGCACATGAAGGGTGGCCTTAGGGGGAAATCACAGGAATCCCATTATTGGGGTTTAGGGATTGTGATTAAAGTAAAAAGTTATTTAAATTTCCATGTTCATTCTTAGGAGGCAATAAATCTCAATAGTTAAGAACAAGGTCATACTTTGATTAAGTCGTGTCTCTATCAATCAATAATTTTGGGCCCAGTGACTCAGCTTTTCTGACCCTCTATACTCGCAGGTAAAATGAAACAAGCAGAGTACCTACCTCATAGGCTTGCTGTTCGGATTCAAGTATATAATCCACATAAGGCAGTTGCAAAGCAGTAAGAGGAGAATAAATGCTTGCTCTCATTATATGTAGAAGTCATGCAGTATTCTCTCCATCCTCCAGGCAATTTTTGTTTGATTAAGGCTCTCTGGCTTAAGTTACCTGGCTCTAGTTCCATGTTAACAGCAGACTTCTGAAAAGCATAACTGATGTATTATTTTGGTGTTATAGTAGTTACTTACCAGGCACCATTCTTACAGAAACCAAGAATGTACTGTATTATGAATTCATTCCAAAGGCAGAGCAACCACAATTTTGCGGCAACTGCTGAATTAAGCTCACATTGTTCTCAAACAGGAAAATCAAATTAAGTGGTCGTACTATTAATAGCACTACTTATTCAGCCCCTTTTCTCTTTAAAGCACTTTGTAAACATTAACTAATTAATCCTCACACTCTTATGAGGTAGGTAAATAATTGTTAGCTCCATGTTTGAGGAAATCAAGGTTGAGGTTAAGTGGTTTGCTAGCTCAAGGCAATCGAGTGAGGCAATATTTAAGTCCCAAATTAGGGCTTTTTTTTTATATATTCATTTACTTTGGACACTGTATTGAATTTTAAATTACAATTTATTATATTTCGTTGCTTTACCTTATTTCAGTCATATAACAGATGGAAACACATAGTTCATTACTGAGCAGATGAAAATAGGCAGAAAATACTTGAGAACTATTGTTTCCTATAGCTCACTATGGTTCTATGGCACCTAACATTAAGAAATCTATATTCTGTTGTGGGAAATTGTGTATGTGTGTGCACATATTCATGATTGTAAAAGATAAAAATGTCAAATGAAATGACATCATTTCTGGCTCCTAGCTTTGTGACCTGCAAATTCTTGGAGTCATAGTGAGCTTTATGATACCCACACCCAAAAATATTGCTTTAAACACAATTCCTATCTTTCCTATTTGTACACCTTCAATTTTTTGTCCTAAGGATTTCAAGGACTCACGAAATAAAATATAACACTTTGTCACACAGAGTTCTTGAAGCCAACAAGTTTTAGAAATAGTCTCTCATTGGGGTCTCTGCTATACATGCGAATAATATTATTTTATTTACTGCCCCTATAATCAGTTCTATAACTGTTTTATCTATTAAGCCAAAAATCTGTCTACATGTAGATGACATTTGTGTTTGTTTCTTGTACATTTTGAATTATTATGCTTTTATTCTATTCACAACCTGCTTCATACTAAAAGCAAAAAGTCAGACCACAGAGGCAGTTCCTGAAGAGCACAGAATATTCTCTCCATAACCACTGTGCTGACCTTACAGTGCCCAGGATACCAAAGGGAGACAGAAAATGATGAAAATAGCAGCAATGGTTCTTGAATAATTTACAAATTATGAGATATGGATAAGAACAAGCTTTTCCATTCATTAATCAAGCATGTCTTGTTATGCCTTAACTGCAGAATGATACAAGTTCAATGCATTCAAATTTAGAAATCTAATTGCAGTAAATTCAAGAAGATACATATTTTTATAAGCAATAAATTAAATAGAGCTATTTTTTTTCTTTCTGAAGGATAAAAGGACCCGTGCTAGAAAACAGCTGCAACTCCAAAAAAAGTAGGCTCAATATCTCTAAATTCATGGTGTGATGTTGTTTTTTTTTCCAAGTGGACTAAATGAATAACCACTTTTATTTCTCCATCCTCAGGTCCCCAGGAAAAGGATGGGGATGAAGCATGCTTTCAACAAGCTGCAAATATGACTGATTAAAGTGACTCAGACAATGGAAGAATAAAACCTGTCTTTGCAGATGTCACCTTTCAAATAGTGTAGAGTCAACAGCTTTGTTTTTATCTGCTCCCACCCCCCCAAGAACAAGCAAACTTATTTTAACATGAAGAACCAATATGTTAATTTTCATGAAAAATACCGATCCAGTCTGGGCTCTGTGTTTTGGTAGTTTATACAGAAGTTGATGCACTGCAATGATATTATTTTCTATAACTGTTGAGTTGATTTTGAAACAGGAATTTTTAGGGATGAAAAAGACAGGTTTAGTACATTTTAAAATTAAGGGGATCACTGAAGAAGCACAGGGCTGCAGATGAGCAGAAGGTATATTTCCATAGAATAGGAGATCTGAAAAGTTGAAAGAGGTACATTTCTATATAATGAGGGAGTTGGGAACAACAAAAGGTCTATATCCTATCTAATAAAAGAGTAATATGCAAATTGACCGTACCTCTGTTATTCCTACAAGCCACACTAACCAGCCAATCAGGAGCAAGTATGCAAATGAATCCAACCAAGTTGGCTGTGGCCATGGAGAGAACAAGAGGTTTGGGTTTCCCCAACAATGGAGGAAGTCAAGCTTTCTGTCTGCCTGGCAGGCCCAGGCCTCCACTCAAGGCTGCAAGTTTCAATTATAGAAGATATATAAAACGCAATGAAAATAGCTGCAGCCACAGAGCGATCAGGAGGCTTGGCTCCTCTCAAGTCTACAAAGTTTCAATTATAGAAGATAAATAAATCCCAGATACCAGGGCCTCCACTTGGGTCTCTGGTGGGCATGACCGGCCTGCAAACCACCACAGGCCCCTCACACAGGCTGCTCCACACCCCAATGGAACCCCCACCTGATCCAGGACACCCTTCAGGGCAAAACAGCTAGCTTATCCTGTTTACCAGCTTCTATCTTATCTAATCCTATATAATAAAAGAATAATATGCAAATTGACCATCACTCCAACAGACAAGATGGCTGCCTCCATGTGGTCAAAGATCCTGACCCCATGTGGACACAGATGACCACCACAAGATGGCCAGCAGGGGAGGGTAGTTGAGAGGGACCAAGTCTGCAAGGGAGGGCAGTTGTGAGCAATTAGGCCAGCAGGGAAGGGCAGTTAGGGGTGACGAGGCTGGCAGAGGAGGGAAGTTGGGGGCAATCAAGCCTGCAGGGAAGGGCAGTTAGGGACAAACAGGCTGGCAGGTTTGCAGTTTGACATCAATCAAGCTGGCAGGGGAGTGGTTAGGGGCATGATCAGGCTGTCAGGCAGAAGCAGTTAGGGGCAATCTGGAAGGCAGGCAGATGAGCAGTTGGGAGCCAGCAGTTCTGGATTGTGAGAGGAATGACTTCCCTCAAGGGATCCCAGATTGGAGAGGCTGCACACACCCCCACGCATGAATTTTTTGCACCAGGCCTCTAGTTTATAAAATAAAGGGAAGAAAGCCCCTCATCCAATGGAAAAACAATAAGGGAGGAGAAAAAATCTCACAGGTCCCTTGTGAGGTTCGACCTTTGAGCTCAGAAGTTACTATAGTAACCAGTCCAAGGAAATAATGACCAATCAGAGAAGATGTCAAGGCACAAGGAACTACAGCCTTTATAAACCATGGAAACAGGGACTCGGTGGGACCCTTTCCCCCCTCCCCATGTGGGAGTCTGTACTTGTTCTTCAATAAATTTCCATATTTGCTATACCACCTTCCATCCATGGATTCATTCTTTGACTTCCATGGACAAAGAGTCCGGGAACCATCCTGCCCAGGGGAACACTGCGTGTTCCACTTCGATAGATACAGAGACAGTAAAGCTTCAAACAGACTGTGAAATTACAGCAGGAAGATTAAAGTTATGTGAGGTAGATAAGAGATCAATCAAAGGACTTGTATCTATGCATATAATCATAACCAATGAACATAGACACTGGGGTGTTAGGATATGCCTGGGAGGGAGGGGGGGCAATGGGAAGATATGTATAAAAAATTAATAAAAAAAAAGACTCCCACTTCAGTTTTATCTCTAGCAGTAAATAGCATGCAGAGATGTGTAAACAGAGATCTCAGTAATTTTGATTCCCATGCAATTTCATAGGGCTTTACTATCTCTCCAAGATTATTAGTTTAAGTGATTTTTTTTATTTCAGCCAGTTTCCTTTTCAGATTGCCCCATTTGAAATATGACAATAGCTATCATCAGTAAATATGTAGGAAAGCTCTATTTTTATTAATTTTAAGTTTCATTATTTTTAGGACAAAAGGGAGTATTTTGAGGGAGTGAAGGTTGGAATTGTGTAGTGAAAAGAGTATTTTTCACCCTGCTTCTTAGGGTATCCTCAGGAGTGTCTGGAACTAAGTTTTCTATGAATTCCCATTATTTCTCTATGTCACTTCCATTTCTGGCTTCTGTGGAATTCTTAGTCTCAATTTTATATCTCACTGCTGTAATCTTTATCTCCATGCTCCCACCCAATCAAAATAGCATTCAAAGCAGACGGCTGTAATATAGAAGAATTTTAATGGAAGCTAAGATGTAATGGTTACATGGCAGTAAATAGAATAGAAAGTTGAAAATTAAACTTTAGATTTTTTTTGTTGTATGCATATATACGTAACCCATAGACACAGACAATGGTGTGGTGAAGGCCTGGGGTGGAGTTGGGGGCAGGTGTGGGAAAAAAGGGTCAAAGGGAAAATAAAGATAAATAAATAAATAAATAAATAAATAAATAAATAAATAAATAAATAAGAAAACCTAATCAAGAGGAGAAAAATGAAAATTAAACATCAGATATTTTAATTTTTAAAGTAACCCTGGCTTTATGTCTATCAACTTGGGATCCAGAAATCTAAAGTACCTTTGGGCTCTCCCTTTCTCCTCTCTCCTCTGTGCTTATGTCCCTTTTATTCCAAAGTCATGTTACTTCCTTTGCAAAGAAATTAGCTGCTTCTTCTTTAGCTCTCTCAAAATTATATTCTCAACTCTCATATATCTTTCCCAGAATATTGATGGATATTTTACTAGATAAAAATAATTTTGTTTTCTATAGTATCAGTTCTGGTAACAGTGGTAAATATAATAATTTTCCTCAAATAAATCTTATGCATTTCTGCTTCACTATTATTGTGCATTGGGTTTCCCCACCCCTTCTCTTGATTATATCAATTAATTTTCTTCACAGACACTTTGCACATGCCAGATCTTCCATTTGATCCACTGAACTCCAAATTATTCTCATGGTTTGCATCATCTTGCAATTCAAATCTCACGTCAAGAAGACCCCTTCTTAGCTACTGTGAATTATGTTGCCACAAACAAAGAAGTGCATATATCTTTGCAAATAAATGTTTTCAAATTTTTCTGGTATATACCTAGCTTTGACTTTGGGTGGCGGCCAAATAATGCAATATGTACAAGATACATCATGCAATTGTACAATTGAAGCATATATAATTTTATTAACTTGTCAACCCAATAATTTTAATTAAGAAAATAATGAGGTGACTAACGGTAAGTTTCATAATCTAAAAAAAAAAATCTCAGAGTCATTCTTTGACCACTCAATTTTAAATCACATTTCCATCACACACTCATATTAGCTTTTTATTGTTTAACACTGTGTTTATAGCACTTACCTTTACATATGATTACTTTGTATCTAACTTAGTTTTTGGAGATAACTCAGCAGGAGCAACACAGCCAAGGTTTCAAGGTCACCACCATTGCTGCTGCACCCCCAAATCTGCTGCAGCATAGGCATCAGCAGCCGCACCACTGTATACTCTCATTCTTCCATACCTTGTCAGCTCTACCAGACCCAGATTCCAGCACAGGAGTCACAAGCCATCATCTTGGCTGCTGGTGCAGAGAAGTTAACAGAGAAAATTTTCTTTACTTTTACTTGTTGACTGAGTTAAGTAGTCTTTGTATTAATGTTGTTTTAACACTGTTGTATTACTGGGGATGAGGTAAAGCAAGTATTTAGGAAACATTGTCCAATTTGCAAAAAAACATATTTGTGACCTTTAACTCAGAGTCATTGTAGCATTGGACACAAAATTAATTTTCTACACATGGAATTTAAAAGCACAGGTCAGAGGGAGGGGGGAAGAAGGATGGGAAGAGATTAACTAAAGAATTTGTGTATAACCCATGGATAATTGACAATGGTATGGTGAAGGCCTGGAAGAGGTGAATAGAAGGGGCGGAGGGCAAAGTGGTTAGAGGTGGGGGGGCAATGGGAAAAAAGGGGATATCCTCCATCTTGTAAAAAATATTCACCCGTTCTATAGCATCCAGAAAGAAAAAATAGAACCAACTTTTAGGAGTTCAGGAGAGTTTAGATGAAATTAGGCAAAAGCTGCTCAAACCTAAAGTATAATATATATACATACACACAGTGCACTGACAGAATTCGTGAGTCATAGTCATGTAAAAAAAGCTTTGTTCATTATAAGATTGATGTAGATACATATTATGGAAATTCCACCTGAATACTTAATTTTTATTCACAGAAGTTATGTAAGGAAAGTGCTACTGGATTACTTGGTCATATGATGGGTCCCCTGAGCTAGAGAAGGCAATACCTTACCCTGTGTTTTCCAGAGGTTTGAGATCAATGTGTGATCAGGCCTAAGTTTTGCCATTTTTCACATATTTCTAAAGTTGTCTCTCTTTCCTCAGCTTTAGAAAGGTGAAAGAAATGCTTTCCCACGCACAGATAAAATGATTTTCATTTGAGTCTCCTTAGTTTGTGATTTAATATGCCTGTGCTGTGTAAAGTTATTAGACTATATGTTTTGAACAAAGATGTTTCATTATCACTTCTAGATAAAGTTACCATTCTCCTTACTTTGGAATGATGAAGAACTAGCTTAGTTATTAGAAGTCAATTTTTACTTATTTGGGATAATAGCTAACATATTGAGCAATGCCTCTATGCAGCGTAGTTTGTGATTCATTCATATTCATAACATATTTACTCCTCTCCACAAACCTAAAAGGTTGGTAATTCCTCCCATTTTAGAGCTAAGAAAAGATAAGTTTAAAAAATGAAATAACTTTTTGAAGGTCAGACTACCAGGAAGTAGCAGAACTGAAATTTGAATACCGGCCTCACTGATTTTAGAACCCCTGTTAGAAACAGCCTGTTAAATTGATTAATTTTCAATGAAATAATAGGCATCTGGTCTCCTTTTGGGGAGTTTCCATTCAACTGGGACCAAATCCGCAGGTCTTTATTTAAATTTTTATAGATCATTATAAGATTGATAAATTTATTATTAAACAATGGGGAAATCAGAAAGGTAATGAAAATATTTTTGTATTTTAAATTCTAAATCATCAATGTTTTCCTTGGTAATCCTACTGAGGATTCCGCAGCAGAGCCCCTTCAAAACCTGCAGAAGAAGGTAAAACTGACTCTCCTGTGTTGTAGTAAATTCAATAATTGCATAAATAACCTCCATCTCTACTTAGCAGAACTTCTTGAATAATTCTTCATACTAAGCAACATGATTTAAGAGCCTCTAATTTTAATAATTAAAGAACAAGGGAATGTATCAGGACAGGGGGAGACAATTTTACAAGCACCATTTGCAAAAAATCTATAACTAGCCCTTCTAGTGATGTGTTCAAGTATTTAGATGTTCCAAAATGAGTAGCAGAATAAATACACTTAAATGTTAAATAGATGTATCAAAATCAGTATATCCAAAAATTCCTGATGACCCATTGGCTCAAACTTGCACTTCTTATGTTGTATTGTGCCCCAAATCTTACAAAGGATGCCTCAAAAAGTCAAATTATGGAGTCATTTATTAAAGGCCGGCGACATCCAAGGGGCAAAAGAGCTCCAGAGCTCGCAGTCTTGAAAGGTTTGCCACATCTGGCTTATCTGCAGAATATCACAAAGGTATTGATTACATCTTTGGGTTTGGAATGAGGAACCTGGTTTGCACAAAGCAGTTACAGAAGCAAAACTGAGCAAGTTAGTTATCTATAAAGATTAAATATAGTTTTGGGTCTGTGGATCACTGAATCAACAGAAACACATTATCTGGGGCCACCGAGGCAATTTAAAATAATTGTGCTGTCCAGATTCTGAGACCACTGAGTCAACCGGAATGCATTATCTGTAGTTACTGAGGCAATTTAGGGTAATTGTGCTGTTCTGATTCCGGGACTACTGAGTCAACCAAAACTCATTATCTGTAGCTACTGAGACAATTTAAGGTAATAGAGCTGTCCTGGTTCCCAGAAGAATGTACTTCAATACCAGTGAGATCACAATCAATGGGATATTGAAACCACCATCAATGGAGTATTCCATCGATTGGGATAGCATACATAAATTCACAAAATCAAAATAACTTTTCTATTGTTTTAGCAAGTAAATAAGTACAGAAGCCAAACAGCAGGGTTAAACTATTAAATAGCAATTCTTACCCAAGCATGGTTGCTACCATACTTCAGTTATTTTTACTGATGGTCACTCCATAGTTCTAGTTGCTCTGACCAAACACCTGGGGCTCACCCAGCAACATTTTATTTTCTCCCATACCTTACAATCAATCTACCAGTAAACCTTGCAGTTTGTATCTTCACAATATATAAAGTGGCTTCAAAATTATCCAGGAATTGGGGAGAATGTGGAGATTGGCAGAACACAGATAAATGCGTATGTCTGTGAGTTGATATTGAGCTGAGTGACATGAGATGTATTCAGACTGTTATTATTGTCTTTGAATTTTTTAATAATGTATGTGTAGATAGAAGCATATGCATACTTCTCTCTTTCAGAGAAGCAGGCAGATACGGAGATATAGAGAGAGACAGAGACAAAGAAAGTTCAATCCAATTTGAGTCATAAATAGCATTTTAAGGGATAAGTCTAATAGTCCTCTATGTACTCTTCTTGACCTTAGATTTCAGTTTTAATGAAGCAGTTGAAGTAGTATTTTTTTAAAATATGTTTAATGATTTCAGAGAGAGGAAGGGAGAGGTAGAGAGATATATAAATATCAATGATGAGAGAGAGAATCATTGATTGGCTCCCTCCTGTACAACTCATTTTGGGGGTGGAGCCTGAAACCCAGGCATGTGCCCTTACCAGGAATCAAATCATGACCTCCTACTTCATGGGTCAATACAACCACTGAGCCACACCAGCTCAGCTAGAGTAATATATTTTTTAAACATAACTTTCTGCTAAAAATCCAGCAATTAATTGCTCCTCATTTGATCCAAGTGAAAGTCAAAATCTTTACCATACTTTTTCTCATGTCCTAGACTCACTACCATTAACTGAGTTAAAGCTGGTTGTCTTTCTCATTAAGCTAAATAAAAGTAATACATGGATGTAAAAATTCCAGCAGGCAACTCATATATAGGTAAATGGTTGGAGGGAACAGCAGTGCAAAATAACATGAGCAGAAAGTGAGAAAGTCTTCAAGTTGTTTTTTTATTAAAATATGAAGTATGGATAATCTACCACATCCAGTGAGTAACAATGTCTTAGGTAATATTCTAAAAATCATCCTACAAGTGACAGAAGCACATTGGAGTAGCTTCTAACATTACCTGCCCTGCCCACAGTGTTCTGCCCCAAGGCTCCTGTTCCCAGAGCAATTCTGAGCCTCTTGCTATATTCTGACCACAGGCATCTACTTCCCAGGCATCTACCCCCTTTTTATCTCTCTCTCTCTTTCCTAAAGTACAATCAATGTCTCAAAATTAGGACATGGTATTTCAATGTCTATAATCTCAGACTTAGTAACCATCTGGAAAATGTATCATTATGAATATGAACTGGCATCCTTAAACAATAAGTAAATGGAAAGAAATGAGTTAGAACTATGGCAACCACTATGTATACCTTTGTTATATATATATATATATATGTGTGTGTGTGTGTGTGTAATATGTGTTATATATGTGTATATACATATGTGTATACACACACACACACACACATATATATATATATATATATATATATGCATGTATATTTTAAATTTCAGCAATACACTTTCTTTTAGATATGGATATTTTTCTATACTTGTTTATTTCCTTAAGTGGCAGCAGAGTGTAAAGTGTAGAATCAGACTGCTTGAGTGTAAATGGTACCTTTGTTATTTTTCAGTTGTATGACCATGAACAAGTTACGTAAACTGGAACTCTTACTATTCGCAACTTTATACTTTAGTTGTTTATTTCTAAAATGGAGATAATAATAATATCTTCTTTATGGAGTTGTTGGGAGAATTAACTAATACATATAAACTCACCAATATGTCTAAAATATATTAAATTATAAACAATTATTAGCTAATAAGCTTCCAGAAAATAAACTAGCTTTGGGCAGTTTGTTATTTTGTTTTTAAAGATTATTATAAAAATACATTCTGTTCTTTAATTTTTATCTGTATTGATAAACAAAAATGATATTTTAAATTACTTTACATTGTATATGCATTTCCTAACAATTTGTCTTAATGATCAATAATATAAATTGAAAACAAAAGTTTAATCAAATACTAGTATAGCAGGTATTATATTCAAAAGGGTAGAAATGTGATTATGACATTAAACTTGTGGTTTGAATACTGAAATCTTAGAAAGAAGATGCAACTGACTCTTGATACATACCCACCGACTGTCAGTGAATTGAGATAGGTATTTCTGTTCAGAACTTAATCTTGTGAAATGGATCACTACTTTTCTATCAGAAGATCAGAAATTATAAACTTACTCTCAAAAAAAAGTTTACAATTGTTTTTCCTTGTTACATAATAAAAATTAGATTTTTTTTTTCCCTAAGAGGCCCTGAATGTTATTGAATAATTCAATCCAGGAATGTGTATACCTACTTTAGAACAACCCCTGGAACAAAGACAGGTGGGCGAAAGATTAACTATTTAGGAGAAGTAGTATTTGGGAATTTAAACCATTAGACTTTCTGACCTATGAAACAATAATAATTTGAAAATACTGACAGTCTGCTCTTATTAATAAAATGATGTGGTTTTAGCTGCATTTAATTTTTGGTCAGCTGAGAAGCCGCAATCCAAGGCTTGCCTGCACCTCTGGCCAGCTCTGAGTGGCTGTGGGCTGAGGAGACTGGGGGACTCTGGAGGCAGGCACACAGAGTGGCCAGGCCCACCTGGTAGTGGGACCGGCCTTGCAGCATACCTGCTACCCCAGATAGGGCTGAGAGGATTGGGCACTGCCATCTTGTGGCGTGGACACTACCATCTTTAAGGATAGGCAGTCAATTAGCATATTCTCTCCTTATTGACTGTGGGTACTGACATCTTTGAGGGTGGGGCAGTAAATTAGCATATTCCCTTCTTATTGGCTCTGGGCACTGTCATCTTTGAGGATGGGGAAGTCAATTAGTATATTCCCTCCTAATTGGCTATGAGTGTTGCCATCTTTGCAATGACATGAGGGTCAATTAGCTTATTCCCTCTTTATTAGGTAGGACTATATAAAAACGAGAGGCATGGTGCACAACTCCTCACAGTCTGAGACCCCATGGGGGATGTCTGTCTGCTGAGTTAGGCCCGCTCCCCTCAAGGGGTCCTTAGCATTGCAGGGAGAGGCTCCTGTCACCACTGCTGCACTGGCCAGCTGTGCGCCTAGTTTCTGGTTGAGTGGCGCTCCCCCTGTGGAAGCACACTGACCACCAGGAGGCAGTTCCTGAGTTAGGCTTCTTCCCTGGTGGTCAGTGCACGTCATAGCGATGAGGCATTCTGCCATTGGTCAATTTGTATATTAGGGTTTTATTATATAGGTCTAGAGGCCCGGTGCACAAAATCTGTGCATGGAGACAGGGGTGTCCCTCAGCCCAGCTTGCACCCTCTCCAATCTTGGACCCCACGAGGGATGTCCGACTGCCCATTTAGGCCCGATTGCAATTAGTAGTCGGACATCCCTCTCATAATCCAGGACTGCTGGTTCCCAAATGCTCACCTGCCTGCCTTCCTGATTGCCCCTAACCACTCCCCTGCCAGCCTAATTGAAGCCTAACTGCTCTTCTGCCAGCCTGTTTGCCCCTAACTGCCCTCCCCTGCAGGCCTGGTCCCCCTCAACTGTTCTTCCCTGCAGGCCCAGACACCTTCAACTTACCTCTTCTGCTGGCCTGATCACCCCTAACTGCCCTCCCCTGAAGACTTGATTGCCCCAACTGCCCTCTCCTGCTGCCCTGATCACCCACAACTTCCCTCCCTTGCAGGCCTGGTCCCTCCCAGCCGCCCTCCCCTATTGGCCATCTCGTGGCGGCCATCAGGGGACAGGATGTGTCCACATGGGAGCAGGATCTTTGACCACATGGGGGCAGCCATCTTGTGTGCTGGAGTGATAGTCAATCTATATATTACTCATTTATTAGATAGGATAGAGGCCTGGTGCATTGGTGGGGGCTAGCTGGTTTGCTGTGAAGAGTGTCCCGGATCAGGGTGGGGGTTCCCTTGGGATGTGGAGAGGCCTGGGTGAGGGGCCTGTGGTGGTTTGCAGGCCAACCATGCCTCCCAGTGACCCAAGTGGAGACCCTGGTATCTGGGAATTATTTATCTATTATAATTGAAACTTTGTAGCCTGGAGCAGAGCCAGGCTTCCTGCTCACTCCATGACCACAGCCATTTCTGTTGGGGATTATTTATCTTCTATCATTGAAAGTTTGTAGCCTTGAGTGGAGGCCTGGCCCTGCAAGGGCAGGCAGAAAGCTTGGCTTCCTCTATTGCCAGGGAAACCCAAGCCTCCCTCATGCTCTCCTTGGCCATAACCATCTTGGTTGGGTTTATTTTCATATTTGCTCCTGATTAGGTGGTGGGCATGGCTTGTGAGTGTAGCGGAGATATGGTCAATTTGCATATTACTCCTTTATTAGATAGGAAAAGGGAGGTAAGTAAGGATAAAACTACTTAGTTGGAAACACACATGCACATTTTTCCCCTTTAAAACATTAGAATATTTTCTTGTAATATAAAAGGAATAGCTGGTTTTAGATCTGGCTTACTGTGTGGCCAATAAATCCCTGCCATTTTATTGCTAATAGACTGGGTTAGATGCAAAATTTACAGTAATCATTTTTAAAGAGATTTACCCTGATGTTTCACACATACCTCTGTTTGTCCTCTCCTCCCCTCATCGCCCCTCCCACTCACTTACATAAATCACTCATACAGGTTCAGTAAGAGCTTAGGAGATGTAGTTTGTTCCTAGGGAATTATACTAGTATGTATGGTTGATATTCAAACATTCTATTATCAAAAACAGAAAGGATGTTAGATACTAAAGCACAGTTTATAGTTTATACTTCACAACCTTTGAATATTTTTTTGGCAGTTGGCAATATATTCTCCTTTCCACAGGATAATGAATTTTCTAAGGGGAATCATGCCTCTTTCACTTTATCTTTTTAAATGCTACCTTAATTTTCATTCCCTGATTCCAGTGGTGGGAAATTCTACTTATGCCATATCATTTAGAATAACTGTATCTTGCTGGCTTACTTATTGTTCCTGGGATTGGTGCTAAACCTACCCACATAGAAATAAATAATCCTAAGTTCTAGGCAGGAAATGCATCTTTTTTTCAATTGATATGAACAAAAGACACCATTCTTTTGGAGCTATTGGCATCCATTTCCATAGCACATGGAGCCTGAAAATAAAGCCAATACAAAGTGAAGCCAAATCCAAGAACAGAGGTAGACAGGATATTGATTAACTTCCATGAGCCCTGTATCCAGGCCTATTTAAATTGTTTCCTTTTACCTCTAGATTTTTTTAATCTATATAAGCCAATAAATTTCCTTCAAAACTTAATTTATAAAAAGCATGACAAGGAAATATGTAAATGTGAAAATAAATTCTTTTTGTGTAAATTTTTTTATAGATTATGATTCCAAAATACAATAGAATACTATTAAAGTTTTGTCCTGTGAGCTCTTATTCTAAATATATGCAGTATTTTAGACATTTCCTCATGGTTTACAAAAAAATATGTTCAGCAATGACACTTGTAGTTCACCTTAAATAAACTTGACATGTTGAAATTGTATTTTTGATGGTGTGCTAAATTGAAAGGATCTTCCATTTTCTTCTCATATTTGTGACAATTCTACACTATTGTGCCATATCACACAATTCTAAGATTTTACTCAAGCAGAAAACAAAATTTCTGAGAAGCTCTCTGACTTTTTCCCTTGATTGTTTATCTCCCCCCCCCCACCCCGCTTCCTGTGCTCTATGTATACCACTATCTTATCACTCAAATACTTATCACTCAAATACTTAGAGGCTTGGTGCATAAAATTCATGCAGAGGGTCTGGGGGGGGGTCCCTCAGCCCAGCCTGCACCCTCTCACAATCTGGCATTGCTGGCTCCTAACCGCTCACCTATCTTCCTGCCTGATCACCCCTAACTGCCTCTACCTGCATGCCTGATTGCCTCTAACCACTTACCTGCCTGCCTGATCCTCACTAACTCCTCTCCAACCTGCCTGATTGCCCCTAACTGCTTCTGCCTTGGCCCCCACCATGATGGCTTCATTCTGAAGGAATCCAGAATGATGTCCAAAAGATCATTTGGCTGTCTGGTCTAATTAGCATATTATGCTTTTATTATTATAGATTACCTGTTTAATTTTCTATCTTCATACGTACCATGTGCTTAATACATCTTATATTATCAAAACCGATTCAGATGTTGGGAACATAGCAGAAGTTCAATACTTTTTTTATCAAATAGATTTTATATTTTACGCCAAGACCGGTTTGGCTCAGTGGATAGAGCGTCGGCTTGTGGACTGAGGAGTCCCGGGTTCGATTCCAGTTGGGGACATGTACCTTGCTTGCGGGCACGTCTCCACAGTGGGGCGTGCAGGAGGCGGCTGATCGATGTCTCTCTCTCATCGATGTTTCTGACTTTCTATCTCTCTCCCTTCCTCTCTGTAAAAAATCAATAAAATATATTTTTAAAAAATAGATTTTATATTTTAGAGAAATTTTAGGTTTACAGCACAATCTAGAAGAAAGCTCCCATATACTTGCTGCTCTTTCACTCACACAGCCTCCTACACTATCAACTCCTGAATCATAATGGTACATTTGTTATAATCAACAACCTACATTGACACATTATTAGCACCCAAAGCCCATGCTTTATATTTAATCTAGTTCAGTCTTGTGTTACACATTTTATGGATTTTGACAAATGTACACCTACGTGCATCTTCCATAATAGTATCATACAAAATAGTTTTACTACTCTAAAAATTTTATGTGCTCTGCCTATTCATTCCTACTCAAAGGCATGGTAAACACTGATCTTTTTATTGTCTCCATAGCTTTGCCTTTTTCAGAATGTCACATAGTTGAAATCATAGTATTTAGCCTTTTCAGATTGACTTATTTCACTTATTAATACTAAGCTGGGACAACAATAGTTTTATAGTTGTGAATACTTGAAACAGTTTATTCATGTATTACTTATTATTATATTATTTTCTATATGAACAAACCTACTTTTGCCCTACCTTGTATATTTAAGTTTTCTCCTTGTTTTTTCATGGATTGAGATAGCATTCCTTTTTTATTTTTATTTTATTTAAATATATATTTTATTGACTTCAGAGAGGACAAGAGAGGGAGAGAAAGAAACACCAATGGTGAGAGAGAATCATTGATTGGCTGCCTCTTGCATGCTCCCTACTGGGGTTTGAGCTTACAACTTGGGCATACGCCCTTGATGGAAATTGAACAACAATTTCAAAGTTACAACTAAAAGACAGAACTGACACCATCCAGAGCCACAGGAAAGCTGGCTGAGTGAAAATTACACAACTAGAAGTAAAGAGAGACACACACAAAGACTCAGAGAATCTGTAAAAAGCTGAGATTCAGAGACATGCTCATGGAGAAGGTTATGGCTGGCTTCCTCTAGTGAGAGGGAGACAGAAAATCCCAACTGCACTGAACCCCAGCTCCAGACGAGACTCATACAGGGAACTCTGGACTGTTGTGAAAAGGAAGGAGTGCATGAAAACTTAGGGGAGTCTCAAAAGACAGAGATCTGGGGGGTGCACGAAAGTGTGCACACAAAGTGCTGACTGCTGCTTGTGCCGCTGGCTTTCTCTAGCGGGAGAAAAACAAAACCACACAACAGCACTGAAATCCAGGTCCAACTGCATTGAACCCCAGTTTCAGGTGAGATCCTGGGGATCCAGATTCATATGGGTTCCTAGAGCACACGGAAACTCAGGGGAACCAGAAAGACAAAGATCCAAAAGCTCACACCCACACAGGAAAGGAAGTGGTCTGGAGGCAAATGTGCATGCGAAGACACAGCTGGTCCTCACAACTAGTTGGCTTAGAGGTCAATTCCCCCCACAGTGCTACCAACAACAATCAAGAATTAACTACAACAAAGCTGTCCACACAGTTCACAAAGAGGTGCACCCAGAGTGTCCACCTCAGGTAACTGTGGAGACAGAGCTACTGGGCCACATAGGACAGCTAGCACACAAAGCTACTCTACCAACTCAGGGAAGGAGTAAAATATGCAGAGACAAAAGAACAGATTACAAACGAAAGAAATGGAAGAAAACAAATGACTGGATATAGAGTTCAAAACCACCATTAAAAGGTTTGTTAAGAATTTCCTAAAAAAAATAGATAAATTCAGCGAGACTCAAGAGGAGATGAAAAAGGACCAACTAGAAATTAAACATACACTGACTGAAATAAAAAAATATTATACAGAAACCTAATAGCAGACTAGAGAAACACAAGAATCAAGTCAAAGATTTGAAATACAAAGAAGCAAAAAACTCTCCAATGGAAAAGCAAAAAGAAAAAAGAATCCAAAAATCTGAAGATAGTGTAAAGAGCCTTTGGGACAACTTCAAGTGTACCAACATTAGAATTATGGGGGTGCCAGAAGAAAAGAGAGAGCAAGATACTGAAAACCTACTGGAAGAAATAATGACTAAAAACTTCCCCCCATGGTGAAAGAAATAGACTTAAAAGTCCAGGAAGCGCACAGAACCCCAAACAAAAGGAACCTAAAGAGGACCACACCAATAAACATCATAATTAAAATACCAAGAGCAAAAGACAAAGAGAGAATATTAAAAGCAACAAGAGAAAAAGAGTTAATTATCTACATGGGAGCACTCATACAATTGTCAGGTGATTTCTCAACAGAAATTATGCAGGCCAGATGGCAGTGGCAAGAGATATTCAAAGTGATGAATAGCAAGAACCTACAACCAATATTTCTCTACCCAGCAAAGCTATCATTCAGAATTGAAGGGCATAGAAAGAGCTTCACAAATAAGAAAAAGCTAAAGAAGTTCATCAACACCAAACCAGTATTATATGGAATGCTGAAAGTTATTCTTTAAGAAGAGGAAGAAGAAAATAGTAAAGGTAAAAACTATGAACAATAAACACATATCTATCAACAAATGAATCTAAAAATCAAGTGAATTAAAAATCTGATGAACAGAATAAAATGGTTAATATAATAGAATTAGGGGCATAGAAAGGGAGTGGACTGATAATTCTCAGGGGGGAAGAGGTGAGGGGGTGTGCAGGGAGAGAATAGACAAAAATCATACACCTATGGATGAGGACAATCAGGGACAGTTAAGGGCAGAGGGTGGAGTGAGAGCCAGGTAGAGGGGAGATATGGGGGAAAAAAAGAGGAACAATTGTAATAATCTGAACAATAAAGATTTATTTTTTAAAAATTAAAAGAAAAAGAACACTAGAGGCCCCTGGTGTACAAAATTCATGCATGGGGGTTTGGGTTGGTCACCTCAGCAGCCTGGACACTGTCCATCCAGGTCCCCATGAGAAATGTACAGTGCTAGTTTAAGCCTGATCCCAACTGGCAGTTAAATATCCCTCTTACAATCTTGGACTGCTGGCTCCTAATTGCTCACCTGCCTGCCTGCCTGCCTGGTCACCTGTAACTGCTGCCCTCCCCCCTGAATCTGACTGCTCCTAACTTCCCCACCCCTGCTGGCCTGGTTGCCTCCAACTGACCCCCTCTGCCAACCTGGTCACTCCTAACTACCCGCCTGCTGGCCTTGTCACCCCCAACTTCCCCCTTCTTGCTGGCCTTGTTGCCCCTCATGCCTCCCAGCCCCCCACCAGCCTGGTTGCCCCGAGCAACCTGCTCTTCACTCATTTGGTCATCCCTTGTTAACCCGCTGCTGGCCTGGTTTCCCCACACTGCCTGCTGTTCCCTCATTTGGTCATCCCTCATTAACTCTCCTGCTGTCCTGGTCACCCCATGTAGCCTACTTGTTTAGTCGTTTGGTCATCCCTCACTAACCCCCTTGCGAGCCTGGTTATAGGCAGCCATGTTGTGAGAACATGAGGATTAATTTGCATATTACCTCCTTATTATATAGGATAGTTGCTGGGTTGTATGTTTAGTTTTATAAGAAATGGGTAAACTATCTTCCAAGATGGAGGTGTCATTTTAAATTTACACCAGCAAAATAAGAGTTCCTGTTGGCCAGTCTCCTGGCCAGCATTTATTTCAGTATTTTGGATTTTAGCCATTAAAATAATTATGTAGAGATAACTTGTTTTAATTCACTTTTTCCTAGTGACATAAAATGTGAAGCCTTTTTCATATGCTTATTTTTCATCTATATATCTTTTTTTGTCAGGGGTGTCTGTTAAGGTGTTTGGCCCATGTTTTAATGGGGTTGCTTGCTTTCTTATTGTTGAGTTTTAAGAGTTCTTTGCATATTTTAAAAACAGTACTTTATCCAATATGTCTTTGGCAAAGTTTTGCTCTGAAACTGAAGCTTATTTCTCATTGTTTTACAATATATTGCAAAGAAGGCAAGTTTTTAATTTTAATAAAGTCAAGTTTATCAGTTATATCCTTCATGTATTGCATCTTTGGTGTTATGTATAAAAAGTCTTTGCTACATCTAAGGTTCTCTAGAATTTCTCTGTGTCATCTTGTAGGAGTTTTAACTCTTGCACTTTACATTTATGTCCATTTTGAGTTAACTTTTGTGAAAGATATAAAGTCTGGGTTGAGATGCTAATGTTATTTTTTATTGTAGATATCCAGTTTTCCCTGCACTATTTGTTTAAAAGACTATCTTTTCTCCATTGTATTGCCTTTGCTCCTTTGTCAAACATCAATTGACTATATTTATATGACATGAACAAAAGACACCATTCTTTTGGAGCTATTGGCATCCATTTCCATAGCACAGGGAGCCTAAAAATAAAGCCAATACAGAGTGAAGCCAAATCAAAGAACAGAGGTAGACATGATATTTGGATAATTCTGTTCCATTGATCCATTTTCCAATTATTTTGCCAATTCCATACTGTCATGATTACTGTGGCTTTATAGCAAATCTTGAAGTTGAGTAGTGTCTTGTCCTTTTCCTTCAATATTGTGCTGGCTATTTTGGATCTTTTGCCTCTCCATATAAAATGAATCCAATGTATTTTATTTAAGTAGTTTTTTAAAAAGAATTTTGTAATACTTATGTCACCTATTCTAGATATTATTTTTGGAAGGAGACAGACTTTGAGTGGTGACTACACAATGCAATATGAAATACACTAGACTCATCATCACTGGGGCATTGAAATTAAAGTTTTGTGACCACTTTGTCCATAATATTAAAATAGGTGTCTTTTTGGGGGGGCAGGAGGCAGTTAAAAGGCTTATGCCTTATTTTTGAGGTAGTCACCTAGGCTAGGCTAGAGTCTAATTCAGGCAAAAAAAAATATTGACAGGAAAATATATTGTACCCTTCTACGCTGTAGATGCACTTTAATCCTGTTTGCTTGAGTATAGCTATAGTAAGTGACCTGGATTGAGGAGAATCCTGCACGTACATTGAGAAGTCTTAGGTCCAGGACTGCCATTTCTTGTGTATTCAGCCACTTGCCTATTCACCTTACCCCAAGGCAAAATTTCTCTCTGTATTCTCATGGCCTGGAACAAGCTTTCTTCCATAAAGCAGGCCATTTCCCACCCTAGCCTAGAAATAGATACTGTGTGTGAAATTCACTCTTTTGAGTATAAGGAAGGTATACATAAACAATGGTTTTTACTTGATTCTTAGTATTCCTGAATCTCCTGTTCTCCAATGAGATAATCTAGCTCCTTAACCAATAACATACTTGGTTCCTAAATTCCCCAAATTTTATCAAATATATATATGAAGCAGCAATAACTAGCACCTTGAAACAGTGGTGGCTTCTGCTTCTACAGACATTTTGAATAGTTAATTTCTGAAGAAAGGAAAATGTGTATAATAAGTTTTAATACATTTTGGAATAGTCTACACTGTTCTGGAAAACTTAAGTTTGAAACTATTTTCTGGATTGCAAAGATGCATTATTTTAAAAAGTGGTGTTTGTATGTCTTTTGATGGCTTCTGTGCAGTTTTTTGATATATGATTTAATAAGATGTGCACACATAAAATAATGGCTTTGATATTTTTTTCTTTATCATCTTTTATTATTTACTAGAGGCCTAGTGCATGCATGGGGCAGGGGAGGGGGGGCAGCGGGGAGATGTCCTTCAGCCCAGCCTTCACCCTCTCCAATCTGGGGCCCCTTGAGAAATGTCCAACTGCCCATTTAGGTCTGATCCTTGTAGGGCAGTCAGACATCCCTCTCACAATCCAAGACTGCTGGCTCTCTTGCCTGCCTTCCTGATTGCCCCTAACCGCTTCTGCCTGTCAGCCTGATTACCCCCTAACCACTCCCTTGCCAGCCTGATTGATGCCTAACTGCTCCCCTGCCAGCCTGTTTGCTCCTAACTGCCCTCCCTTGCAGGTCTATTACCTCCCAACTGCTCTCTCCTGCTGGCCATCTTGTGGTGGCCATCTTGTGTCCACATGGGGGCAGCCATCTTTGACCACATGTGGGCAGCTGTCTTGTGTGTTGGAGTGATGGTCAATCTGCATATTACTCTTTTATTAGATAGGATACCTTTCATGATTTTAAGCCATGGGTTGTTTACACTAAGTATGCTATTTTGTTTAGTGATTTGAATGATAAGAGAAAGAGACAGAAAAGGAAGAGTGATCAAAGTTAACTGTTATATTTTTGATATTTGGCACTGCAAACTTTCACCATTTCATTTCTTTAATTTAGAAAATAACTGCTTTTCCTCTTACTCAAAAAGAAAGGACCGAATAGGTTTAAAAATAGATGATGAGAAGTGATGATTTAGAAATGACCTTCTAATGTTCAAATAATCATTCATTAAAAATAAAATAACATATGGCAGCTATGATCAAGCATTATACTAAACAAGTTATAGCTGAAAATTATTTTTAAAAACCAGATCTGGAAATGTGAAATAGCATTTGTGCCCAGGGAATTATAAAAAAATTGTTTGAGGAGTGGTTTCATGTCCAGAGGCCAAAATGTAGCAAATATGAGTGCACTAAAAAAACTATAAATGGACATGAGGCTGAAAAAAATAACATAGAGATCAGGGGGTTATATTTGATTTTAAATGAAACAAAGAGACTTTGCAAGTTTTGGCACATGCACATATATGCATAGTTTGTATTTGGAGATGACAATTTTTTTCATTGCAAAAATCTAACTATATAGTAATATAAGTTACTAATCCACAGTCATGAGAATTGTAAGGAGATTTTATTAATTTCAAAGTACAAGTGAAAATATTAGGTGATGGATTGGCTATGGATGTTGGGGGGTAGGGAGATGGCCCTTCAGACTCTAATTTGCCTAATTGGAATTTGTTGTTATTTTAAAAAATTAAGTATATTAATGACACAACAGTTTGTCTTGAAGAGTTTGAAATCTCTCAAATGTTAGGTTTTTATGTAGGCTATATCAAAGCCAACAGCAATTAAAAATTTTACAAGAAACTTGCAGCTAATTATTTAACTGGATGATCAGAACTGACATCACCAAATATATCAGGTATCTCTAAATATGATTCTCTAAAAAGGAAAAAGCTTTTGTAGTATTTATATTGGAGAATCATAACTTGATCTAATCATTAAAGCATTTGTCTTTTTAGAAGAATTTGTAACAATGTCAATTCTACTCTTATCTTCTTTTCAGAGGGGAATATGTTTTTTTTCTCTCCCCTGACAGGCAAGCATTTAATAACACATGTGATGCAGATTATCACTGGGTTATTAATCACCAATGCAGCATATCAGTTGCATATAGTATTCAAGGCATCTGACTTACTGTTTGTCTTTAGCCCAACTTGCAAAACTCAAACTAAGAAATAGAAATGTAGTTGTCCCTAAAATATAGATATATATTCATAACCATTTTCTCATTAACAATTGCATCAGAGACAGAAGTTTTTGTCAACATTTGTTTGAAGGACAAGTTGGACATATAAAGAATGTATGTCAGTCAATCTGCCTGTGAAATTCATTAGTAAAGCAATATGTGAATTACAAAGCAAAACAAACACCTATAAGAAGTGGTCATCTATATTTTCCCCTTCAAACATGTCAGAGTCTTATCAACTGGAAAGGAGGATATTGCTGAAATTATTTTAAAAATATAAGTAGATCATTGCAAATCAATACTCTTGGGTATTTATTGTAAACTTGTCTACCTATCAGAGGGCTATAAACTGCATTGACATAGACATTTAACTAATTACAGGAATTGTGAGTAGAGTCAGTTTCTAGTAAAATGCTCTGAGATAATATTCAAGCCAGCTCATATTTTGATATTGTCAGATTAGCATCTCCCTACAAATACCTTATTCTCATCTCCCAGAAAGATCAATGTTAGCCTTGGGTCTCCCTGCATTCCTGTGCCTGTCACTCATCTCTTGGAAACAAGATTAGGGCTTAAATATTTGTACCTTTCTGTGTCACTCACAGTTATTCGTCATGGCCTCTTAGTGCTGAACAGTACAATTAATTGCGCTGAGGAGTTCTACTTGCCTATGACTAATATTTTAAGTAGTAAATACATTATGGGTCTGGTAAGTTGTATGACATTTCCTTTCCACTTAATTTTGAAGATATAGTACTAACATTGGTCTGCTTAATAGAACTTTCAGTCCCAAAATACTTTTTTTTCCTTCTGCTTTGAATTCCTTAGAGTTTATGATAACATACTTGTTCTTCTTCTTCCTATCACCTTAAGGCTGAACTGGCAAAGCTTATGCTACACTGATAGCATCAATTTGTGCACATCTCCTGAAGCTTACATATACCAGGAGTTCTCCTGCTGTAATACCATTTCTGATATAAACTATTTATCTGCCCTAACCAAAAAGTGAACTTTTAATACAGGCCAGGCCTTTCCTTTCCTCACAGCAATCACCTGCCCTAGATGACTAAAACAAGACCACCTGTATAAAATCACAATAACAATTTTTACCTATTAGATGCAGAACTTCAATGCTTGTAGATTGGTAACCATGAGAAGACTGTATCTTTATCTGTTTAATTAATGATGTAGGCTTTTATATTTGGTTTTCATGAGAAATCAGTTGTTGCTTGGTAACCGACTTGCCTGTGGGCTCCCAGAACAAGCTGAGCTTTCTAAGCAAAGCACCCTGTTGTCTTATAAATAGGGCAGTAAATCTTGCTCAGGAATGCCTTAGGCATTCAGCGGCTCTTTCACTGCACAAGTATCTATCTGATTCTTGCTGAGAAGTTCACTATGCCAGAGACACATTCGAATGGACAAAGGGGAAGCAGAAGAAAAAAAACCCAACTTCTACTTTAGCCTAACAGTGTGAAGAAAGTTACCAGAGAGATATTTGCTCTCATTTCCCAAACTGAGAAAATTAACTACATTAGAGGAGAATTAATTAGCTGAAAGTAAAAATCAATTATGATTTGTGGACTCTTTTCCTTCAAGACAAACTAAAGCACAGCAGGTCAATGACATAGTGTGGCACTGAAATGGAGACATTCAAAACAACAACAACAACAACTTAGCCACTGTGTCTCAGCATTTGTGCTCCAACCTATGAACCTTGGTTACAGTTCCATACCTAATCAGGGTTTATGCCCTGGTTCCTGCTTGATCCCAAGTGTAGGGTGTGCAGAAGACAGCCAATCAATTGTTCTCTACCATCATTGATGTTTCTATTTCTCTCTCCCGCTCCCTTCCTCTCTGAAATCAATAAAAATATGTGTTAAAAAAATACAACTTATAAAAAGGATTCTACAAGTTATGTATCTCTGATCATGAGGCAATACTTTGTTCAGTCAGGATAGCTTTGTTACCCATGCTACATTTTATACACCCTAGTATTGCTTATATAAAAGTATCTTCTATTTATCACATAGAATTGTTTTTTTTATTCTTATGACATTATAAGCTCTGATAGGACAGGGTACTTTCTTTCTTTCTTTCTTACCTATGTTCACAACACCTAGAACAGAACCTAATACAAGATTTCCACACAATAAATGTTTCCTGAATAAAAGTCAAAAAGTACTTTATGTAATCTATGATCTCTTTATGGTTAAGGATAATGTTAACATTCTTTTTTGTTGAACATTGTTGCTTTTCAATAAAGTTTTATTAAGTAAAGGTAGAATGAGTGAATGGATAATGGATGAGATAAATGAATGAAAGAACAAATGAATGAGTGAATTAAGTAAAAAGAAGATAGGAAGAACAAATACTCTTAGCTGCTAGAAGATTGAGTTAAAAACATCTAGCATTGTAAAATCATGTGGTGGTGATTAAATACTCATAGAAGAAAGAGCTCTAAGTAAAGAGTGCTGAGAATATATGTGGAAGCAATTGTGACAAAAACAATTATTGTGATTATATAAGAATAAAGATCGCCATATGCATCCTAAGAATCAAGTATGACGTATTTATCTTTCACGAAAATTTTTTCTCAGAGAATTTTTAACCTTTTTAATTTAGCTACCATTTATTGACTGCCTACTATATTTCAGACACTTTTCTCACTCTGTTTCAAACATTAACGCATATAAAGTTAGGCATTTCTTCCCCTTTCAAGATGGGAAACCTGACAAAAAGAAGCTAAGAGACCTCTAAAGGCATTCTAAAAATTAAATGAAATATAATTGTGTCATACAAAATAAATGGAAGAAAAACATTCCATATTTATTTATTAAAATAGCGAAAGTCCAAATAAATGTTTAAAGTCTGGAGTCAACTTCATAATTAGAGTTTATCTACACAGAAAATAAAACATTGACTTTGAAATGCCAAATCTCTCCTTACCAAGTACCCTGAAATTATTCAAGAAGTGAGAAAAAAAATCTCTCATAAGAATTATACACTAAATGAGCAAATTTGGTTTTTGTTGTCTGTATTCTTATCTTTACTAACTATGCCAGAACAAACACTACATCAATGTTCTAATTGATAACAACAATAAAAAAATTGGTAAATATATGAAAAAAAGAGTATATATTAGAAAAGGTTAATATATCGATTTTAAAATAGAAAACATTTGCATATCTAGCAATATTGCAATGCTATCTTCAATCCCAGTGATTACAGCTTAAAATTCTTCAAGTAATTATTGAAAACAAACAAACAAACAAAAAAAGATGAGGAGAGGAAGCTTTATGAAAATAAATATAAAGCTGATATTATTGTTTTTCATACTGGCAATAGAGTAATGATTTATATTATTATTACTCAAGTCTCAATGTAAATAATACATCATTTTCTTAAAGCAAGAATTGTTTCTTGAAGTATATTTGTTTTCTCAGGTGTACAAATGCTTCATTGTTAAAATAGTGAAATTGAAAGAAGTAAAAAATGAAACTCATTAAATAGAGAATATTTTCTCTGTCCTTAAAAATAAACAATTGTGTCATATACACTAGAGCTGTAACCTGTATGAAGAAGCAAATAAAATACAAAATGAATTGCTCATCTTTCTATAGACTTAAATTAGTTCTCTCCTAAAATAGTTAGCAATTTTGTTGCATCTGTCATATTGGAAACATATCAACTTACTAGGAACATTGGAGGAGAGAGTAAAAAATGATAGCAAAGCAATGGTTTTGAAAATATAATGTCACAGTTGGAACCAAGTGGGACAGAGTAACCCAACCCTTCTAAAACTATTTTATATGAGTTTACCTCTTGACATTCATACTCTTGACTTTCAGCAAAGCTATTGCCTGAAACTCAGTACTCTCAAAAAGTTCATTGTCTTATTTCTATCAGATGGCTTTTTAGAGGTACAAATCCTTCTCATTACTTTAATTTTTTAAAAAAAATCTGTCCGTTCAAATATAGTATATCACTATCAATAAATAATCAAATGTATCTATCAGATAAGACTAAAAGTCCTCAGGTAACTTTCATTAAGCCCTTGGAGTTGTATCTTTGGACCGATAAAAGCCACTACATACACAGTAATAGCAATGTATCAGAGTGGTTAAACATGCAGACTTTACAATCATATTGTCTAAGTCCTTCCAACAGTAGGTAACTCTGTGAGATATAACCTCTGAACACTTCAGTAGATTCATAATAGTAACTCTCTTATAGAATTTCTGTAAGAATTAAGACTTAATTATATGAGTTATCACTATTTGGTAATTCTAATAGAATCAATTTAAGTTCCACAAAGATAAGAACATATGTAATTTTGCTTACTACTGCATCCTAATGCTTAGAAAAATTTCCAGCAAACAGGATACTCAGTAAATATTAGTTGAATAAGTGGATGAATGTATGAATAAAGGGTAAAGTGTTAAATGGATAAAAGACAAAATGTGAGCATCATTTCACCAGCTAAACGCAAAACTGAATATTTAACCAATATTTTTCTTCTCCAGTAAACCATTCTGTTGTTGAGCTAAGCAGAAAAAAAATATATTTTAAATGTCTTCTGAGCATAATTATTTTACTACTACAAGGTGAGAGCAATTTTTCTCAAAAGTAACTTTCAGCCGAAACTGGTTTGGCTCAGTGGATAGAGCATTGGCCTGTGGACTGAAAGGTCCCAAGTTTGATTCTGGTCAAGGGCATGTACCTTGGTTGCGGGCACATCCTCGGTAGGGGTTGTGCAGGAGGCAGCTGATCGATGTTTCTCTCTCATCAATGTTTCTATCTCTCTCACTCTCTCCCTTCCTCTCTGTTAAAAAAAAATCAATAAAATATATTAAAAAAATAAAAAAATAGTAACTTTCAATATTCCTTTTTATTATTAAGCATTTGGAATACTATGTGAAGGTAACAAAAGTGTTTTTAGCAACTTAGGAAAGGCCTTTTCTTATAGCTCATGTAGTGAAACTTCAAGGGTATACATTCTTATCTTCCATGTGATGCTGTTCTCACTGGATGGATACAGTTTTTTACTTATTTATCTACTTAATTAATTTATATTTGTACTAGGGGCCCAGTACATGGATTCATGCACCGGTGGGGTTCCTCAGCCTGGCCTGCAGGGATCAGGCCAAAACCAGCTCTCCACATCCCCCAAGGGGTCCCGAATTGCGAGGGGGAACAGGCCAGGCTGAGGGACCCCACTGGTGCATGAATCCATGCACTGGGCCTCTAGTATGCATATAAGATTTTTGATTAATCTCTTTCTGTCTTCCCTCCACCCCTCTCCTCTCTTCCCTCTTAGATTCATCAGTCTGTTCCATGTTTCTATGACTGTGGTTTCTGCTCCTGTGTTGACTGTCTGCCCCCTAGTGGTCAGTTTGCATCATAGCTACTGGATGGCTGGTCAAATGGTCAGCCGGTCTTCTAGGCTTATAT
>JAAGEH010000030.1:37934092-38030884 GCA_011751065.1 Lasiurus cinereus
TCTAGTGACTAACAACAAGACCTAGAGTCTTTAACTTTTTCTTATTTTGATTTTAAAAGAGGGAAGCTAAAGTAAAAATAGTTAAATTTACAATTTATTGAGGAACTACTATACTTTGTGTTCTGCACAATTATTTCCTATATATTTTCTAACAAATCATAAAAACAATTTTATTTTATGATTGAGAAATGAGAGATTGAGAGTAATTATGAAATTCACTTTAAATTAAACAGAAACAATATGGCCAAAAGAAGAATCCAAACTCAGATGTGTCACCTTCTGAAACCCATTTTTATCCTATTATATCATTTTTCCTTCATTTGTGTCTGTTGCATTAAATATAAAGATAATATTTTCTTAAGTGTTTATGAGTAATACTGATGTTCCTCAGAGTTCAGTGCTGGTAAATTGAAATATGTTTTCAAAACAGGGATCTGTGTAAATTAATGTTAGGAAACACTGCATCTTAGAGTTTTACAATAAGTTTTATTATTTGTATTCTTCATACCTAGTACTAAAACTCACAAATGAAATAAAGATACAATAAACATCAATCAAGTAAACATATACAATGGTTATCCTATATTCAAGCTGCAGAAGTAGGCAGGAGTGATGGTAGCAAGAAAGATTAATATCAGCATACAAAAAGGTTTTTGGGATATTATATAAAAAATAATCTTATATAATTTAATACAACATAGATTTTGCAAAGGTCTAGAGCCTTGTAGTTTATTGGTATGTAGACATCAATCAATAAACATTTTGTCAAGAAAATAATTTGAGCTAGTTCTCCTATACTCTAGATACTGTGTAGGTACATGTTTGGGTTCAATAACAAGACATTCAAACTTGTATTTCATTATGGCTGAGCTGAAATTGTGAACCTATTTGTCACAGAACAGAATTTGGATGTGAGAAGCAACTGTTTTTCACAGAGACTTACATCAAAGGCAAAACAAGATTCCAATATCTTGTACCAATTTTCTGAACTTGAAATAAAACCACATTTTTGTAATCAACTATGAATTAAAATATGTAGCCTCTAAAACAACTATAAAATAGAGGGAAACAGACATGGTTCTGAACTTGCTACATCTATTAAATTATAACTTTAAGTGCTTATCCAAATTAAAGAGAACACTTTAAGAAGAAATACTTTATTCAATTCATAATTAATTAAGCCTCTTCACTAGCCATCTACAGGTGCATATTTTGGTGAGTTCAAATTCTTCTCAATGATCAGATCCTAGATTCAGAATAATTACAACTGTTTACAGTTATTTAAGTCAGTTTATTTGTATGACATAGAGGGCTAATGGACCACCAATGTTCATGTTCTCTATAGTGTAATGTTGTACCTGGGAATATCTCTCAGTCCTCTTCTATGCAAACTAGTGTCCCAATGCATGGATTCATAAAAACTGAAAGAAAATTAATTAGAAGAAATATTTTAATTTTGCTATTTGCCCATTCCCTATAATAGAAGAGTCAACCAATTCATGATCAACAATGACAGATTGAAACACATGTATGCAATTGGTGCCTGTGAGAGTTTTATACACACACACACACACACACACACACACACACACACACACACACACACATATATATATATATATATATATATATATATATATATATATATATACTTACTTAAGTAGACCTGCAGACCTGCTTTCTGATTTAGCTAAACTTTTTCCAGCCCAGTGAAGCACCCCAACTTCTCTTTCAGATCATTATCAGAAACATAGCAGTTAATATCAACATGAAGCATATTATTATTGTACATCATGCAGTGAGAACAAAGGGTACAATAATTAACTGCAGCAGTGTTTGACTATATTCTGAGCAGTGAGAAAACCTAAAGTCATTTTCAAGTTCCACCATTTCTTACTTCTTTTCAGTCTGGTCAAGTTTTTAAATTTTCTAAATTTCTGTTGTCCAGCTAATGAAAAGAAACTAGGATTCTACCGAGTCTCCTACCTACCTACCCCAGAACATCTGTGAGGATCAAATGAGATGAGGCATACGAAAACACTTCACAAACATTTGATTAAATTGTAAAACCTAGCTATATAGCAAGTTGGGTTCCTGGGCTGAAGAAACTCTAAGGAGGCTAGGCACTACGCTACGTGATGTCATTATCCGGCACCCACAGCAACCATTTCTGAGCTGGGCTGGGCTGTGGGCTACATTTTGCACCATGGTGTCTTGGCAGCATTGGCTTTGATTTGGTGGGTGTAGCTCTGGGGTGGTGGGGCCTGTGTCCCACTTAGGAAAAGCTGAGTGTTGGTTTGTTGGCACCAGGTCTATGGTGCTATTTATTTTTAAATGACCAGTGTGCATCATGGCAGCTCCTGTGATGAGCATCTGTCCCCTGGTGGTCAATATGCATCATAGTTACCAGTCAGATGGACAGACACTTAGCCTTTTATATATATAGAAATGCAAACAGTGTCTAGTGGCTGACTCTAGTTAATGAAATATGAGCAGAATTGATATGTGTGAAGTACTGGCTAGGAGATTAAGTATACACATTTTTTTCTTTTTCAATAAATTTGGAAACCTTATTTTACAGATAGTAAATTCATAAGCTCTAGGAAACCTAAATTTGTGAGATACCACATGGAATTGGGCCCCCTGAAAAACTGTTTAATAGGAACATCAGCATTGGAATTTATATGAACAAAAAATAAATATTTTTGTGTTAAGCCACTTTAATTTGAAGCTTGAATCTGAATAGTTGTCTACACAGTTTAGAGAACTTAAATACAATTTTCACTCTGCTTAAAAATTAGTCAGTTAACGGGAAATTGCACCTAAGGAACATCATAAGAATATGAGACCTTTCCTTTGACATGGATTCCTAACATCTCTCTTTTGTGTGTCTTTCAGTTTTGTTTAAAATCTTTTTTTCTCTCTTTTTTACTAAGCAACTGCATGGCTGCTTCTTCTGTGTGTCAATCTTTATTCCATAAAAATTTTTGACCATTTATTATGTGCCAGGTACTAAATATATATATTCAGTCTCTTCCTTCTAGGAGTTCAGAGACATGTTAAAGAGATGGCCCTTTAAATCATTATAAAATATAATGACAGCTACACACAAAGGACATGGAAGAACAGAAGAGTTGTTACTTCAACCTTCTTCAAATTACCATGGAAGCTTTCATCCAGTAGTTAATTTTTAAGCTAAAATCTATGAACAGGAGTTTGACAGATGGCCAAAAGGGGTGGTATATATTTCAGACAGTTTGAACCATATGAAAAAGAGGACAGAATTATAAAAGGTGTGGCGTATTTAAAACATGAAGGAAAAGTCAATAAAAATAAAGTCTGAAGTTCTGGTGGGTGGTAATGGGGGAGATTGAGAGATGGAGAGTAAAGATATAGTTATCAGACTATCAAGCTAGATTGAATAAGTCATATGTCATTCAAAATGGCATATGTCATACAAAATTTTTTCTCTTAACAGGTTTTCTAAACAACGACTTTTTATATTCCATGGAAGTTTGTACTGTAACTATTTGTTTCACTTGTATGTCTCAAAATATGAGCTCCTTCTGCTAGAGGAGCATGAATTTTGTATTCATGTACAATGGTATGTACAATGTTCAGTAATAAGTAATGCATAGTAGTATAAAACTGATTTAATGAGTCATACAGTTGCGTTTTAAAAAATATATAGTTTATTGCTTTTTTTACAGAAAGGAAGGGGAAGGGATGGAGAGTTAGAAACATTGATCAGCCGCCTCCTGCACACCCCCTACTGGAGATGTACCTGCAACCAAGGTACATGCCCTTGACTGGAATTGAACCTGGGATCCTTCAGTTTGCAGTCCACTGCTCTATGCACTGAGCCAAGTCGGTCATGGCAATACAGCTGCATTTTAAGACAGTACAAGATGATTACAAGAATTTGAGTAGAGAGCTTTTGAAATATGTGCCAAAATTCTCATAAAAGAAAGTGAATACCTTAGATATCTGAGTGCATGAGCTAAGATAATGAAAAGTGGGAGGGGCATAGTCTTATGAAATACATTTACAGTGGACTAGTTCTTCTAAGGGGAAAAGAGTACTGAGCTTGAGCTATCAGTAGTGTGCCAAAAAAAAAATGACTTTTAGGTTGAAACTGAAAATATTTTTGAGAGAAAAGTGCAGAATGAAAGGAAGAGAAGGCTCATCAACTTCTGCTTGAAAATATCAAAAGTGTAAAGAGATCATACGTATTTGCTTAAATTCACAGATTATATGAGGTTTTATAGAAAAAATCAAATATAAGAGTAATACTCTTATAAATAGAATAAGAATTTCATAAGATAGAGTGGAAAAGGTTAGAAGCTAAAGAAAAGAAGACAGTGAGATAAAATTTGATCCAATGGAACTAAGTCTATTTCCCACATTTCTTGACTTTTATGGGATCTATCATTTTGCAACCAAATCATAGCGTGCTACATCAACTCTCACCCTTGATCAATGTGAGAAATTAACCAAAGATCAATTGGGTCCATGACTGTATATAACTTGTTTCGTTTTGTGAGATTGTGGGAAATGAATGTTTCACTTTAGTGCTGTGATTTGTTTTACACACAATCAAACTGCACTATAACAACACTGTCTTTACCATTAGACTAAAGTTTTTTGTAGAAAAGGCATATACTTTGCCCACTGTTGTCTATTTTTTCAGATGAATTATGGAAGTTAGTGCTTTAGAATTACAAATTTAAAAAAATGATTGGTTTTTGAGAGAGAGAGAGAGAGAGAGAGAGAGAGAGAGAGAGAGAGAGATGGATTTGTTGTTTTACTTATTTATGCATGAATATCGGTTGACCCTTCTATGTACCATGACTGAGGATTGAGCTCGCAACGTTGGTGTATCAGGATGACACTCTAACCAACTGAACTACTTGACCAGGGCTAGAATTATTGATTTTAATAAAAGTTGAAAATAACTATGCTAAATAAAATTTTATAAAAAGGGACCCATTTATACTTCTTTTGAGTCATCATTTTACTATGTAATGGAGAAAAAAGAACATGTCAATCAATCTATTGAAACAGAGAAAGGACTTGATATAGTTTCTTTTAAAGATATCTTGTTCATCCATTTATAAATGTACTGTCATTTTCCTCACAGTGAATGAAAATTTAGCCATGTCTTTAAAATAATTGCCATGAAATACAACACCTACTGCATTCTTTCTAAAGTATATGGCCATGAGAAGCTAACCAGATAACTCAATGTATCATTGTTTTAACACAATAAATAATAATTTTTTTTATTTATAGATGTTAGAAAAATGCTGAGGAAGTATATTTATTTAAAAACAATAAGACATGGAATTCTTATCATCAACTAATTTATGGATTGTATTTTCTTATACTGTATAAACCCTGAAATTCAAAAGTATAAATAATATGATTAATAAGAGAATTAAATACAAATCTAAGCATGCCTTTGCAAAATTGACAACTTTGCCCCATTCAGTCAGAGGTCTCTTGGTTATACTGTCCCATCTATCAAACACAAACAGAAGATAAATAAAAAACAGCATCCAATTTTTATATTATCAATTTATAAGACATGTCTAAATGTTTAATATAAGAACTTGAGAAAAAAATAAAAACTCTTGATTAAGTAATTTAGAAAGAATTGTGTATAGCAGATAATAATGAAGTTGTATGGTAACAACTGATAACATGAATTGGTCTTGTTTTATTTAAGTGGAAACACTCAGTCATACAGTTTCTTTTTCTCTAAAGACCAAAATGAGATAATTTTAATTAAGGTATGATGTGGCAAATTCAAGTCACAAGGTATAATTCTTACAACCTATATTATAATAGAAATTACTGTGTAATTATTAAATTAATAAACTAATTTCCCTTTTAAATATAAGCATTGTTAATACTTATGATGTAGTACCAACAAGTGTACATGTGTTCTGACTTCAATAATAATTAAAAGAGTAAAGACTAAACTACTTGATCATTTCACTATTTTTTGCACTAACTTTTAGAGGTAAGCAATTTATGTAGAAGAAATGCTGCAAGGTTTTCAGGACATAATTGCAATTTAACTTCCAGCCAAAACCGGTTTGGCTCAATGGATAGAGCATCAGTCTGCAAACTGAAAGGTCCCAGGTTCAATTCCAGTCAAGGGCATGTACCTTGGTTGCGGGCACATCCCTAGTAGGGAGCGTGCAAGAGGCAGATGATCAATTTCTCTCTCTCAGCGATGTTTCTAACTCTCTATCCTTCTTCCTTCCTCTCTGTAGAAAATCAATAAAATATATTAAAAAATAAATTTAAAAAACCAATTTAACTTCTAAATTAAATATTGATTTGCCAGATTTTAAATTTGAGAAATGATTACTAGTATTGGTAAGAAACTAAATAATAATTTTTGAGAGTCAATTTTCCATCAGTTATTACTTCTTTATTGAATAGCTTTTGTTAGGATGATAGGTTGTATTTTATTATTTCTTAATAAACGTGATTTGTAACTATATCATGGACATGTTGAAGAAGTTCTGGATTCTTTTCTATTTACCTGAATAATGTTGATTTTAGTTTCATTTTATTTAGCAGGCAATTAACTTAGAGTGACTCATGTTGCAGACTTTAATAGCTAAAGAAATATAAGGAAGGTACTATATTTAATCATTTTAACAAATGTTAACTGAAAAATAATGACAAATAATGTTCTGTGTCAGTGAACAAAATATCAATGTTCTTCCTTTATGAGGATTGTATTCTAGTGGGGAAGGCGGACCATAATCATATTAATTAATCAATTATATTATGTATTAAAATATACTAATTACTATGGATTAAATAAAGCAAGAAGCTGAGATAACCTTGAATTTTCAAGTAGAGTAATTAAAGAAAAAAATGACATTTGATTAAAGACTTAAAGGAAATGAAGGAACAAGACATGGAGATACATAGGGATAAGAAATCTAGGAAAAATGAACAAAATATGCAAATACCAATGGACAAAGACTTGCATAGTGTTTACATAAGATCAAGGAGTTTTGTTTCATAGAGTAAAATGAGCAAGAGGAACATGCAAGAAGGAAGGAGGACAAAGAAGTAATGGGAGGTCAAATTATGTATGGTTTTGTAGGTTCTTATAAAGACTTTGGTTTCAACCCTGAAGAAGATGGGGAGTCACTAGAAGGCTATTAGTAGAGGAGTGATGTGATATAACATTTTTAAACATTTTTCTTGATCAATTAAAAATATACAATAGAAAAATAAGGTTAAACACATGGAACTAGGTATATTGATATTGTAATAATCTATAAAAGAAAAGATGATGACTAGGATTAGAGTAATAACATTTGATTCGTAAAAAGTAATGAGCTCTATATACTTTGTGGGTAAGTTCAAATCCATTTTTGTGAAATGGTAAGCTGTAAGAAAAAGACTAAAGAATGACTTCAAAGTTCATGGTCTGATCATATGGAAAGATTGCATTGCCACTAACTAGAGTATGAAAATTTAGGGGTAGAACATGTTTGGTGATTGAAAAAAAGAGCAGAAATTTAAATGTTGGTATCAATTTGAGATATCTAATAGGCATTCTAGTCAACATGTAAAGGTGGCAATTCTTTATAAAATGTTTGGAGTTTAAGAGAGAGATCCAGGCTAGATACATGATAAGAAAGCAACAAAGGATAGAGACTATTTAAAGTCTCAAAACTGAATGAAATCACTCATGGAGTGAGTACAAATAGAGAAGAGAACAATGGATTGAGCCTTCATACACCACAATGTTAAGATCCTTAGGGAAATGAGGCAAAATCATTAAAGAATGTTAATAAGGATCTATCTGGCACAAATACTACAAAATGTGACATTCTAGAAGCCAAGTTAATCAAGGAGGACAGAATAAGTATTCTGTAAAATGCTGATGATAGGTCAATTAAGGTGAGAGCTAAGAACTGACCATTGGGATTAGTAAAATGTACGCTATTGACAACTTGAGGAGAGCAGTTGTAATACGTGCACAATGTGACCTATTAGCAATAACAGCCTAATCTGCCTAATCTCCCTGGGTTTAAAGGATAACACGTTAAGAAAAAAAAATGAAGCAATGATTATAGACAAATTTTACAGCATGTTTTTCTTTAAAAACAAAGAAAATGCATGGACAGTAGGAGGAGGAAGAAAGATTAAGCCAGGGTGTTTAAGATGGGATCGATTATAGTGTAATAATATGTTGATAAATATGATCCTGTAGAGAATGAAAAGTTATATAGACAGAAGGTTTGAGAATTGCTAGAGAGGTATCTTTGAGTATGTGAGAGGACAGGAAGTCTTTGATAGAAGCATGGGTAATTTATATTACAGATGGCAGGCAAAATTGATGGTGTTATCTGAGTAAACGTATTACTAATAGCTTTTTAAAATCTTCTTTTTTAAAATTTTCTTAGTAAAACAGGAACCATGATTTCAATTGAACAAAACTGTGGGAGAAAGAGTCTCAGAAATTTGAGGAATTAACTCATCACCTATGAGAAAAAAATGAATCCATTAGGATATTTAGCATGGTGGCAGGCTGGCATTAAGGACCAGGTAATAAAAGAATATCTTAGAAAAGGAATATTCAGAGAACAAAAGAAATTCTTAGAAATTAACTTGACTTCAGAATATAATTGAAGGGTTCGAAACAAAGTTGAGAAAATTTTCCAAAATATGAAACATATAAATAAATAATTACAAAATAGGAAGATCTAAGTAACAGAAGTTCCATACAGAAAGAAATGAGAAAACTTAAAGGGAATTATTAAAGACTAAGTAACATAAGAACAGTTCCAAGAGAAGGGGAAAAAAAGTTTCAGAAGGCAGGTAGGGGGGTAGGACTCATACAAAGATCTCATTGCTCTGATATGAAAAGTCAGAATTGGAAGCAAGAGGGCAAGCAACAATTTCTTCAAAAATTCTAAAGGGAGTCAATTCTCAATTTAAACTTATTTGTTCAGTCAAGGTATCCATTGAATATGAGACTTAAATAAAAACATTTTCAAACTCTTCAAGCACTCAAAAAAAGTTACTCCCCAGGCTTCCTTTTTTTAGAAACTACTAAAATATTGCTCAGCTAAAATGAAGTAGTCTAGAAAGAAGACAACTTGGGATAGTAAATAGGGCATCTATTGCAGATAAAGGGCATCCTGTGGATGATGATGAAAGCAATTCAGTATGAATGCATATATTAAGCAATTTATTCAGACTTCTGATTAAAGTAGGGAGCCCTGCATAATAATTAAAAAGAACATGAAGCCCCTAGAATTCTAGACGTGTGTGACAACGAAGCCACCAAATATTTCAATTGACTTCCTATATTTGCTTCTTAGCTCTTCTGGCTGTGCTACCCTATACACCTTTGTCCCTCTCCCCCACACAAGTCAAATGGTTTCCACTATTCTCAACACTGGAGCCAAGAAGAACCTTTTGAAACAGAGGTCAGATCTTATCACTTCTCTGTTAAAGCCCTAAAGTCAAAGTCTTAAGTAGGTCCCCTTTCCTCTCTAATTTCATCTCCTGGTTTCACATCCTCACTCCCTCAGTTCTTGCTACACATGTTTCTCTGACATACCAGGCAGTATGGACTGGGTACTTTGCACTATTTATAAGCTCTTACCTACTTTAATGTCTTGTCAAATCTTACCTTTTCAAGGAGGCCTGCTGTAACTCCCTATCTAATAATAAAATATGCATCCCACCCATAATACATTACCTTACCATTTCCCCTCAAAGCTTCTAGCCCTTTAAACATTATAGATAGTATATTTATTGTAATATTTTTCATTACTTACTTTACAAGCCAGAATATGTACTTCAAATAGTCAGGGAGCTCTGAATGGGATACTGCTATAACCTAGATTCTCAGAGAAGTACCTACAAATCTAGCAAAAAGTCAGCAAATGTTTCTTAGAGATTTATGTTTCTAAACTAATTTAAGAATTAATTTGAAAAAAGTTCTTATGAAATTAAACAAATAAAAAAATGCCTTATTATTAATTTCAAGGGAACCAAGACTTTGCATGAGAAATAAAATTAAATTGTAGTCTAATACCTAACTCAGCTGTGAAAATATTTACTAAGCATTAATATTGTAAACTTTGCATATTGCTATAAATAAAATTGATACTATAAACTTAATAAGAAAAAGGGTAAAGAAATATTGTTTGTGTGTGTATATATCTGTAATAAGTGAAATAAAGAAATCCTATTTCACTGTGAGAAGTAAAAGATAGTAAATATCTAACTGAAAAATTAGGGTGGCAAAAATTTCAAAATAATTTTTTGATAACAATTATTTACATATCCTTCCGGAGAGTGAAATTTGGGAAAGTTGAGTCAGGAAACTACTGTATTTTCATAAAAAAAGGTCAGAGCAATTAATATTCAGCTGATAAATCACAAGAGTCTATCCTCCCTAAACAAAGATAACTAATCACCATGGTTGGGAAGGTATATAAGAAAACCAGTTAGAGCCAGACTGATTAAAGATGGAAGAAAAAGTGACCAGAGAAGGACTGAGAGCTCATTATACCATCATTATATGCAAAGTGAAGCCATGAATAGAAGAACTCCATGACACTCCATGCGAGTAGACCATCTATACTAATAAAAGTTTAATATGCTAATTAGAGTGGGAGATCTTCCCAGAAACTTTCTGGATGTCCTTCCAGACAAAGCCAAAGTGATGGGACTGAGGCAAAGGTGGTTAGGGGCAATCAGGCCAGGAAGGAAGGGCAGTTGGGGGTTATCAGGCTGGCAGGGGGGACAGTTGGGGGCCTATAGGCCTATAGGCCGTCATGAGGGCAATTGAGGGTGATCAGGGTGGCAGGGGAGGCAGTTGGGAGAAATCAGTCTGGCAGAGGGGGCGATAGAGGGTGATCAGACTGGCAGAGGAGGCAGTTGGGGGCAATCAGGCCAGCAGAGGGAGGCAGTTGGGGATGAACAGGCTCATAAGGAGGGGCAGTTGTGGGCAAAAAGGCCAGCGGGTGGGAGTGCAGTTGGGGACAAGCTAGCCAGCAGGTAGAGTGGTTAGGGACAATCAGGCAGGCAGGCTAGTGAATGGTTAGGAACCAAGGGTCCCAGATTATGAGAGGGATGTCTGACTGCAGGTTTAGACCCGATCCCTATAGGGCAGTTGGATATCCCCTGAGAGGTCCCAGATTGGAGAGAGTGCAGGCCGGGCTGAGGGCCAAAATTTGTGCATTAGGCCACTAGTATAGGAATAAGATCCCTTCCCAAGCAGAGGTGGAGTCAGAGTTTGGCACAACAAAGCTTGGAGACAATCCACTTTGGAAATAAATAAAATCCCAAGAACTAACTGATCACATGCTCAACTTAGGAATTGGCCCACTTCCAATCAGATTTCTACTTTTCTCTTCTTTTACAGCAGCACCTGCTCCCTAGCCTCTTTCTTCTTCTCTGCCTGAAAAACACTTGCTTTGTTCTCACTCTGAGTCTTCCTTGAAATTTTTCTTCAGCGAGTTAAGAACCTGCAAATCATATGACATGTGAAAGATCTCAGATCACAGCATATAAGCCTTCTGGGTGACATTAGGATGATTAGTGTAAAAACAAACAAGTAAAAAAAATGAAAATAATAAGTGTTTTAGAAATATGGAAAAACAAGAACCCTTGGGCACTATTGGTGGGAATGGAAAATGGTATGGCCACTGTGGAAACCATCAGGGTAGTTTTTCAAAAAATTTAAAAGATTTACCATATGATCCAGCAATTCCATTTCTGGGTTTGTACCCAAAAGATTCAAAGAAGAATATGGAAGAGAAATTTCTATACCCATGATCATAGCAGCTTTATTCAAAATTGATAAAATGTAAAAAGTATATAAATGTCCATCCACATATTAATGGATAAGTAAAATGTTATATGTGCAGGCAAGAGAATATTATGCAGCCTTAAAAATTAAAGAAATTCTACATAAGCTACAACATGGATGAACATTGGGTAGCATTATGCTAAGTTAAATAAACCAACCATGAAATGACAAATACTTTATGATCTCCCTTCAGTGCAATAACTAAAATAGTCAAAACCATAGAGACAGAAAGTAGAATGGTAGTTGGCAAGGGCAAGGAGGACAAAGAAATGGGAGTATTGTTTAATGAGTATGAAGTTTTGCAAAACTAAAAGTGTTCTGGAGATTGGTGGTGGTAGTGATGGCTGTTACACCAATATGAATTAATACCTCTTAAGTGTATAATTAAAAATAGTTAAGATTGTATACTTTGTCATGTATATAATACCACAATAAGTGGAAAAAAACTGTACATAAATATATTTTATTTTTTAAAATAAGTATTTTTAAATGCAGTTAATTATTTTGTTCACTATTAATTATTCTTTCCTGTCATGACCATAGCTATGTTTAGTAAATATACATGGATCAAAATCACTAAATAATTTAAACCCCTGCTTTATTTTCAGAATCAGAGAACTGAAAAACTAGTTTAGTCAATTTGTAGTTAAAATCTGATCCATTTATTTAATCATACCTAGCTCTAAAGTTATTTAAAGAGGCCACAAAAAAATAATACAATAAAACTAGTCTATTAAGTTGAATAATAATCAAAAGTCATAGTTTATCAAAACATATAAATACAACCACACATGTCTAATTTTCATGAAGTTTGTCTTGGTTATATTAATCTAATTCCATGTCTCTTATATGGGACAGGTGGGTTTATAATTCTTCAGATATATAAGGGGATGATTTACATTTAGTATCTCCATGGTCATAATTTAGATTTGATTTAAAATGAGTTCTAAATTTTACCTCTCTGTCAAAAACAAGGAAATAAAGCTTGAAATTCTAGGAAGATTAAGATTCTAAGACATTAAAAATCCAGAACAACCCTGACCAGTTTGCTCAGTGGATAGAGCATCAGCCTGCGAACTGAAGGGTCCCAGGTTTGATTCCAGTCAAGGGCATGTGCCTTGGTTGCAGGCACATATCCAGTGGGGGGTGTACAGGAGGCAACTGATTGATGTTTCTCTCTTTCTCAACAATGTTTCTAAGTCTCTATCCCTTTTCTTTCCTCTCTGTAAAAAATCAATAAAATATATATTTTTAAAAATCCGGAACAAAATTAACTTCTGAAAGATAATAGAAATGAGGAAATCTCAAAAACAAATAATCAGTGTAATGTTGGTAACTTTCTTCAAGTATTTTGAACGTTCTACTGAGTTGCAATATTGAATCTACTAAGTAAACTGAAATAGGAAAACAAAATGTATTATCAAGTTACTGGCAGTCTGATTTCCAATTTGTCATCTCAATGCTCACAATGCTTTATGGCTTTTCAACTGGCCTGTGGATACAGGTGAATTCATTAGTTAAGCCAAAGACCACTTTCATAATCTCAATTTTATTTTCTATAAATAGGGTTAACAAAGGAGAAAAACGTATTTTTCAATAAACTTCATAATAAACCAAAATACCAGTAAGAATTCTCTTTACTTTATATTTGAAAGGTTAACTACCCATCATATACCCTTCTCCATCTTGAAGGTAGCATAATATTCCATAATTTTATTTTGCATGTTTTGTCTCTGAAATATCACTTCTCTAGCTATCAGTAAGATACAATTTATAGCATGCTGTTCACATCAGCTATGCCTATCAAAAAATATCCTACTTCTGTTAAGATTTCTCTTAATAAAAGAAGCTCTTCCATTCCTCATTGGCTTATCTCAGAAGGCATCCCTTGTCCACTCACTTGTTATACACGCCTTATTGTGAACTTTGGCTTTTGTTCATGGTAGAGCAAAAATACAATGTGTCCTTTCATTTGTTGAGCATAATTTTAATTAGCAATTATTACATGGACAGCTCTGTGGTAAATTAAAAGGATGTATATATCCTTTGTTATATGAAGTCTCAAAGTAAATAATCCTACTAATAAAAGCCTAATATGCTAAGTGTCTGGTCGATCTGTTGGCTGTCCAACCAATCAAAGCATAATATACTAATGATATGCTAAGACTGCTCAACCGTTCACTATAATAGTAGACCAGCTGATTAATCACTATGATGTGTACTGACCACTAGGGGGCAGATACTCTGGCCTGTAAGGTTTTTTTGCTGCTGGGGTCTGGCTGATCTGGACTGAGCAAGAGGGGCCAGACATGCCCTGGAGCCCTCCCACAATCCCTCCCCAGCTGGCCAACCTCCCATGTCCTTCCCCAGTCCCAATAGTGCACCTGTGGGGTCCCTTGGGCTGCCCTGTGCACTCTTGCAATCCAGGACCCCTCAGGGGATGTATGAGAGCCGGTTTTGGCCCTATCCTGCAGGTTAGGCCAAGGAACCTCACTTGTGCATGAATTCGTGCACTGGGCCTCTAGTAATAAAATATTTTTCAAAGATGAAATTGCTCCACCTTAGAGATAATTGATTTTTCATCACCAGAATTGTCCCGTATTAGTTAAATGACTAATTTTCACAATCATAGATGACTGGGTCATAGCATCAGAGAGAGGAATCAATCACATAGTGAAGTGGGATATTGTATAGTAAAAAACTAAATCTTGGCTTCTGGGAGATAATTTCTAAGCTCTGGGAATATCACACCTGTCGGGAGTATGTTTTGTATGCTCAGGAGTCTTGAATCATGCCAGATAGTCTAATGACATTTAAGGTAAAGAATTGCCAATATCTTGGTTTCTGGTGAATTTCCCATAAGTACCATACTCCATTGGTCACTTGGACTAATTTGACCAACAGAAGCTGGAACAAAACCTATTAAATTTATCTCATAGGTCATTTAATTAAGGCTAATAACAACAGTGCTCCAAGCCTAATTATGAGACCAACCTATAACCATGCTTCCTAAGTTCCCAGACCCCATCATCTTAAATTCTATCAATCAGCAGGGTCTAGCTTAGAAACCAAAGTGGGTTCTTCCTACAGTTTTTGTCTGGACATTTATAAGGTTTGTGTGTGGTCTTCTTCCCTTGGTCTAAGACATCAAGCCAGGTCCAGTAGAATGTATTATCAACTGCACAGACTCTACACTGGCCAGCTAGGACAATTCTCTAGGGCTGGATCATCATCCAAATAGCCCTCACAGTGACTTGATGCTGAAATGAATGTAGGGCTGAATTGATCACTTCAGCTAATTCAGGACCAAATTTTATAGCACTTTCTCTACCTTGATGACCCCCATTGTATGGATAATTGAGTCTATAGTATAAATACATAAAAAGCTCCCCTATAGAATTTTCCCCCAAATAATCAACGACATATTTCTTAGTAAGTTTACGGAGAGTGGCAACCAAATTGTGGTTGAGTAATAATCATCTGACAGAGCATGGTCAACCCAGAAGTCAGTTAAATTTAAGGTGTTTGCAAAAGTTTAGGAAAACAAGGAAGATTATTGCTAGATTTGAATATGGTATGTTTATATCTTCTACCCAATTCATCTTTAAAGTAAATGGATTGTGGTGCTGATCATAATTTTATGTTTAATTGCCACTTTGCATGTTTCTGGCACTGGAATTAAAATGGACAAAATGAAGAAAGATTTTATATCTCCTGTATAAATAATTAGAAAGAGTCCCTCTGAGTTTCTCTGCCAGCGAGGAAGATGTAATGTTTATATTTTAAGTATTTATTATAATAGTGTGTAAACTCATCTTGTTTATTTCCATAGTGCCTGAGTTTGTGTGAGGCACACCTAGGTTTAATAAAAGTTTATTGAACATCAAAATGATTGAATAACTATAAACCCAAATCAATTAGAAAGAAAAGGGAAATTTAACTCCCTTGGGGTGTGTTTTTTTCTGAAATAAAATTGTACAGCCCAAGGGAAATATCCATTTGGAGTTGAACTCCTAATGACTGGAACTGCATGTGGTGTCTTGATAAATATGTTTCCTTAAGGTTGCCTTTGTCTAACTGTTAGCAGCTCACTGGGTGGCTGCAACTGTGGAAAAATATTTAGTTCTTTAAACATTTCAGTCAATGCAGTAGTTATTTAAACAGTGACAAATAGCAAACATTTCTCCATAGTTTATAGTCTTTTCTTTAATAGCTTTTCCAGTGGGAGTGAGAGTTTCTATTTAGACATTTAGTCAATGTTATTTTTCTAATTATCCAATATGATTAATTCAAAATGTCTTAAGTTTTAATCAAATTATATTTTCACCACAGCATGACTAGTTGTTTAAATGCACAGTTTCATATTTCATAGTGTATTCAATTGTTCAAAAATAGCTTTCCTTTAAATTGTGAATTTAGCTTACATTATGATTACCTACCACGTGCTGGTCTAAACCTATATTAAAACAATTTTGTTTTCTAAAGTTATTCAATAATATACTGTTAATGCTTGCAAAAGATTAACAAGCTTGTGTTTGCCAACCCTTTTGGACCCTAGCTTTCATCACTCTCCATCCTAAAAAAAAAATAGATCATAATCTACTTGTTAAAATTTATCCAATCTAAAAAGTTGTCAAATGGTATTTCTCTCTGAAGCCTAATTGTTTTTTTCTTAAAAAGTAATTTTTCCTTTCTTTGGAAACCATTACACTGTTGTTTCTTTACCTTTGAATATGATTTTATATTTTTCAAACTATTTTCATTTACTAATTTTTATTTGTCACTTATTTGATATTTATTAATTTATTCAGAAAGCATTAATTGAATGCATTATATGCCACAAGTACCACAAGCATTGAAGAAGTTAAAGTAAACACAAAGATTGAAGGATTATTTGTCTTTATGGAACCTGTCACCTGAGTTTTATACTTAGTGTATTCCAACTATGCTAAAATAACTCTGGTCTTCCAACACCAGAATAAGATCATCTTGAGGAAAGAGCCTTAATCATATTTATTCTTGGATATGTCTTTGCTCATCAGAGTATTGATCTACCTAATTGCAATATCTATTTGATGAATGGATAATTTATACTTAGTTAATGTTTTATCCTCTAGCAAATACATTGTAATAAATTATCCCTTTTAATCCTCATTACAACTGTACATATGTCCTTAACTCTATGATAATGATGTTCAGTGGTCATTTCTTTTACTTCAAAGTATATACAGAGTTTTCTAAGATTTCTTACATAGTGTAAATTGTAATCTGTAATTCAATGGTCAAGAAATCAAATGCTGTTTAGGCCAAATATGATTATTTTTCTTCCTAAAAATAAAATGTAAGAATGCTAAGATAATTAAAGTTATTTGGAAATAGGCATCAAAGTAAAAAATCTAGATATGTTCGAAGTTTTTCTTTTTAAAAAAAAAAAGGTTCTGAAGATGAAAATGGAAACTGCTGAGATAGATGTCCAATACAATAAGCCTTTAATAAAGTATGTAATCACTATTATTATTATAAATATTTGAGCTTGTAATTACCACACAACATATCTATGTATATAAAAGCTTAAGCAACCATCGCAACTGAACATTCAACCGAACAGGCTGTGTGAGACAACTAGGCTGGCAGGGGGGTGAAGGACAAGCAAACAATGAGCAGCAGGCTGCTTGGGGTGACCAGGCTAGGAGGGGCGGTTAGTGAGGGGTGACCAAATGATCAAGCAGCAGGCTGTGTGGAGCAACCAGGCTGGCGGGGGTGGGAGGGCAATTGGGGGCAGCCAGGCAGACAGAAGGGGGCAATAAATGGCAACTAGGCTGGCAGAGGGGGGCAGTGAGGGGTGACCAGACTGGCAGGGGGAGCAGTTGAGGGCAACCAGGCCAGCAGGGTGTGGGCAGTTGAGGGTGACTAAGCCAGCAGGGGGCGCAGTTAGGGGCGATCAGGCAGGCAAGCAAGTAAACAGTTAGGAGCCTGTAGTCCCGGATTGTGAGAGGGATGTCCCATATTGGAGAGGGTGCAGGCTGGGTTGAGGGGACTGCCCCCCATGTATGAATTTCATACACCAGGCCTCTAGTAGAATAATAATAATATAACCTCTTTAACTATGTTTAAAATCTTCAATGACTAAAAACATATCCACTGCTAAAATTAGGAGTTCCATCATTGAGTTAGCACACAGATACAGAAATGTAATTAATAGTTTTTAAAATTAAAAACTAGATCTCATTCTTCTACATAACTCATACCTTTCATAACACTATACCCTCTTGATTACTTTTCTTAGTCCTTGGCATTTTCTTCTTTATATCCTGAGCAGTTCTTTCAATGTCCATATGACCATCAAACATTGAAGCTCCCAAGTTCTGTGCCAAACTTCTTATCATCTGACTTATTTTTCCACAAAGAAATCATCATTTTCAATACAAGGTCATATGTCCATAATTTTCAGGTTTCTAACTCTAGCACTATTTCATTTCTTGAGTTCCAACTTGTAGAATGTCTTAGGGACAAATTAAAACACAATTTTCAAACATGTTTTTCCCCAAAGAATTCTCTATGGTCCATTTTAATAGATATTCTAGTTGCACAAAATTATACAGTGCCATGTAGGCTATATACAACTTTGGTTTTTCCTTCAAGTGAAATGATAAAAGCAGAGGACTGATACTATATAGCTTATGTTTTGAACCACTCATTTTGGCTGCTTTGGTGAGAAGGATTATATACTAGTACGCACCTGTGGGAGCAGGGAAAGGTGGGTTCAAGAAAATAAGTAGAGACCATGTAATATTTTAGCCATAGTCCAGGAGAGAACTGATAGCTCATGTCTCATAGATCAAGGTGATACTAGTTAGTGGAGGTAAAATAAATAAATAAATAAATAGATAAATAAATAAATAAATAGTGCTCAGATTCTACATATATCAGAGGTTGAATGGGCATAGTTGAATGGGCATGTATTACAAACCAAAAGTAATTAAGGATGAATCTAATGTTTTCAGCCTAAGTATCCAGAAATTTTGAGTTGTCATTTACTGAGATGGGGAAATTTGCAGAAAAGGGAGCCATGCGGAGCAAAAATGAGGTTCTGCTCTGGACTTAGGAAGTTTTAGGTACCTAATAGATACTCAAGAAGGAGATATGCAGTAAGCATTTGGATTCATGACCCTAGAGTTAAAGGAAGGTGTTCAAATTGGAGGTATAGAGTAGAGTGTCATCAGAAGGGCTTTAAAACCATGGGATTTAAAGAAATACCCTTTCAATTGAGGGTTGATAGGAAAAGTGAATCTGACTTTTTTGTAACTCAGTCCTTGACACCTCTCAGAGCAAATTTAGATCAAACTACACAAATGCCACATAAGGTAGCACAATTTTTACTGTTAATGTTAACTTAACCTCTTTCACCCACTGAAAAATAAAATCTAGAGAAAATCAGTTTGTAGTTGAATAGTTGAGAACATATCTGTCTCATTTATTGGATTAAGGACACCTTGAAGTTGGAAATCATATACTTTTAATCTTTGCATCACCTATGACTATTTCTTAAAAATAGTAAATGTTCAATAATTGTTTAGTTAAATTGAATTGTAAAATGTTCCTATAGCAAATGCAATTAACACCCCCCATATTACCTTGGTTCTCCCATGCCTCAGCTGTTACTGTGTTGGCTGCTAATGTTATAAAACTGCACTTTTCTCTGGAGGCTTGCCATTGGCTAATGGCAGCTACGTGTCAGGGCAATAGCTGGAAGATTATGATCCACTTCTTTCCAAGGGACACTGGTAAGTAACCAATGACAAATGGGATCCATAAGAACCCAGTAGCATAGTGTCATGCACATGCCAGAACACCTAATAAGATTAAGTCTGGATTACATTTCTTCTGAAACCACATATTTGCGTAGCTGCTTCTCCTGCCCTGTTATTCAGGTTTCTCTTGAAAGCACTCCTTCAATGAACCACTTGCACTACTTCAACAGACCCCATTTCTAAGTAACTGGACCTATGATGATAGCCACAGATGGAGACATCTGATCCCCAAAAGATTTCTCCAATCTAAGTGCATGTGTCCACAATCTCTAAATTAATTAGCCTTTCTAGTTTTAGGGGTGGAATGGACAATGGTTTCTATTCTACATTCTTATTAGATTACATGCATAAATGAGACTTCACTTTTTCTCCCCACCAAAACCCCATGCTCTTTTCTGTTTTCCCAGGTAGGCAGCTACATTTAGTTGAACATATAGTCATGCATACTTTCTAAATTATAGCAGTACTATAGATAGAGTTCAGGGAATCTTTGTAATGTTTTAATACCTCTAGTGTTTAGTTAAAGATTTACTGTGCTGATGCAATACATATTTACTTTTGGTAGACAAAAACAATAGCCTATGCATTAACCCATTATTTTATCTTTTTTTTTCCTCTTAGTAAATCATGGGTGAATATGTTCTGTCCACCTGCCCATCTGTTCACATGCATGTAATATGCAGCATGTGCCTCACTCTGCTTAGAGAGTGATAGAATATACCAATCTCAACCCAGTCGCTCTTTATGAGGATGGAGTTAAGGAGAAGAGATAAGAGAGAAGAGAGGAGAGAGAGGGAGGAAAGGAGGGAGGGAGGGAGGGAAGAGAGGGAGAAAGGAAGGGAGGGAGGAAAGGAGGGAGGGAGGGAGAAATATCAAGGAAGGGTAAAGAAAATATATGAGAGAGGGAAGGTGGCTGAGAATGAAAGTTTCCTTGAAAGGTAATATCTGAGGAAATTGAGACATGGCATGTAGCTGGTGGACTACAGGAAACTCCTTTGCTTGACCCAGGACTCCTTCTATTGTCAGGAGAATGATAAGAACTAGAAATATCTACATTGGTAATTTTCATATACACATGCCAAGATAAATGAAAAAGGATTAAAAGACAGCTTATATTGTGAAAAGACAGCATGGTGATAGTGAGGGTGGAATATAAATGTTTTCATATTATTAAAAGTTAGATGTAATGAAGGACTTGACTGGCAAGTCTAACAGTGTCAATAACTTTGCAGAGACAGCTTGTCTGGCTCTGCCCCTTGTATGGCATTTATTGTGCTGTGGCTGGTTGAAGCAGGAAGCTCTTTTTCATTAGTGTGTTGTGTTTTTTTTTGTTGTTGTTGTTTTTAGCCTCTGCACTGATAATATAAAGGTAAATCTATTTTTATCTTCTCAGATTAATATTCTATTGATATTCAATGACACACAGCTCACCTCTCAGTACAACTAAAGATATTATTCCTCACAGGATTGTTGGTTTTCTTTTTTTGTTCCATCTATACCAAATGACAATAATATTATGTAATTTTAATAATGTTCATTTATATTAACATTTTCCCCTTTGGGTGGAAGAATTCAAACTGAAGTTCTGGAATCTCTGGAGTGAAACATTTTGGTTTCTTCATAGACCTGCCTGTTACACATCCACAGTCACCTGCCTATTATTCATTCCTCTATTAAGATAACATAACAAACTTTTCTCTTTGTTGCTCTGCATATTGGTGTTCCAAAATATGGCAAGTGAAGAGAACTACCCTTTCCTAAAGTAAATGTTAGAAGTTTCAGGACCTTAGAAATCTCAGCTTCTCTAATAAAGTAGGTAAGAGATGTGAGGAGAAGGTCACCAGCAGCCCCTTGGGAATGATGTTTCCTCACAAAAAAATTAATGGTTTTCACTGGGATTACTCAACTTCTTTTAGCACCTGTGCTACAGTCAGGTTTCCAAGAAATACAACATATGGTATACACCATATGAAGAGTTTTGTCCTTGAAACTCTTCTAGGAATCTCAGATGACAATCTAGCAGGAAACCTAACAATTCTTGTTAGGTTCTCCATTAAATTTAGAGCTGACCTAAGTCATAAGGTCCCATCAGCTTTTAAGTTTTTCAAAGCTAAAGGTGGTACTGAATCCTCTTAATTCTGTAAGAAAAATAGATGAAGAATGATCTTGGAGCATATATGTACCTGAGGGTAAGTTCTTCACATCTCCTCAAATTCTTTTGATTTTCAGCTTCACTATGTGAGTATCTATGGAGGCAGAAGACAAGAATGTGTAACCCAGGTAATAGGAAGGGGAATTCTGACTCAATTGTGTATCCATAAGAAACAGGCCAACTTACTTCTCTTCTTTCCTCTAATCTCCTGTCAATGCTCCTGAGAAGTCAGCTATAATAGAATGTAGAGAGCTAAGGAGGAAGGTCATTGAGATAGCTCTTACAGATCTGCCTCCTGGGCATGGAGCAGGTCAGAGAAAGCTGGAGAGTAGATCTGAAGGCCCAACAGAAGTTTAGCAACAAAATCTAGTTTCCAGTTGAGTCTCCAACCTACTGATAACCAGAATGGTGAGCTGAGGTGAATTTCCAGAGGTCGCGTCTCATGACACCAAAGAATGAGCTGCGTGGACCAGAAGATTTAAACAAGTGTGGAAAATGTATTATAAGCAGATTGAGACTCCCCACAAGAGGAGGAGGCCCAAAGAATGTGCTGCCCATTAAAGTCTTGTAGTTCAGCGATATATATTTGTTACAAGCCTGCTTCTGTATCTAAGCAATTCATCATCTGATTGATTCCCTCAGTTATTCTTACCTAGCAAGGGACCTGAACTTTTCCTGTTCCTATGTGTTCCTACACCTTGTGCTGCAGGCCCTCCCTTGTTTTTCCATGCCTCCTGCATTGAGTCCAGAAACATTTTATAATTTCTATTTGGTTTGTTCCTGTGGTTAGGCTACTCAAACTTCTGTGTCCGATCCCGCTATGTTCCACCTGCCTTTGTTTTCCCCTGGACCCCTGCCCTATCTGCCCAAGTTTCAAGTTAACCCTCCCACTACTACTGTTAAGTAACCTTTAAATTCACAGGAGAAGATAATAATGAGCTCAGGCTAAGCTGTCATTCACCCAGCTGTAAAACCCTTCTACTGAAGTCAATCACTGCCTCTGTGTTAGAGACAGTCACTGTGTATCTTCGAAGATTGACAGCTCCAAAATGTTTATTTTCAAATGCCTCCTATCACTACCTCACCACTACTTCTTAGTTATTACATAGCTTTTTAGAGTCAGGGAAGATGTGTGGTTGCACTGCCTTCTCTGATCATCTAGAATTTGTTTGTTATTATAGCTTTAACTCATCCAATTCCTTTAAAAATACTATTTGTAATCTGATGTATCCTAAGTATATCTCTCTGATCTGGATCTTTATATTGAATTGTTTACCCATATATCTAATTGCCTTCTCACATTTCCACTTCATATCTAAAAGTCATTTCACACTTTATCTGCCCCCAAACAGAACTTTTTTCCCCTTTATCTAAAGTCTTCTTCAGTTTTCCCAAAAAAAATTTCACTATTCCTTCAGTTAGGCAAAACAACTTAAGAGTCTTCTTCTTTTCCTTCCAAACATATTACTCAATCAATAAACAAAGACCCTCAAAATATGTCCCAAATCACCATTTTTTAATACTATCAATGACATTATGCTGATTCAGAAGACCATCGATCATATCTTTCTTGGACTACTGTATTGCATTTGTAATTTGGCTCAATAAAGTTCATTCTCTGCACAGCAGCCAATGACCCCTTTAAACTCAAATCAGATCATGTTGCTCTCCTGCTCTCAACTACTTAATAGCTTCCATTATACACTTAGAATAAATCCAAAGCTCGTGGCTACTTCTCAACTCATTTTATTCCATTTCCTCTCACAATGTTCTGGCCACACACTGGCCTCTTTACTCTCTTAGTTCATGCCAAGCAAACTTCTACTTCACTCTTGTTATCTTCCTGAAAGTTCTTCTTTACATGGCTATTTCCTTTCATAATTGAAATGTCAATTCCTTAGATAGACATTCCCTCAACATCCCATCCTAAATAACATCCTCATTCACTTATTCCATTATATTGCTTATTTGTCTTAATAGCTTAATATTCTTAGAAAAAATATCACTACTTGACATTAAGTTGTTTTCAATGGTTTATTTTGTCTCTTTCACTGTAAGTGGTAAAGAGACAAACTATTCCTGACACATGTAAGTGATCAGTAGACATTTGTTAGATGTATAAATAAATTTTTATTTCCTGAGTTCAGTGTTCTAAGAGTTTGGCTATGGACACTTTTCCTGAGTTATGTGTCTTATCAGAACAAAGTCTCACAAAAATTATTCTTATTGTCATTGTTAGTGTGATGATTTCCCTCTACTAATTAAATCTCTATTTTAAAACATAATATGTCATATTTCCTTTAAAGGAAAATGTAAGGAGCTGCTTTTCTCACCCATATCACAATCAGAACAGAATAGAGAGACATGACTCATACCACCTGTTCTCACTGGCAAATAAGTGAATGTTGATTTTTTTTTTTTTACTGCTCTTGTCTTACTAAGTTTTTAGGTTGTTTCTCTTTTCTAGGGCCTTTAATTACCATAGAAATTTAATTGCATAAATTTGGCATTTTAAAGGTTTTACATTACTACAGCAGCTTCTAACTTGAGAATTTTCTTGAAGATGTCCAAGTGTTTCATTCCTAAACATTTTAAGTATATAACTAAGCATATTTTAAACTTAGTGTTTTGTCACACTTTATTCACACCCCTTGCAAGTTACGGAAAATTTGCATTTTAGTCAAATATGTGTAAATCAATTCAAATTAATGCAGTAGAGAGCTTCATTTAAAGAAATTGTACAGTGAGTCTTAGTGAAAGACATATTTAATTAAGTGAATTATTACTTCTTAAAATATCTCATTTTAAATTCCAGATTTTCACATATTGGTTTACTTAAGACAAGGTCCCCTATTTCTCTTATTTCAGCCAAACTTGTCTAGCTAGCCTAAAAAACTTGTGGGAAGAGAAACTTAAATCTTTTCTTAGAAATATAAATATTATTTTTTTTACAGTTTGATGAGTAGAACATCTAAAATTGATTTAATAACTGTTTAATTCTATGACTGAGTTCTATCTAATGAGGGGGAATCCTATTGGTTACATTTGAACATCTCAATTATCATTATCTGACATAATTAAACTCTCCCAAATCACCTCCTTTTTATTTTATTTTTACATTTTGTTATGGTAAAGTTCAAGTATACACAAAAGTAAACAAAAATTTTACTTTTAACCTGTGGTTCTCAACCTTGGTGACATTAACATTTTTTTACTCAATAATTATTTCATTAACCTGTGCATTTTAGCATGGTCAGTAGAATCCCTGGCCTCTGCTTCCATATGCCAGTAGTTCCTGCCCCAAGCAAAAAAAAAATCTTCAAGTCTTGTCCCATGTCCACTGCAAATTTGGCCCCCATCAAAAACTACTGCAAAACCCATCTGCTCCCCCATCACCTAGATATAATATATTTAATCCATAAATTCAGTCTATCTATCTATCTATCTATCTATCTATCTATCTAGTAATGATTTTGAACATAATCATTTCCACGTCTAAAAATCTGAAACAATAATTTCTCAATACCAGTATATAGCCAGCCCCTTTTTCAAATTCAATTATATCATAATTGTCACACTTCTTTCTTTGTGTTTTTTCTTTGTATCCTCTCTGTGTCCTCTTTCTCTTTCTCAAGCTCTAAGTAAAGAGATGATGATATATAGATATATAGATAGATCTTATACTACACATACACACATGCATATCACATATATAAACATCATATGTGGCTATGGGTAGGGTGGGTGGTTATATAGTTGGTATTAGAGTACAAATAAGGTAAGCATATTATAATTAAAATTAAGTCCTTTTAAATCTTAAATTTAACCTTAATTATTCTCTTATTTTTCCTTATAAGTTATATACAGAAAAACTTGCCTTATTTTTCCTATAGAATTTTCCAAAGATGAATTTGCCAGTTGTATCCTGCAGTGTAGGTGATTCTGTTATTCTCTGTATATTTAGTTGCTGAATCTAGAGATGTGATAAAATTTAAGTTCAACATTTTTAATAAGCTGACTTTCACAGGGTTTATGTTCCTCTAATTATTAGAGTCTAATATAAGGTACATGATGCCTGGATATCTCTCTTTACAGAATGTTCGGATTTATTGATGTTCATACTCTAGATCCTTTAGTACATTGGGTTGCAAAATTGTGATATTCCAATTCTGTTATTTTTCCACCAACTTATTGTCTGGAAAACTTCTGTACATAGGAAGTTTCCTCATCTGCAAGTAGACTGCTCTGGTGTGGAGAATATACAGAAACAAACAGGAAAAGGGCTCATGTATTTCACTTTATTGACTAGTTTGCAAAGTAACAACCGAGTTTACTAGAATCTTTCCATAGTGACAGATTAACTTCTTTTTCCATTTTTTTATCTTTAGGTAATCATGGATTTAAAGGTATTTTATGCATTTTAGTCCATTGTAATTATTATGTGTGTTTTTTTTAATACTTACATTTTCCCTTTTTTTTTCCTAGTAAGATCTCTTTAAACTGACTCTTAAATCTCTTTAACATGACCTAAGAGTCTTTAAAACTTTCTTTTTTTTTTCTTGTTTTGTTTCACATATAAATGAAGTCATATGGTATTTGTCTTATCTCTAATGTCTCAGCTACATTTCCAAAGACAAAAAAGTATAAATTTTGATTGCAATTAAAATAGTGATTTGGTATCTGTATTACAGTTCATTTGACATATATCTATATCTATTTAATTTCCCCATCTATAAAATCCACATGACATATAACATTTACAAGTCATTGTTCATTAAATAAACTTCCAAATAAAAATTACTCACTCTGTGACTTTGTAAAGCCACTAGTTAATCATTTTGAAGCTGTTTTCTCATCTCCAAAATGGGCATGTAGTGTCAATCTATGTCATAATGGTTAAACTTATCAGTTTATTTTACTGTTCCTTGTGTCAGGGTATTTTTAAATACATAGACAAAATTATTAATCTCAGCTTGTTTTATTGCCTTTTTTTCTAATTAACCTCCATCTATCAGAGAAATCTACATCTTTCCTCTCAAAATCTTTAAGGTATAGTTATTTGATGGTAGACATCATGTGAACTTTCTGCCCCATGGCAATATTTTCTTTTTTTCTGGAACACAAAAACCACAGATCTATGAGATTTCTATAGAAAGGATAAAAAGCTGCAGTATGAAAGAATAATATCTGATCATTCCTTTCTCCCTTGCTACTAACATCACCTATTATCTTGTTTACTTTGCCTTTCCAGTGCTGTGCACTGAACTGATGGGTTCACTGATTCCTTCATAATAACTTCCCAACCCTCTTCCTGGTCAGTGTGCAGAATAATTCTTCCATTTAGCACCCTTGGCTTGATTTCCATCTCCTTCAGAAATGAAGATTTGTCTTGAGCTTCAGCAGCCATCTGCCTGTCTGGATTCTAAACCAAACGACTTGCCACAAAAATCTTTGGAAGAAATGGAGTGGTTGTTATTTCTGAGGATGACTATTATGCCAATTTAAATGGGTGAGACCACTTGCCCTGTATTCTTCCTCATCCCATCAATAAGAGTACTTTAAATTTTCTTGGACTGAGAAACATTCTCTGGTTGAGTGACACCTTTAGGAAAAGCAATATCTCAGTTCAGAGATTTCATTGCTGAGAAAGAATAATAATAATAGAAACTTTAAAAAAATAAAACAAATCAAAACAAACCTAATGCCTGTCTTAATGGGGACTCAGCACATGCCTTGTTCTCAGCCATGCACGAATGAAACAGATTTAATTGCCTTTTCATCTGTCAAAACCAGGCTGTCCAGAGGGACGCAATAGGAGAAGCTTCTACAGGAACATTTTATGCTGTATCTGTTCCTGGAGCAATGGTGCTTGTGTTTCCAGGGCTGTCAATTAAGCATATTTTTCCCTAGCACATATTCATTAAGACACAGTTGCCAACTTCATTGCCACCTCATTTTTTATTATATACATTAATTCTGGGTGAAGGACGATTTAGGAATGCTTTTATGAGGAATAAAGAGGACCTCTGGCTGGATGATTTTTCTATCATTTATCATATTATAATAGGAGAACCAAATGGCTTAGTGCCCCTAATGACACATTCTTATACAGCGCATTTAACTTAGCCTGATCTTTTGAATATCTTTTTTGAGTAATGTTCTATCACCATAGAACTTGTTCAAACATACATCAATTTATATTTATTGGCCTTGCATTGAAGATGTATTGCTAAATATTAGACAGTGGAGGTGGGAATATGCAGCAAATGACCAAAGAAATTTTATAACTAAATGAGATATAGGTCCACTATAAAAGTCAATCAAACTGCTTTTGTCTAGAGGGTTATAAGGGTGGAAATAGTAAGGACTGAAGAAAGAGAAACATGAATATTTTTTTAAAGGAGAGAAAATGATATTTAAGACAAAACAGGCATTGTGAGGGTATAGCTTTTAATGTAATTGATAGTCTTCCAAGCCTCTTCTATGTTCTATGTCTTAAGTACTGAGACTAGGAACAAAAAACACTGCTTTCTGAAGTAGGCATATCAGAAATTATAGAACACATGCACAGGTTTAAATTTAGAGAGTTATAATTCCCTGGGTGATGAATCACATGATATACTCAGGATTTGTTAATTACTGTATGATAGTGACTGGGAACCCCTAAGGTATTATCATCAGAAAGGGCAGACTAACACACACACACACACACACACACACACACACACACACACACACTACTAGGTTGTTTGTTTTTTGTTTTGTTTTGTTTGTTTGTTTAAATATTTTTATTCATTTCAGAGAAGAAAGAAGAGGTAGAGAGAGACAGAAACATCAATGATGAGAGAAAATCATTAATTGGCTGCCTCATGCATGTCCCCCCCTTCCCCCCACTACAGGAGACAGAGCCTGCAACCCAGGCATGTGCTCTGATCAGGAATCAAACTGGTGGCCTCCTAGTTCCTAGCTGGATGCTCAAATATTGATCTACAATGATGGCCTAGGTTGTTTGACTTTTAAGGATATATAAAACATTCTGTGGCCTCTTAAATACTTTCTTTTCTCATCTGAATCATGGCTGTTGTAGAGAAGCTGATTCCAATTCAGCAATAAGCACCAAGGAGGTATATGAGGGAGTGCTTCAGCATCAACAAGTGTGAAGGGGAAGGGAAGGGAAGGAAGCAGGAGTGGGCAGACAGATATATCAATTGAGCTGACCCTATAGTGGGTTCTAAAAATAGGGCAATGCTTTAGAGTTATATGGAGTTGGGATGAGAGGTAGGGGTATTTATAACTCAAAATTGAAAAGTCATTTGATATGAACAGTGAAGGGCTTGTGACCTTGGGTGAGGCAATTCTTTGCAGCAGAGGCAGTGCCCCAAGGAGTCTGGACGCTATAGGGTTTCTTTCTAGACAATGATTCAAAAAGATGTTGAAATTCAGTGCAACACACCTTCTACAACAGGTGAAATGATGATGGTTTTCTCAAAGTTCTGTTGTGATCATTAAATGTAATCAATCTGTGTCAAAGCATAGGGCATGAGCTGAGTAAAATAATATTTGAAATCTTCTTCCTTAAAATATGAAGAGTTTTAAAATCTATTTTCCTGTAGAAAGATTAATGAAAGGTATTTCTGATATCTTATATTTCTAGACTCTTGTGGAGTTAGAACAAAATTTTTGTATAATAATTATGTGATCTAACCTTTGTAACATCTTTGCAAAGTATGTATTATGTGCATTCCATTTTAGAACAATCTCAGACCAGGTTAATTTGAAAATATTTACACATAGTTACAATAATTAACTAAAAAGAACAAATATTTTTAATTCTAGAATTAGAATAAGATGTATAGTCAGAATATTTGTGATATCATAAACCTTCTTCTTATGAGTTTTATAATTTGGGCAACTATCACTTTTTTATTTTTATTTATAGATTCATCTTGCATTTTCAGACTGTGTGAGCTGTGTTTGTCCAGGGTTCTTACTAATACATATGAAGCATGAAGAGATGTTTTAAGAGCAAAGTAAAGAAATATGGGCATGTGCTTCAGTGGTGAGAGAATGTGATATATTCAGATATTTGAAAATAGTTTGCTATGACAACATACAATGTGAGGACATTAGTTTCCAGAGAGAAGAATGACTAAAGAAGAAAAAGAGCTTTTCATAACTTACTATGCAATTTGGACTTGAAATTTGAGAGAACAATGACCCACTGAAGGTTAAGTATAAAGTAGGTAGATGAATATTGAATTTTAGAAATATCACTCTAGAAGCAGACTGATACCAAAGGAAGGTGAAAAAGCTGGAGGTTAAAGTTCTACTTAGAATTCTATTTAGATGTATTGAGAAACTGATGTGGGGGGGGGGTGAAGGACAGCACATAGATAAAAGACTTATGTTCAAGAAATATTAAAGGGATAAATATGACTTAGTAAAACTCAAACATTTATTAACTTATTTAACAAAATGTTGTTAAGTACTCTATGAAAATTTTGTGAACTCCTGGAGATTTCTCCATGGTTGTATGGACAAAAAAAAAAAAATTATAATAATCCTATATAATAAAAGGCTAATATTCAAATCTACCGAATGGCGAATTGGTCGATTGCTATGACACACAATGACCACCAGGGGGCATTGAGCATCTGCTCCCTGGTGGTCAGTGTGCTCCCACTCATCCAGAAGCGGGAGCACCACTCATCCAGAAGTGGGAGTCTCTCACACCTCCTCAATAGCACTAATGATGTCTGACTAATGGCTTAGGCCAGTGGTCGGCAAACTGCAGTTTGTGAGCCACCGTGGTTTGCCACTCTGTTGACTAATGAGTTTGTTGACCACTGGCTTAGGTCCACTCTCTGCAGGGAATGGGCCTAAGCTATCAGTTGGACATCCCCGAAGGAGTCCCAGACTGGCGCAGGCCAGGCTGAGGAACCGCCCCCTCCCCCACCGAGTGCACAATTTCATGCACCAGACCTCTAGTTATTATTTTGAAGAAAACAAGAAGCATGTATGTACTTAACTTCTGTCCTACAACTTTGCTTTATTTTATTGTCTGCGTTAAAAAGAACACATTTTGTCTTCTTGCTTGACTTCCACATTTATTTTGACACTAGAGGCCCGGTGAATGAATTTGTGAATGGGTGGGGTCCCTCTAGGTGACCTGCAGGGATAGGGCCGAAACCTGCAGTCCAACATCACCTGCAGCTCCTACCTGCTCTTTCTGCTTATCCTAACCCCACTGTGTTTGTGCACACTCATGCCCAATCAGTACCTGATCGGAAGAGGCTCATGCTACTGCAACAGTGCTCAACAGCGATGTGCCCTGCATCTGTCACCCTCCTAAGGGGAGTGGCCTGCATAATCAGGCTGAAACTGGTTCTCTGACATCCCCCAAGGAGTCTTGGATTGCCAGAGGACGTGGGCCAGGCTGAGAGATCACATCAGTGCACAATGGGGCCAAGGAGGCACTGTGGGAGGGCTTCAGGGCCTGTCTCACCCAGCTCATTCAGTCCAGATTGGCTGGAACCCAGCAGCAAGCTAACCTACCTTTCAGAACATCTGCCCCTTCCTGGTCAGTGCATGTCATAGTGACTGGTCAAATAGTTGACTGTCTGCTCCCTGGTGGTCAGTGCACGTCACAGCAAGCAGTTGAGCAACCTTAGCATATCATTAGCATATTATGCTTTGATTGGTTGTTCTGCTGTTTGGTCTATTTGCATATTACTCTTTTATTATATAGGATATTTTATCCAGAATTAATTATGTATTCATTTCAGTGTCAGAGTAATGCTAGCTGATAAAAAAATAATAACCCTATAATTTGTATGGTTTAACTCAATAGGGTTTAATTCTTATTTATGTAACAATCCAATGTGGATGCTTCTGATTGGTGGAAAGCCTTCCAGTTATATGTATTCCAGGATCCTTGTAGTTATGTTCATAACTGTGTTCTCAGAGTTCTATGCATTCAGCATAAATAGAAAATAATTAAAAGTTATTTTAAAAGAGAAGTTTGTATAGAGCCGGGTGAAAGTAGCACACATCATATCTGTTCATACCCTGTTAGCTATGAATCAATCATAATGCCATACCAAAACACAAATGAGGCTGAGAAAGTCCTTTATCCCTGTGCAAGAATATAAGCAAATAGATTTTATTAAAATATTTAACTAATTTGAGTTTATAATTCTGCTCAGGATAGACTAACCAGTACTTGAATTAACTAGTACCTCAACTTCATTAATTAGTACCCCAAATATTCTTCTTTGTGTGATCCTGGGAAGTCTAATTTAAAAAAAAAATATGAGCTAGAATATCAAAGAATTATCAGGAGAATTTACCTGTTAATAATTGAAAGGAAGTTTAGAGTTTGAGTATAGCCAAGCTGGAAAGAATGAACATTACCCTTTAGCAGATAATAGCACAATGCAGAAACTCAATAATATCCATATACACTGAGTGGCCAGATTATTATGCATTCAGAGGCCAAAATAATCTGGCCACTCAGTGTGTGTGTGTGTGTGTGTGTGTGTGTGTGTGTGTGTGTAGCCAGGGGAAGGGGACATGGGTGGTTGGCAGGCCTGCCTGCTGGTCGAACTCCTGGTTGAGGGGACAACTTGTGTATTAGCCTTTTATTATATAGGATATACACTGAGTGACCAGATTATTTTGCATTCAGGGATCACAATAATCTGGCCACTCAGTGAAAAATCACATTGAATATATGTGTAAAGAAATGGGAAAAATATAAGCTAATATCAAGAAAAAAGAACATCAGGCAAATGCAAATTGAAACCACAATCAGGTATTATTTCACATCTCTTAGAATGGCTTTTATCAAAAAGCAAGAGATAACGGTGTTGGCAAGGATGTGAGAAAAATAAACCTGTGTACAAAATGGTGAGTGTATAAATGGGTCAGTCATAATGGAAAATACTATAGACAGTCCTCAAAAAGTTAAAAATAAAAAAACTCTAAGATCTAGCAGTCTCACCTCTTGATATATATCCAAAAGAAATAAAGTCACCATATCTTCACTCTCATGTTCATTACAGTATTATTCATCATATCTAAGATTTTTAAACAATCTGAATGTCCTTTTACAGATAACTAATAAAGATAATGTAAAGAAAACTGCTTAAAAATAAAGTTTGTTAGTTTTAAACAGAAATTTTCATTTTTAAGTATTTTAAGTTTTTATGTTCTTGAGACTAATTTTTTAAGTTATAAAATGCTGGTCTCTTTTAGTAGAACTAAATCAAATATACTTTTCCCCCTATTTTACACATGTTCAGGATTACATTTTTTCTTTCTTGTTTATTATTTCAATTCTAAGTGACCATTTAATTCAGTTTTGAGGGAAAAGGCTGTCAGAGTTCTGTTCTCTAAAACCAATGTACTAGTGAATAGAACACTGCACCTTTCCTTTAATCGGTCCACTTATGTATTCTATGAAGAAAAGCATTACTTTACTTGAATGGTTTGGTGTATGGCTTGGGGATAGTCTATCCATATTTATTTCCTGATGTTCTGAAAAGACACTCATGAGATGGCCATTGCAGGGAACAGCCCAGAGTACAAACACAGTTAGCAATACCTTACTCATATTCTATTGCACAGCTGATTTTACAAGAGTTCCAAGTTTTCTTGGGGAAGGGAGAAAGGGAGTCTATTGTAAATCACTCAGAAAAACATTGTAGGATGCTTAGTGGCATTGATCTTTCTCCTGCTAGGCTGTTGTTAACTTATCTTTTATGCTACTTTGTTAAACGCTTTGTTCCCTGTCAACTCACCAACACTAAAAATATAAACATGATTTTTTCTTCTTAAAGATACCTGAAAAGTGGAGAAAAAGAAATTGCAATGAATAGAAAAAATAGATATAGCCCCTGAGTCAAATGTGTGTATTCCTAGTTAAAATGTGTGTATTCCTTTTGAAATAAATTAATAAATTTCCCTAGCCACTAATTTGGAATAAAAATCAAAGGATAGATAGATAACTCTTCTTCTCCTAAAAAAATAGGATACCCAATATAAAAAGTATAATTACATGAGATGAAATTGTGGACATTAGAATGATAATAATGTTACAATGTGTAAAACATTCATTTTGTGCCCTACCTGATTTGGCTCAGTGGATAGAGGGTCAACCTGTGGACTGAATGGTCCTGGATTTGATTCTGGTCAAGAACACATGCCCAGGTTATAGCCATTCAATGATTCTCTCTCATACTGATGTTTTTATCTCTCTCTCCCGCTCCCTTCCTCTCTGAAATCAATAAAAAAATATAGTTTAAAAAATAAAACATTCATTTTGAGACAAATAAGTGTTTTACAAGCTTTATATCATTTAAAGATTTACCACTTACACTTGAAATAATACCTCACTATTTTTCATATCAGATAATTGAGGTTTTAAGTCTACTTCTTTTGTGATCTGAGATAGAAAATTAATGGCACATTATCTAAAACAGATATATCAACAGCCCACATTGCTTCCTGTAAATAATGGCTTTTAATGGTCCACCTGTACATGCACAAATGCCTCAAATACTAGCATTTGGCAGGCATTAGAGATTTCTCCTATTCTCAAGAAGAATTTCCTGTCCAAGTAATCTGATCTAATGCCTAACAATCTTCTGTGCTAGTCCAAGGTCTACTTGAAAGATCTCTATTGTATAGCTTAGTCTCTCTCATATTTCATTGATTGTTTTATCCTTTCTTTTGTGTGTTTGTTAAAATAAATAAATATAACTCAATCCTTGCCACTGAGCAAAATAAGATTTCATTTGCTTTACCAGAACAGGATATGATCAAAATGAAGATATTCAATTATAGTTGTAGTCAGGGTTTCTCAGTATATTTATTGGTATCTTTAAGAGTTATTTAATAATTCACAGCAATACATATATACCAAGTCCAGATTGCTCATTCTCTGTAGACTGACCAAGTAAGAAATAGAAGTCAATGCTCTACTAGCTTGAGAACACAAAGAATTACATCTTTGATTAGATTATCCTACTAAATTTGTCTACTTCTTACAAAACATGGATCTGTCACTCAAAATAACAACTCCCCTTACATACTCTTTAGTTTAAGCATATGACAAAAGCATTCCTTTAACTGATAACAGGAAAAGAAGGGGAGTGATGTTAAGTATTGAATAAACTTCGTGGTTATGAAGGATTAGCCTGGGACTGTTTCTGACTGATTAAAAACACAGGAAAAACTTACTTTAAGATGATGGATTGAGCACACATGGTTATCATATGTTTCCTCTGAGACTCCAGTGAAATCATGATAAAGGGGGGAAAAGTAATAAGAACAAATAAAAGAAGGGTACTACTGTTTCAAACAATTATTAGAAACTAGAACACAAAAAGTTTCTGAATTAAGAAATTCAGGAAGAACACTATTTCTAACACTATGTAAGAAGGAAAATGCAGCCAAGAAAAAAATCTGTGTTCTGCAGCACTCTGAAGAGGCTTAGAAACCAGACATGGCAAGTATTTCAGAAAAAGAGAAAGAGAATGGGAGGATTGATGGAAGTAGATGGAAGACAGCCCCTCCAAGCCTTGTCAATTTTTGACTAAATAATACAGAGTAACATTAGGACATTTATATGGCAAAAAAAAAATATTTTTTTAAGAGAGCAACATGTAAAAACTCTCTGAGAAGAGCAAGCATTAGCACACCAGACCAAAGCCTGGCAGGTGCTGGCTCCTCGGAGCTGCAGGGTCTGGTGGCTAGTGCGCTGCCCACCAACAGCATGGCCAATCCTTTAGGTTCACAGCTCTGTTCACAGATATGCAGAACAAAGTGATGTTGATTGATTGATTTTAAGGCATGGAAGTTTACCCAGGCATTTGAAGAAGGCCTGCAACTGAAATTAACTTGTTCAGAAGTAGTAGATATGGCATTGTTTGTTTATTGATAAAAATGGTTGTATGTGTGTGTGTGTGTTTTCCTCTCTAGTTTGGTACTACCAACATTCAATTCATGTCTTTAATACATGTGTTTTGTTGTTGCTGTTGTTGTTGTTTTATTTTGTTTTGTTTTGATTTTATCTTAAGTGAACACTAAGGATTGAAATTGCTGGGTCATAAGTAGATGTATATTTAACTATATTAAAAATTATTCAGAGTTGTAGCATTTTACACACTCACAATGTATGAAAGGTCTAGTTGCACTACATACTCACCAGTACTCAGGATTGTCAGTCTTCTCAATTTTAGCCAGTTACATGATGTTAATGATGCCCAGCAACTTTTCATGGAGTTGTTCATTTTAATTGAGTTTTTAATTATTGATTTTTAGGTATCCTTTATTTTGATATATGTCCCTTTTTTAGATACAGGTATTGCAAATACCTTCTCCTAAACCTGTGTCTTACATTTTTCACTTCTTAAATAGGGTATTTAAACTTGTTTTTATTTTTCTGACAGTTTTATTATGAATGGGTTTGAACTTTGGCATCATCTTTGTTTCTATTAAAATAATCAAATACTTGTTGATTTTCTAATTTTTATTTTTTAATTTCTACTTTAATTACATTATGATGAGACCATATAATCTGTATGATTTTAATATTTTGAAATAAATTGAGTCTTGTGTTTTGGCCCAGATTTTTTCAAGTGCAATTGACAATAATATGGATTATATAGTTATTAAATTCTAAAGACCCGGTGAATGACATCTCTGCACTGGGGAGCATCCCTCAGCCCAGCCCGCACCCTCTTGTAGTCCAGAACCCCTTAGGGGATGTCCAACTGCCAGCTTAGGCCCACTGAGTGGTCCTTAGTGCTGTCGCAGAGGCACTAAAAATTTAAAATGATATAGACTGCAAAAACAAATTAAAACTGTATTTCACCTAAAATCACATGATTATACATCTAGAAAACACTAAGAAATTGTAAGGGAAACACAATTATTTTCCCTTCCAACTTCCAAGCTTTTCCAGTTAGAGCTCTATTAATTAGACTGATAAAAGTTAACAATAGAAAAATACACAAGAGTTAACATGTACATTGCATTTCCATATGAGAGCACACACTGGTGAGTAACTCAAGGGAGTGGTTAGAAGTTGGGATTTACATAGCATCTTTAAAAAAGAACAATACATTTTTAAAGAATTAACAAGAACACATAAAATTTATCACTTTCTAGGGTGGAAAATTGAAGGAAGGCAAACATATGGGGGAATTAATGGACAATAAGAACTAGTTAGTAAAGCTTAATATGCAGTTTCCTATGGTGCCTTTTATGGCTAATGAGAGTTTAATGTTATTGCTGATTATCAATTTTCTCTTTTTTAGTAGATAGGGGAAAGAGGACACCCTTCCAAATTTATGTCCTGCTCTTAGGCAAATAGGGGAAGTCAGATAACTCCTTCTGTATCTGCTTCTTCTCAATTATCATCAGCTCAAAATAATCCTTACACCAAAGTGGCAAACACTGAGATGGCATATTCTGCTACTCTACAAAACAAATTTGTTAAAATTAAGTAACTTTAGCTTATTCATTGGGATTTAAAGTCAATATTCAAGCATCAATTAATTGTAATATCATCCAGAAATATAACTGCTAAGTATTTACCTGACAGAAATAAAAATATATGTCTGCACAACAGATATGTCCATATAACAGAGTTTGAACTGTTTATGCTCGTCCTTGGGATCAGTGTTTCTCAAAATTATCCTCCTCTCAGGTCCATTAGAAACAACAGGAGACTTCTCTATATTTTTGAAAATAAAATTATTTAATAACTTTGCTAACTTATCTGAACTTTTGGTTATTCTTTACATGATTTGTCCACTTTATGCACATCATTCTGCATTTTTATCCACAACATGAAGTCCTTTTGTTTTTATTCCTGAAATCCAGGTGCCTTGTAGTTCCTTCTGCTGATTCAGTCATCATGTTTCTTCTGGATGTTCAATCTCATGATTTTTCAGTTTATGCTTACTAAAGAGCTCCATTCCCTCTTTACTCCCTACTTCCTTTCTGAGAATAAGAATCTGGCCTAGATATTCCCCATTCAGCATTCACCACATTGTGTGCATGCCACTGGCTATGCCGGGGAGAGGAAATGCATTTGTCAAAACATTAACATCAGTTCTGATGAAATAGATTTAGGTACCAATTCCCAATCTACTTTGTAATCTCTGAGCCCCTTTGATAGTTTATTGAAACTATCTTATCCAAATTTGTTTATCTGTAAAATGAACATAGTAACATTTTCTTACAAGAATGTTGTGAGGATCAAATGAGATCCTAGACAGATTTTGTGTCTCTTTGTTCTATTATTTTTGTTGTTGTTACAAAAGAGTGGCTAAGTTGTGGCAGATCCACAGCCCAAATATAAGTGTCCAGAGTTTGGCCAGATATCAGGACCCCTTAGGTTTGTCCAAGAGTTGAGATTTGGCTTTATATTCAGTATTTTTAGTATCATTAATAATGAACAGTATTAGTGAGAAAGTCTATTTTATTATCTTTGATTGATTTTTACTATTTTATCTATCTGACAATTGACCACTTCTAAAGGTACACAGATATATATGTATATGTACATGTATGTATTTTAAGCTTCAACTCTACTTCTGCTTTCATAATGCTTTTCTTGAAAAGCTTTTCTTTTCTTTTTTTGTAATACATTTTATTGATTTTTTTTACAGAGAGGAAGGGACAGGAATAGAAAGTTTTAGACATTGATGAGAGAGAAACATCGATCAGCTGCCTCCTGCACACTTCTTACTGGGAATGTGTCCACAACCAAGGTACATGCCCTAGACCGGAATCAAATCTGGGAACTTTCAGTCTGCAGGCCGACGTTCTATCCACTGAGCCAAACCAGTTAGGACTTAAGAAGCTTTTCTTACGTATGAATGGCACAAAACACAATAACATACTCTGAACTTTTGTTTATCAATTTTTTATGTTAAAAAGTAAATGTTGCCAAAATTACACACAAGCTATTTTTCTTTTTCAAAGTTATAAGATAGATAACTTGGAATTTTAGCATGTGGCAAGAATATTATCCTAAGAATATGATTATTTATAGAATATCATGAATATATTTTAAAAGAATATTTTAGAAAATGTTTATTAAATCCTGAAATACTAATTATCTTACCTTTTTTGAAGTTAGAAAAATCATCTTTGTAAGAGAAAAAATAATCAGGCTATTGTATGAAGTCCCTAAATGGCAATGAAAAAGAAAATAGTCCCTCTTTTCATTATAAAGAGGGACCTATTACATCACTTATCTACTTATCTAATTTTCAACATTTTTATAAAAATAAATTGTGCCCCTAACTTCTGTATCATTATATAATTTATTAAGTGTGATCCAAGATAAAATTACTTATAAGGCCTATTTAAATATTAGTGATGACTTAATTATACAAATTCATTAATGACCACAAAATGATAGTATTTCTTAATTATTTCTCCAAGATTCATAATAATTTTTCAAAATTCATCAGTATTTTAAGTTTATGAATCATTTGTAGATATCAGCTCTGGTAAATACACTTAGTTTTTTAAACCCTTAAAATACAATAACCTTTCTAATACAATAAAAATCAGAATTTTCTTTTTAGGCAAAATCTTTACTTACAATCATCAGATGATGAAAGAGAAAATAAACACAAGAAAGTTACCAGATATGTCTGTATTATAAAACTCCATTTAATTGAAACAAATTCAAAATATGTTGAAACGGTAACATTTGCTAGATAAAATTATGCATGTAGTATTTTGTTTTATAAAGTCACTTCCAAATTTAAAAATAAATTTATGTAAAAATCGATAGAATCTCCTAAGAGAAAAATTTAGTATAATTTTAACTTAGAACTAAAAAAAAATGGATAGTTATATCTAACTTCTTTTTCTCTTGTTTATATAATAATTGTTTTAACATGTAGACTTGTCATATTTTTCATTTTTTATTAGCATCTTACTTTCTTTTTGTAACAGCTAAAAACCTTGACCAATATATTCTCTGCAATGAAAAATTTTAGCTATAAAATGTCCCACAATTTTTACTAAGTCAAAATATTTTCACACACATCCATTGAAATTGATCAGAAATAAACTCATATAATCTGAATAATTAGAAAAGTCACATAGCAATAATAATGCCTAAAATTTGTTTTAATAATTATAGTTGACAAAACATTCCTTCAAACAATGTTTCTCAGATTTCACCATAAATTTCTTTCATTTCATTAAAATAAATACATCTCTCTGTTAATTTGGTGATACAGATTAAGCAACTCCTCCAAATATAACTTTTGTAAACTTCATATTTTATTTAAATATTTATCAACATTTGCATTCTACTATCAACTACATCCATGTCCATTTTAACATGAACTTGTCATGTCCCTTCATTATAACCACTCACTTGCATATGGCTTTAAGTCCCATGTCTCTCTTTTATTCTGTATTCTCCCCTAGAATATCACCACACTGATTATATCTAACTCTCTTCTCACTTCCACTAGCCTGCTCTTGTGTAGCTGAAAAATAAGCAGGAGGAAAATAAAAAGAAAGAAAAACTCATGACCCTGTTAACTTGTCTCATTTTAAACTTATAACTTCTAAATCTCAATTGAGCTGTTTTCTACCAACCATCCATTCACTCTTTCATTATCACAGAGAATGACTCACACGTTGTCATCTCTCCTCATATGTCTAATACATCTCAGTACCTGGAGTGGACAAGAGTCCTATGGTAACCACACCACCTAAGGCTGGTTGCACTGATCCCAGTAGGTCCAATGCAGATGCTAGTCCATATGGCAACATGGTGCAAATTGGTAAAAATCTACCTCTTTTTCAAGACAGTTGGCTACCATCTCTTAAAAAATCATTAAAATAAGTATATACATCTAGGATGAATGTATTTCTTGGAGTTGTGCAATGCACAATTTGCACAACCACAAGTAATGGCTTGAACTATGACAACAATATTGTATGACCATTTTTATGTAAGTGAAACTATGAAAAGAAAATAATAGAACTACTATCAGAAAAAGTTTAACACATTCTAAATGATGGAAGGAGAAAAAGCAATTTAAATGTTCCACAAGACAGAAGAAGAAAAAGGGGAGGGGGGGAAAGGAAGAAGTAAACTATTCAATATTTTCTCTTGAGGGCAGCATGGAGTATTATAACACTTACTAGGAAAAACTACGTGTCTCAGAGAAGGATGTGATTGAAATAATGTTTACAAACTGTAGTAGATCAGCGATTTTCAACCAGTGTGCCACAGGAATGTTTAAAACATGAAACACCTGACTATTTAGTTAGGGACACTGACCTTTTTCCTACATTGTTAAATAGATTTTTTTTTAAATGAGAATATCTAAAACAACAGTAGCCACCTAGTGTGAATGCCCTGCCTTGAATCATAACTAAAGGGTGTACTCCAAAAATGTATACACACTTTAATAGCTGATAGCTCAATTTTGAAAGTGAAATGTACTTTAATAAATACTGCCTTTATAATTATTCAAAGACTGTGTATACAGTTTTAGTAGATTTCCTATATAGGTCATGTAATATTATTATATCTTATTGTCATGTCACATACTAAGATTGTGTCTGATTGGTTAATTATTTACCAAAATTTCTTATACACAATACAGGCATCTGACTTTTTTTAAAGTCACTTTGGAGCACAAAGAGGATGTAATTACTATTTTTTTTTGGCAAATTAATTAAAATTATACCTATTTTTTCTGTCATATTGGCACAATATTTTTTTGGTGTGCTACAGAATTTTAGTAATTAGTTTGTATATGCATGAGATAAAAAAGGATAAAAATTGCTGCAGTAAATTATTATGTTTTCATTTAAGAGAGTAAAGAAAGTCAAGGCAATCCTATCTAATAAAAGAATAATATGCAAATTGACCATACCGCCACTACGTGCACAAACCACGCCCACCAGCCACACCTACCAGCCAATCAGAGTGAGTATGTAAATTAACCCAAGATGGCTAGGGCCACACAGAGAGCAGGAGAGGCTTGGGTTGCCCCTGGCAATGGAGGAAGCCAAGCTTTCCCGCACACCTCAGCCTCTGCTTAAGGCAACAAAGTTTCAATGGCAGTGACCAGGGAGAAAGCAGTAGGCTTGGCTCTGCTCCAGGCTACAAAGTTTCAATTGTAGAAGATAAATAAATCCCAGATACCAGGGCCTCCACTTGGGTCGCTAGGGGGCATGGCAGTCCTGCAAACCACCACAGGCCTCTTGCCCAGGCCACCCCACATCCCAAGAAAACACCCACTGAGATCCAGGACACCCTCCAGGGCAAACCAGCTGGCCCCTACCCAATCACCAGGCCTCTATCTTACCTAATAAAAGAGTAATATGCAGATTGACCATCACTCCAACACACAAGCTGACTGCCCCCATGTGGTCAAAAGATCCTGCCCCCATTTGGACATAAGATGGCCACCAGAAGATGGCCAGCAGGGAAGGGCAGTTGGCAAGAACCAGGCCTACAAGGAAGGGCAATTGTGGGTGATCAGGCCAGCAGGGGAAGGCAGTTAGGGATGACAAGGCTGGCTGAAGAGGCAAGTTTAAGGTGACCAGACCTGTAGGGAAGGGCAATTGGGGGGACCCAGGTCAGTGGAGAGGGGGGGGCAGTTAGGGGTGACCAGGCCCACAGGGTAGGGCCGTTAGGGGCAAACAAGGTGACAGGGAGCAATTCGGCATCAATCAGGTTGGCAGGGGAGTGAATAGAGGGTGATCAGGCTGGCAAGCAGAAGCAGTTAGGGGTAATCAGGAAGGTAGGCAGGTGAGCAGTTGAAAGCCAGCAGTCCTAGATTGTGAGAGGAATGTCCAACTGCCCCTTTAGGCCCGATACAGGTAGGATAGTTGGGCAGTCAGACATCCTTCAAGGATCCCAGATTGGAGAGGGAGCAGACTGTGTTGAAGGACACCCACCATTCATGAATTTTGTGCACCAGACCTCTAGTTGGATTAATAAAATCACATAGGTTTCAAATATACAATTCTGATATTATCACCTGTATATGGCATTGTGTGCCCACCACTCAAAGTCAAATATATGGCTCCTCTATATATTTGACTCTCTATACTCTTTAATGCCCCTCTATCCCCTCTTCCCTCTGATAATCACCACATTGATGTCTATGTCTATAAAGCTTGTATTTGTTTTATTTGTTCATTTTTTCATTAAGTTTTATATTCCACATATGAGTGAAATCATAAAGTTCTTAACTTTCTCTCTTTGACATACGGATTTACACAATATTCTCAGGGTCCATCTATGTTGTTGCAAATGGCAGTATTTCATCTTTTACCACATCTTCTTTACACAGCTATCCATTAGAGGATCCTTCAGTTGTTCCTATGTGCATGAATAATGCTACAATAAATATAGAGGTAAACATATTTTTATAAAGAAATCTTTTTATTTTATTTTATTTTGAAAATATTACATATCATAGCACATATAACTTGTTTATATCCTCTCCCCATTGACCTTTGCACAGCCTCACCTACACCTAGTCTCATCCTCTCATCCTCCCTCTGCCCCTCAGTGTCTTCTGTCCATTGATTGTGCTTATATGCATGCATACAAATTCTTTGGTTGATCTCTTTCCCCTTTTCCCCAATACTTCCCAGCTTTCCCACAGTAATTTCACAGTCTGTTTGATGGTTTACTGCCTCTGTATATATCTTTTTGTTCATCAGATTATGTTCTTTATTTTCCATAAATGAGTGAGATCATGTGGTATTTTTCTTTCATTGCCTGGTTTATTTTACTTAATATAATGCTTTCCAAGTACATCCATGCTACTGCAAATGGTAAGAATTCCTTCTTTTTTTATAGCAGCGTAGTATTCCATTGTGTAGATGTACCATAGTTTTCTAATCCACTCATCTGCTGATGGCCATTTAGGCTGTTTGCAAATCTTAGCTATGGTGAATTGTACTGCTATGAACATAGGGGTGCATATATCCTTTCTGACCAGAATTTCTAGTTTCTTAGAGTATATTCCTGGAAGTGGGATCACTGGGTCAAATGGGAGTTCCATTTTTAGTTTTTTGAGGAAACTCCATACTGTTCTCCACAGTGGCTGCACCAGTCTGCATTCCCACCGCAATGCACGAAGGTTCCTTTTTCTCCACATCCTTGCCAACACTTGTCATTGGTTGATTTGTTAATGATAACCAATCTGACAGGTGTGAGATGGTACTGTATTGTCATTTTGATTTGCATCTCTCAGAAAATTAGTGACTTTGAACATGTTTTCATATGTCTCTTGGCCTTCTGTCTTTTTTTGAAAAGTTTCTATTTAGGTCTGTTGCCCATTTTTTTGGGGGGAGATCATTTATCTTCCTTTTATTAACTTGGATGAGTTCCCTGTAAACGTTGGAGATTAAACCTTTATTAGTGATAACATTTGGAAATATGTTCTCCCATACAGTGTGGTTTCTTATTGCTTTGTTGATAGTTTATTTTGCTGTGCAAAAGCTTTTTTATTTTGATGTAGTTCCATTTGTTTATTTTCTCTTTAGTTTCCATTGGCTTAGGAGCGGTATTGGTGAAGAAATTGCTTTGACATATATATGAGATTTCTCTGCCTGTGGATTCCTCTAGTATTTTTATCGTTTCCCATCTTATGTTTAAGACCTGTATCCAATTTGAGTTTATTTTTGTGTATGGTGAAGTGGATGGTCTAGATTCAGTTTTTTGCATGTATCTGTCCAATTTTGCCAACACCATTTATTGAAGAGTGTCTTGGCTCCATTGTATGTTCATGCCTCCTTTGTCAAATATTAATTGGGCATAGTGTTTTGGGTTGATATATGGGTTCTCTATTCTATTCCATTGGTCTATATGCCTGTTTTTGTTCCAGTACAGGCTGTCTTGAGAATAGTGACTTTGTAATACAGCATGAAATCTGGTATTGAGATCCCACCTACTATATTATCCTTTCTTAGGATTGCTGTGGCTATCTGTTTTTTTATTTTATTATTATTATTCCAGATTAATTTGTGGAGAGTTCTTTCTAGGTCTTTGAAATATGCCATTGGTATTTTCATTGGGATTGCATTGAATATATAGATTGTTTTGGTAGTATGGACATTTTGATGATGTTGATTCTACCAATCCATGAACATGGGATGTTCTTCCATCTGTTTATGTCTTCCTCTATTTCCTTTTTCAGTATCCTATAGATTTCTGCATATAGGTATTTTAACTTCTTAGTTAAGTTTATTTCTTGGTATCTTATTTTTTTTTGGTGCTATGGTAAATGGGATTGCTTTTTCAATCTCTCTTTCTGTAAGTTAACTATTGATGTATGGAAATGCCAGAGAATTATTGGCATTAATTTTGTAACCTGCTACATTGCTAAATTCATTTATTAAATCTATTAGTTTTTTGATGGAGTCTTTTGGGTTTTTTATGTACAATATCATGTCATCTGCAAATAAGGATAGCTCTACTTCTTCTTTTCCAATTTGGATGCCTTTTATTTCTTCTTTTTGTGCAATTGCAATGGCTAATACTTCCAGTACTATGTCAAACAGGAGTGGTGAGAGTGGGCATACCTGTCTTGTTCCTATTCTTAGGGAAAATGGTTTTAGTTTTTGCCCATAGAGTATGACATAGGCTATGGATTTGTCATATATGGCTTTTGTTATGTTGAGGTATGATCCTTCTATTCTCACCTTGCTGAGAGTTTTTATCAAGAAATGGTGTTGGATTTTGTCAAATGCCTTTTCTGCATCAATTGATAAGACTATGTGGTTTTTATCTCTAAATTTGTTTATGCAATGTAACATGTTTATTAACTTGTGGATATTGTACCATCCTTGCATCTCTGGGATAAATCCTACTTGGTCATGGTGTATGATCTTTCTGATGCACTGTTGAATCTGATTTGCTAGAAATTGGTTGAGGATTTTGGCATCTACATTCATGAGGGATATTGGCCTGTTATTCTCTTCCATTGTGTTGTCTTTATCTGGTTTTAGTATTATTTAGGGTGATGCAGGCTTCATAGAAAGAGCCTGAAAGTGTTCCTTCATCTTGAATTTTTTTGGCATAGTCTGAGAAGGAAAGGTTTTAGTTCTTCCTTGAATGTTTGGTAAAACTCCCCTATGAACCCGTCGGACCCTGGGATTGTTTGCTGAAAACCTTTTGATATCTGCTTCAATTTATTCCATAATTATTGGCCTATTGAGATGTTTAGATGCTTCCTGATTGAGTTTTGGAAGGTTGTATTTTTCTAGGAATATGCCCATTTCCTCCAGTTTGTCCAGTTTGTTGGGAGAGTTATTCATAGTATTCTTTAACAATTCTTTGTGTGTCTGTGAATTCTGTTGTTGTTTCTCCTCCTTCATTTCTGATTTTGTTTTTTTGGGTCCTCTCTCTTTGTTTCTTGGTGATCCTGGCTAGAGGTTCATCAATCTTGTTTATCATTTCAAAGAACCAGCTCTTGGTTTTGTTGATCCTTTGTATTGTATTTTTTATCTCTATATCATTTATCTCCACTCTGATCTTCATTATTTCCTTCCTTCTGCCTGCACTGGGTTTCTATTGTTGCTCTCTTTCCAATTCTTTGAGTCGTTGGTTTAGGTAATTTATTATCCTTGTTTTTTTTGTTTGTTTGTTTGTTTTATTGCTGTAGACTTGTAGAGCTATGAACTTTCCTCACAAGACTGCTTTCACAGTGTCCCATACATTTTTGATTGTTGTGTTTTCATTGTCAGTTGTTGCCATGATGTTTTGTATTTCTTCTTTGATCTCTCTGGTTACCCTGTCATTGTTTAATAGCATGCTATTTATTCTCCGTGTGTTTGATTTTTTTGAATTGTTTATTATTGTAGTTGATTTCCAGTTTTATGCCATTGTGACCCGAGAAGATGCTTGATATGATTTCTATCTTCTTGAATTTGAAGAAACTTTGCCTGAGACCCAATATATGACCAGTCTTTGAAAATGACCCATATGCACTTGAGAAGAATGTATATTCTGTGGCTTTGTGATATAATGTTCTGAAGTCAATTGATTCCATCTGGTCTAGTGAGTCATTTAAGATTGATGTGTCTTTGCTGATTTTTTGTTTAGAGGATTTGTCCAATGGTGCTACTGGGGTATTAAAATACCCTACTATGATTGTATTGCTATTAATCGCTCCCCTGGTATTCTCCAGGATTTTTTTTTAATATATTTTGGTGCTCTTGTAATGGGTGTGTATATGTCTACCAGAGTTATTTCTTCTGTTGGATTGCTCCCTTTAGTATTATAAAGTGGTCTTACTTATCTCTTTTTAGGTCCTTCACTTTGAAATCTAATTTGATAGAAGTATTGCTACCCCAGCTTTTATTTTCATTTTCATTCACCTGAAAAACCATTTTCCATCCCTTCACCCTCAATCTGTGTGCATCTTGTTTTTTTGTTTTGTTTTTTTTTGATGTCGGTTTCTTGTAGACACAGATATATGAATCGTGTTTTCTCATCCAATCCATAACGCTATGTCTTTTGATTGGGGATTTTAATCCATTTATATTTTAAGTTATTGATAGGTACTTGTATGTCACCATTTTTATTCTTTACCCATATTCCTTTTTCACTTCTTATTTCTTTCTTTCTTTTTTTTTTTTTTTACAGCAGACTTTTTAGCATTTCTTGCATTACTGGTTTGCTGGTAATAAACTCCCTTAGTCCATTTTTGTCTGTGAAGCTCCTGATTCCACCTTCAATTTTGAATAATGGCCTTGATGGGTATAGTATTCTTGGATTCAGTCTCTTGCTTTGCATCACTTTGTATATTCCATTCCATTCCCATCTGGCCTGGAGTGATTTTGTTGAGAAATCAGTTGATATTCTAATAGGAGATCCGCTGTAGGTAATTTTATGTCTCTCTCTGGCAGCCTTTAAGCTTTTTACTTTGTCATTGGTGTTCACCAATTTGATTATGATGTGTCTTTCTATTGGTCTTTTGGGGTTTAATTTGTTTGGGTCTCTATGTACTTCTTGGACTTGCATAGTTTTATCCTTTTTTCTTGCCAATATCAGGGAAGTTTTCTGTCATTATTTCTTAAAACAGGTTTTCTTTTTCCTTGTTTCTCTTTCTCTCCTTCTGCTACCCCTATTATAGGAATGTTGTTTCATTTTGTGTTGTCCTAAAGCTCTCTTAGGTTCTCCTCTTGATTTTTAAGTCTTCCTTCCACTTGCTTCTGTGTTTGTGTTTGTTTGTTTTTTCTATCTTGTCTTCTAATTTGCTGATGAGGTTCTGAGCCTCTTCTAGTCCACTGTTTAAGCCTTTCATTGTGTTCTTTATTGCAGCTATATTGCTCTTCATCTCCTCTTGGTTCCTTTTCATATTGGTGACATTCTCACTCACCTCTTTATATTTCTCCTTGAGTTGTGTGTATTTGTCATTGAGTTGTGTGTATTTGTCATCCAGCTGTTTAAACATCCTTATAATCATTAGTCTGAATTTATCTGCTATATTGCAAGTCTCAATTTCATTTAACTCCCTTTCTGGTATTTCCTCTTTTTCTTTCCTTTGGGGATTGCATGTCCAGCGGTAATTCACAGTGACACCCAGAAACTGTCTGTTGGGGAGATGGGTCTCACGAGGCCTGTGTTCTGGAAAGGCATCACTGTTATCCAGAATTCTGTAGTTGTGGGGTTGGCAGACTCAGCTTTTGCTGCTGCACCTGTGGTGGATATGTGCAAGCTCCCAGTGTAGGCTCACAGGGGCACCTGTGGTGCATTTACCAGCAAGAGGCACTGAAGTTCTCTGAAGGGCCCTGGCATTAAAGTTGTGTAATTGAGGTGTTTGTGTGCAGGTATCCAAGATGAGTGAATTCAGAATTTCTACTCTTGGGGGCAGTGCATCCCTGTTTGTCCAAGATTACACCCAGCAAGGACTCAGAGCAGCTCCCACAAGCACCCTCTGGATAGATTGGCTCAGGGTGCCTGCACATTGGAAATGCACACATGGATTGGTGGTGCATTTTGCATGAAGTTCTGATGCACTTTGAGGAGCCCTAGCACTGAAGTTTAGCAGCTGGGTGTGTGGGGGCAGTTATTCAGGAAGAGGGAATTCAGAATTCAGAATTTCTACTACGGAGCAGCACATCCTTGTCTACACAGAAGTACACTCAGCAGGGGCTCAAAGCAGCTCCCCAGAGAACCCTTGTGGATATATGGGCTCAGGGTGCCTGCCCTTTGGAAATGTGCACATGTAAAATAATGTTTTTTAAATTTTGGTAGATACCCAGAAGAAGGTTTGCTGGGTCATATGGCAACTCTAGTCTTAATTTTTTTAAGAACCTGTGTACACTTTCCATAGTGGCCATACCTGTTTGCAGTCCTCCCAGCAGTGAATGAAGTTTTCTTTCCTTCACAACTTCTCCAACCCTTGTTATTACTTGTCTTGTTGAAGATAGCCATTCTAACAGGTGTGAGGTGGCATTTCATTGTTGTATTGTTGTGCATTTTCTTCATAGTGAAGTTTAATATCTTTTTATATATCAATTGGCCATTCAAATGTCATCTTGAGAAAAGTGTCTATACAGGTCATCTGCCTATTTTATTAATTGAATTCTTTATTTAGAGTTGAGTTCTTTATATTAACCGCTTGTTAGACCTGTTTGCAAATATCTTCTCCCACTTAGTTGGTTGTCTTTTTGTTTTGTTGGTGGTTTCTTTGGATGTGATGATTTTTGGTTTGATGTAGTCTCACTTATTTGTCTTTCTTTTGATTCCCTTGCCTTTAGGGTCAAATATAAAATCCTCTCTATATCAGGTCCATAAATTTAGTACTTTTTTTTAAAATGTAAAATGATGCAAAGAATCCAAGATGGCGGCATAGGTAAACACCTACACTGCTGCCTCACACAACAATTTCAAAACTACAACTAAAAGACAGAACGGACATCATCCAGAACCACAGGAAAGCTGGCTGAGTGGAAGTTCTACAACTAGAGGGAAAGAGAGGGGCTCACAGAGACCTAGAGCAGCTGCAAAAAGCTGAGGTACGGAGACGCGTGCGCTGAGAGAGCGGGTGCCAGAGTACCTGGCAGGCTTTCTCTGGTGGGAGGGAAATGGAGACTCCCAACGGCATTGAACCCCTTACCTTACGACACTAAACCCCAGATCCAGCCAAAACTCATACGGGGGGAGTTTGGACTGTGAAAAGGGAGAAGTGCACGGAAATTTAGGGGAGTCGCAAAAGATCAAAGGCCTGGTGGCGCGCATGGCACTGCGCACAGGACAGATTGCTGATTGTGCCACTAGCTTTCGCAAGTGGGCGGGAGACAGACCCTCCCAACTGTGCCACTTCTGACTCCACTAAGCCCCTGTTTTGGGCGAAACCCTGGGAACCTAGTCTCGTGTGGTCCTGGTGCTCAGGAGAGCTAGAGGGGCAGCAGTCTAGAGGCACTGTGGGCGCTCAGGCACAAGGATCACTCCAGCAATTACCCAGTCACGTGAGACTCAGGGGCCGTGGAGGGCGGGGCCGACTGGAAGGCAAGGAGGTCCCTTAAGCCCTGAGACTCCACCCCTCCCAAGCTCAACAGAGGCTTCTTCGGTTTTGCAAGTCTGGTATCATAAGGCTGAATCCAACACAGAAGTTCTCCCGGCATAGTGAAAATGCCGAGACAAGGGAAGGGATTACAAACAAAAGAAATGGAGGGAAAAGAAACTACTGGATATAGAGTTCAAAACCACGCTTATAAGGTTTTTCAAGAATATGCTAGAAAAGTTGGATAAATTTAGTGAGACCCAAGAGGAGATGAAAAAGGACATACTAGAGACACTGACTGAAATAAAAAATATTATACAGAGTCCTAACAGCAGACTAGAGGATGGCAAGAATCAAGTCAAAAATTTGCAATATAAAGAAGCGGAAAACATTCAACTGGAAAAGCAAGAAGAGAAAAGAATCCAAAACTGTGAAGATTATGTAAGGAGCCTCTGGGACAGCTTCAAGTGTACCTACATCAGAATTGTGGGGGTGCCAGAAGAAGAGAGAGAGCAAGATACTGAAAACCTATTTCAAGAAATAATGACTGAAAACTTCCCACATCTGGTCAAAGAAATAGACTTACAAGTCCAGGAAGCACACAGAACCCCAAATAGAAGGAATCCAAAGAGGGTCACACCAAGACACATCATAATTAAAATACCAAGAGCAAAAGACAAAGAGAGAATATTAAAAGCAGCAAGAGAAAAACAGTTCATTACCTACAAGGGAGCACCAATACGACTGTCAGCTCATTTCTCAACAGAAATGATGCAGGCCAAATGGGAGTGGCAAGAAATATTCAACATGATGAATAGCAAGAACCTACAACCAAGAATAATCTATCCAGCAAAGCTATCATTCAGAATCGAAGGGCAGATAAAGAGCTTCACAGAGAAGAAAAAGCTAAAGGAGTTCATCAACTCCAAACCAGTATTATATGAAATGCTGAAAGGTACTCTTTTAGAAGAGGAAGAAGAAAAAGGTAAAAGCCAAAAAATTATGAACAACAAATACATATCTATCAACAAGTGAATCTAAAAATTAAGTGCATTAAAAAGTTGATCAACAGAATAAACTGGTGAATATAATAGAATCAGGAGCACAGAAAGGGAGTAGACTGATAATTCTCAGGGGGACAAAAATCATAAAGCATCAAACAGACTGTGAAATTATAGCAGAAAGATTAAAGTTAGGTGAGGTAGATAAGTGATCAATCAAAGGACTTGTATGCATGCATATAAGCATAACCAATGATCACAGACACTGGGGGGTTGGGGTATGCCTGGGAGGAAGGGGGGCAATGGGGAGATATGTATAAAAAATTAATAAAAATTAATAAAAAGAAAAAAAGAAAAAAATAAAAGAAAAACAAACGAACACCAAAATTAAAAAAATAAAATAAATGATGCATAGTTCTCATTGAACTAGAATATGAGTAGATAATGAAAGTGGTCAAAAATGAAGTTGTAATGCTCATTGTGAAAGGCTTTTTTATTAGTATTTGTTTTCCAGAAAGACCTTAAGACAAAAATGTGAATGTATGTTTACTTGGAAGGGGCACCCATAAATGAGCATAAATAAATACAGTTCATGAATTTTCATTATTAAGCCAGCTACCACAGGGAGTAACTGAATGGCTGGAGCTTAATCTCATGGGAAACTCTGGGAAATGACATAAAACACTCACCTCAGAATGATCCTACACAAAATGTGAGTGAGATTTGCAGTATTAATTCACCGGCTCCCAAGTGGCACTATTTGAGGGCTGTTTCTATAGCATGTTAATTCTCCAGCTATACTAACCTGCAGTATGCACCAGCAAAGCTGCCTTCCATTGGACTGGGGGAAAAAATTCTCAGTCACAGAGAAACCAATAGTAGCAGACAGTGTATCCTGAAATGGTTAAGGTTCAGTGAATATGGCAAAGGTCTTACAGCCTCTAATAAAAACAGATATATTCTATGCTAAAGAGTTGGAACTTTATTAGAATAGGTATAGGAAATAGATAATAGGTTATTAGAATAAGCAATAAAGCAAATTTCGTGACAATAGGTGTCTTTTGTAAAATGATGCTGACAACAGCATAGATGTTAAAGTGCATTATATGGTGAGTGGAGTGTAATGTTGAAAGTTCAGATGAAAGATGATAGGAACTGAATTATAACATAGGAAAACGAAGAGGAACAGATGGGTATAAGTAAAAACCCTTTAGTTATACCTGCAGACTTAGAAATTCATTAAATATGTGAACCCAGAGACATGGAATTCTCCAAATAATTAGAAAATGTAATTTGCGAAACTGGTTAAATGGTTTTAACATTTAACCAAGTGGGGAATTTGAGAAGAAGACTAGATAAGAGTGAATATTTCAAGTATATCTGTAGATGCATTTAGTGACTTGAAAGTCACTGAGTAATTAGTTGGTAGAGATGTCCAGTAGAAAATTAAGGAGTTGGAATTGGAACTCACACAATACACAGAAGCTGCAAAATGAAGAGACATTTAAAGTACTGCAGTTAGGTCCTTTGCCCACTTTTTGGTTTGTTTGTTTGTTTGTTTGTTTTTATTTAACAAATTTTCATTGTTCAGATTATTACAATTGTTCCTCCTAGTTCTCCTCCACCCACTCTCACCCCTTCCTCTGCCCTAACCTCCCCCCTCCAATTGTTCTCATCTATAGGTATATGATTTTTGTCCAGTCTCTCCCTGCACTCCCTTCACCCCTTTCCCCCTGAGAATTATCAGTCCACTCCTTTCTATGCCACTGATTTTATTATATTCACCAGTTTATTCTGTTTATCTGATTTTTAATTCACTTGATTTTTAGATTCACTTGTTGATAGGTATGTATTTGCTGTTCATAATTTTTATCTTTACCTTTTTCTTCTTCTTCCACTTCTTAAAGAGTACCTTTCAGCATTTTATATAATACTGGTTTGGTGTTGATGAACTCCTTTAGCTTTTTCTTATCTGTGAAGCTCTTTATCTGACCTTCAATTCTAAATGATAGCTTTTCTGGGTAGAGTATTCTTGGTAGGAGGTTCTTGCTATTCATCATTTTTAATGTTTCTTGCCATTCCCATCTGGCCTGCATAGTTTCTGTTGAGAAATCAGCTGACAATCATATGAGTACTCTCTTTTAGGTAATTAACTGTTTTTCTCTTGCTGCTTTTAATATTCTCTCTTTGTCTTTTGCTCTTGGTATTCTAATTATGATGTGTCTTGGTGTAGTCTTCTTTGGATTCCTTTTGTTTGGGGTTCTGTGTACTTCCTGGACTTGTAAGTCTATTTCTTTCACCAGGTAGGAGAAGTTTTTAGTCGTTATTTCTTCAAATAGGTTTTCAGTCTCTTGCTCTCTCTTCTTCTGGCACCCCCACAATTCTGATGTTGGTATGCTTGAAATTGTCCCAGAGGCTCCTTACACTATCTTCACATTTTTGGATTCTTTTTTCTTTTTGCTTTTGCAGTTGAGTGTTTTCTGCCTTTTGTATTTCAAATCTTTGACTTGATTCTTGCAATCCTCTAGTCTGCTGTTAGGTCTCTGTATAATATTTTTTATTTCAGTCAGTGTATGTTCAATTTCTAGTTGGTCCTTTTTCATCTCCTCTTGGATCTCACTAAATTTATCCATCTTTTCTAGGAAATTCTTGAAAAACATTATAACCGTGATTTTGAACTCTATATCTAGTCATTTGTTTTCCTACACTTCCTTTATTGGTAATCTGTTAATCTATCCTGCATTTTCGCTGCTTCCCTGATTGGTAGAGTAGCTTTGTGTGCTAGGTGTCCTACATGGCCTAGTAGCTCTGCCTCCCCAGTTACCTGAAGTGGACTCTCTTGGTGAATCCCTTTGTGGACTGTGTGTACAGCCTTGTTGTAGTTAAGTCTTGATTGTTTTTGGTATCACTGGGGGGAATTTACCTCCAAGCCAATTGGTTGTGAGGATCAACTGTGTCTACGCCAGGAGAACTTCTGTGCTATAGTCAGCTTTATGATAAAAGACTTGCAAAATTGCAAAAGCCTCTGTTTTCAACTTGGATGGGACATAGTCTCAGGGCTGAGCAGATAGCCTTGGCTTCCAGTCAGCCCTGCCCTAGTAGTCCCTGGGTGTCAGCATCCCTCGGTAATTGCTGCAGCCTTCTCTATGCACACTCACACTTATGAGCCTCCAGACCTCTGCCTTTTTTAGCTCCCCTGAGTTTCTGTGCACTCTGGGAACACTTATGCATCTGGGTCCCTATTGTCTTGCCCAAAACTGGGGTTCAGTGCCGTTAAAACTGGATTTCAGCATAGTTGGGAGGTTCTTTCTTCCTTCCACTAGAGAAAACCAGTGGCATAATTGGAAGTCAGTCTGCTGCACACATTTGCACGTGCCTCCAGACTTCTGCCTTTTGTGGCTCCCCTAAGTTTCTCTGCACTCCTACCTTTTCACAATAGTCCAGACTCCCTCCATAGGAGTCTGGCCTGGAACTGAGGTTCAGTGCAGTTGGAACCAGTGTTCAGTGCAATTGGGAGTTTCTGTTTCCCTCCCACTACAGGAAGCCAGCCAGGCACTCTGCCATCTGTCCTCGTCTTCTCCATGTGCATGTCTCCATACCTCAGCTTTTTGCAGCTCCTTTGAGTCTCCATGAGCCCCTCTCTTTCCTTCTAGTTGTAGAATTTCCACTCAGTCAGATTTCTTATGGTTCTTGATGATGTCCATTCTGTCTTTTAGCTGTAGTTTTGAAATTGTTGTGAGAGGCAGCAGTTCAGGTGTTCACCTATGCCACCATCTTGGTTTCTCCTTTGCCCACTTTTTGTTTAGATTGTTTATCTTCCTTTTGTTAAGTTGTATGAGTTCCCTATAAATTTTGGAGATTAAACCCTTATTAGATGTCACATTGGCAAATATATTCATCTGTGCAGTGGGTTTTCTTATAATGTTGGTGATGGTTTCTTTTATTGTGTAGAAGTGTTTTATTTTGATATAGTCTCATTTGTTTATTTTCTCCTTAGTTTACATTGTCCTAGTATATCTGTCAGTAATGATATTGCTACAAGATATATCTGATATTTACTGTCTATGGATTCTTCTAAAATTTTTATAGTTTCCAATCTTACACTTAAGTCTTTTATCTATTTTGAGTTTATTTTTGTATATGGCATAAGTTGGTGGTCTAGCTTCATTTTTTTGCATGTATCTTGTTGGAAACCAAACATTGTTCTCACTAAATGGATGTAAACAGGAGGCCAGAAGGCTGGTCAACCTTAACTGCTCTAAAGGTCAGAGCTAATTACTCACTATTTAGATGAAAACATTGTTAGCTAAAGCAGCCTCTACCTGTTTGTTTCATGTTAATTTCTGTTTTGTTATTTCCTGCCTAATGGCTAGGGGTGTGTCCCAAAGCCTTAATAAAAGGGAGAAAAAGTCCAGAGCAGGTGGCAGTCCTTTCCACTAGAGGAAGGCTCCCGCCTGGCCCCCCAATATCATCAAATTAATGTTTTCTAGTCTCTCATTTCGTTTGCGTGCAGCCTCCTTCAGAACCCAAACCCTGAACCGGGAACCCTGAACCACGCGGGATGTGGAAAGAGGTTCCCACAGTATCTGTTTAATTTTCTCAACATCATTTATTGAAGACACTGTCTTAAATCCACTGTATGCTCTTAACTCCTTTGTCAAATAGTAGTTGAGCGTAAGGGCTGGGGTGGTTTCTGGGTTCTTTGTTCTGTTTTATAAGTCTATTTGTCTGTTTTTGTGCCAATACCAGGCAGTCTTGGGATCAGTGGCTTTGTAATATATCTTTATATCTGGTATTGTGAGTGCCTCCAACTTTGTTCTTCTTTCTCAGGATTGCTGCAGCTATTCAGTGTATTATTTTTGTTTGCTTTTTTATTTTTTTATTTCATATAATTTTTTAGAGAGCTTGTTCTAGGTCTGTAAAATATGCCATTAGTGTTTAATGGGTAGTGCATTGAATCTATAGATTGCTTTGGGTAGTATGGACATTTTAATGATGTTAATTCTACCAATATATGATCATGGTATGTTCTTCCATCTGTTTATGTATTCCTCTATCTCTTTTTTTAAGTGTCCTATAGTTTTCTGCATATAGATCCTTTACCTCCTTAGTTTAGTTTATTCCTAATTATCTTAATTTTCTGTTGCAATGGTAAATGGGGTTATTTTTTTCAGTTTCTTTTCCTGAGAGTTAATTATTTGTGCATAAAAATGCCATAGATTTATGGGTATTAATTTTGTATTCTGTGTTGCTGAATTCACTTACTAAATCTCATAGTTTTTTGATGGAGTCTTCAGGGTTTCCTTATGTAGAATGTTTTGTCATCTGCAAATAATTATAGTTTTACTTCTTCTTTCCCACTTTGGATACCTCTTATTTCTTCTTCTTGTCTGATTGCTATGGCTTGCATTTCCAATACTATGTCCAACGGAAGTAAAAGTGAGCATCTCTGTCTTCTTCCTGTCCTTAGGGGAAATAGGGTTAGTATTTCTTGAAAATGGACATAGAAAAGGCTAAGAGACATATGAAAATATGCTCATTGTCACTAATAACCCTAGAGATGCAAATCAAAAGGACAATGGGTACCATCTCATACTTGTCAGAATGGCTATCATCAATGAATGACAAGTGTTGGTAAGATGTGGAGAAAAATGAATCTTTATACATTGCTGGTCAGAATACAGACTGGTGCAGCCACTGTGGAAAACAGTTTGGAGTTTCTTCAAAAATTTAAAAATGGAACTCCCATTTGACCCAGTAATCCCACTTCTAAGAACATATCTCAACTTAGGCCTGGTACACAAAATTCATGCATGGCCGTGGTCCCTCTGTCCTGCCTGCATCCCCTCAAAATTCAGGACTCCTCAGGGGTTATTGGGCCTAAACAAGCAGTCAGACATCCCTCTCAAAATCCGGGATGCTGCAAGCACCAGTGACCATACTTTTCATACAAATGAAAGGCATCTTGTTGTATGGACAGCTACATTTTCTTGCCCTGATTATAAAAAATAGTACATAACATGATTTTTCTGGGGAAGTAGGACCATGTTCCCAATCTTATCAGTGGAAAAACTGAAGCAGAGAGAAGTTTGTAATTGGCTTTGTCACACAGTTTTAAGTGTCAAAATCAGGGCTGAGCACAAAATGTGAAAGCCAGAGTCCATGCATGTCATCGCTGCATCATCCTTTTTTTTCAGTGTTAGAGTAGCCTTGCTAGGCTTTAATTTTTAAATCTAAGAAACTGTTCCCAATATATAGGATAGGGTCCCATGGCCTGGCTGGTGATCAGGGCCATCTCTGGGGTGACCAGCAGGTGTGACAATCAAGAGGCCCCTTCTGGCACCCGCTTCAGCTGGCAGCCTGGCAATGCCTGCTGGCTGGCCAAAACCCTTGATTGCCACCACCAATTGCCTCCCTTTTGGGGTTGGGAGAGCATCTGCCCCATGTTGGTCAGTGCAAGTCATAGCAACCAGTCGTTCTACCAGTTGTTCTGCCATTAGATCAATTTGCATATTAGGGTTTTATGATACAGAATAATATAATAAAACACCCATCAGAAAGAATATATGCTTTCTTATGTTCATAGCAGCACAATTTACAATAGCTAAGATTTAAAAACAGCCCAAGTGCCCATCAGAAGATGAATGGATTAAAAAACTTTGGTACATCTACACAATGTAATACTATGCTGCTGTAAAAAAGAAAGAACTCTTACCATTTGCAACAGCATGGATGGACCTGAAAAGCATTATTCTAGGCGAAATAAGCCAGTCAGAGAAAGATAAATACCACATGATCTCTATCATTTTCAGAATATAATGAACAGCATAAACCAATGAACAAAAATATATCTAGAGACATAGAAACATTAAACAGGCCATCAAATTTCAGAGGGAAGGCAGGGGAAAGGTGGGAGGGGAGGTGTAAAAGATCAACCAAAGGACTTGTATGCATGCATAACCATTGGACACAGACAGTAGGGGAGTGAGGGCATGTGCTGGGAGGTTTGAGCAGCTGGAGAGAAGTCAATGGGGGGAAAAGGAGACATATGCAATACCCTCAACAATAAAGAATTTAAATAAAAAATAAAGTATTAGAGTTATATGAGTAGCATATGGTATGTCTATTTCTCCAATTTTAGGTACTTTGAATCAAAGACTCTCCTCATTTCCAACAAATTAAAATTGGTTTATTAGAAAGAAAATAAGACCTGAAGTAAAAAAGATATGGATTTGAATCTATAAACTCTAACAATAGATAGAACTTTGAGTGGATTGGAGGAAGTAGACTTTTTGATAATAAAGACTTGCTATGTTTTGATTTTTAAAAAAGGTCATATTGATACATAAATAAATAAATGTAATCTCACCTTATCCAATTATATGAATAGAGTAAACAAATTATGTCTTGTTAAATCTCCAAATGTAAATTACAAGAGCTAATAAAACTTCAAAAAAACTTTTAAGTTGTAACTCCAAAATTTTGCAAATATAGGTGATATAAAGCCATATTCTGCCCTATGGTGTAGTGTAAATGCATTTTTGAGTGATATGGATTAGGTTTGTATGTTTTACTTCTCAAAAGGAAATTACCCTTGAGATATGTAGAGACAGTCTGCAGGAATTTGACATAGATGGAGAGCCCTGTACACTACAAATGAAAGAGTTCAGAGTTTTTAAATTGCACTATGTAAACTGAAGAGCCTGGTTAGAAAACAGATCCATCCTTCTTCCTCTTTTCAAATAAATTGAGAACAAATAAAATGCTGACTTAGTAAAAGAGTTGAAATAGCATGTTTTTTAAAGAAACATGAAATTTAATTATTATGTGAAACTTACAGAGAAAATGTAATTATTAATGTTTTACATGAGTGAACAGGATGGTAATTTTGAAAGATAGTAATAAATATTCAAAACTAAAAAAAATGGGTTGCAAAGCTCTGATAGGTGACTTCCATTGGGAAATTTATCTGTGTCTGTTTGATATGTAATAAGATAGAAACAGAAAAAGCACAAACTCATTTACAAGAGGTTGTCTTATACCCATAGACAAAGAATTTACTGAGTAAATGTATGCATTAAAATATTAAGTCAAAGATCCTTTTTTGTACGAGCTGGTATTCATCTCCTCTAAGATTCAATCTGCTCAACAGACTTCAACCATGGTTTTACATAACAACAATAAAGGACTGCAATTAAAAACATTTTAAATTTGACTTTGCAAACTGTTTAAAGCTTTTTCAGAGGAAATAATGTGTGTCTTTAACAACAGTCCATTCTTCACTCTCTCCTAAATTAGCTGCATAATATGTGAGCAAATTTCCATGCCTAGTTAGAGCTCATTATTCAGTGAAGTCAGGGAATTAGGATTTTTTTAATCAATTTTTTTCTTTGCCCTTTAAGCACTTTTCTAATTTAAACAGTCTCAAAGAACACTGATATCATTGTACCCATTAATTCCTACTTGTTTTGGTTGAAATGGCAAAAGAACAGATTTGGAAATCTGTTGGATTTTCCACATTGAACATTTATGTGTGCAAACATTTTAAAAAGTATTTCTTATTGTAAAATGACGCTTGACAATAGTGAACTTGCAAATATAGTATGTGGAGATTATGAGTCAGATATGATTAAATTAGAAGAAATAGCCAATAAGATAGAAAACAAAAAGACCACATCAGATGAAGACTAAAATGGCCAATCTGTTACTTAAATGTTTTAGGTTTCTTTCCCTGGGGTAATTATTTTCTAGATTTGACTTAAAGACGTTTTAAGCATTGTTTGCAGCTGCTGCTTCAGTGCTGTTTGCAACCTCAATCTGTGTCCATGTCACACCATAATGTGATACTGTCAGATTCATAAGCAGAAGACTTTCTCTTACTCGTTTCTGTGTCCCGTATATCCAGATGCAACCCTGCCAATTAAGGAATTCATATGGAGCATATCTGCTTGATCTACATCTTGGTATCTGCATATGTTTTCAGTTCACTAAGTGATTTGTAGCAGGTCGACAGCACAAATTAAAATAATTGTGTGTGTTTTAAAAAAGCAAGGTTCTTTTAACCAAATTCAACTTGGATAATGGTATCTTTTACCTCTTAGGAAAACAATAGAGAGAGAGATCTAAAAAGTTGGAGAATAGATAGCTTAGCAAAATAACACAGAGTCGGTCCTAAAGAGATAAGACCAAATTCTTCTAATACATACATCTATGAATAACCATTAATATTAAGAAGAATAAGAAAAACAACTTTGAGATTAAGATTATGATTGATTTAGAGTAAACATCTGGGCTTTGATATTTACCAGTTTGCTGGACTGAATCTCTAGACACTCGAGTCATATCATTAGAAAAGAGGCAATTTCATATCACTCCAAACTGAGGAAGGATTCAGTAATTGTATGTGGGACATGTTAATGCAGTTAATACCTTTCTCTTACTAAACACTTCAAATAAACATTCAAATTAATTCATTATTTGTAATATTGATAAAATTTACAAGGCAGTAAACTTAGCAAACCCTTGAGGGTGCAATATCATGTGACATGTGACACTTGCTATTGTCAGGATACAGTTCAGATTTTCAAATTAAACCTCTGCGATACTCAATGATTTAATAGACATGAACTGATCATTGAGGTATACTGCAACCATACGACAATAGGTATTATAATATCATTATCAAACTGCTAGAATCTAGCTTTAAGATTATTGTGGTGTGGCTGTAAATCTATCACTTTCAAAACCATAAGAAACTAACAATGTAAAATCAAGGCAATAGAATTGAAAAGAGGGTGATCACAGGTCTCTATGACTCTACATCTTGCAGAATAGCATCTAATCTCTCCCTCCCTTAACACAAGAAAAAAACAGCCATAGGTAGTTTTTTTTATTTTTTTTCCACCAATTGGGGTCTGTTAAGGTATATTTCTGCTCAGAATTTTAAGAAGCATTGTACCTCAAATTACCTTTTCTTTTCTATCACTACATTATTAACAAGCAATGGTTGCCTTAGCAACTCTTTAATAGGCTGCAATTCTTAAAATCTATCTTTTCTGGAGAGAGTGTTCAGACAGGCTTCCTAATAAAACCAATAGCATGTCCTAATAAATATGAAGAAACACTTTTAATTCGGAAACAAATCATGTGGCCTGAATATTTAAGGTATTTTACACACATAAGAGTTAGCTACATTCATTTACCAAAACTTAAAATGTTGTTTTATAAAATAATTGATCTTATCCCTACTATTTACTAAGCATTATATTTTTGATATTTTTTTCAATAACCTTAAGAAGTATGCAGTAAGAAGTATACTTTGTAAATTTATCATATGAGAGACTAATATTTATAAGGATTAATTCAGTAACATGCTGATAAATATTTAACAACCAACATACAGCTCTTGGAAAAAAGTTGTGAATAGATATAGATGTATAACTATATATACACTACAGACCCAATGCATGAAATTCATGCAAGAGTAGGTCTTCCTTTTCCTGGCTGCCAGCACCTGCTTCCCTCTGGCACCTGAACCCTCGGCTTCCCTCGTAGCCCCGGCTTTATCTGGAAGGTCATCTGGTCTAATTAGCATATTATACTTTCATTACCATAGATATATTTGTATCACAAATATTATTGTAACAAAGTATGTTTAGCAGTTTAAAAAATAATAATTACCTTTGTTTTTAATATAACACACTGAATTTTATGTTTATACTAGAGGTCTAGTGCACAGAGGAGGTATCCCTCAGCCCAGCCTGCACCCTCTCCAATATGAGACCCCTTGAGGCAGTTGGATATGCTTCTCACAATCCAGGACTGCTGGCTCCCAATTGGTCACCTGTCTGTCTTCCTGATTGCCCCTAACCGCTTCTGCCTGCCAGCCTGATCAACCCCTAACCACTCCCCTGCCAACCTGATTGATGCCTAACTGCTCCCCTGCCAGTTTGTTGCCCCTAACTGCACTCCTCTGCAGGGCTGGTCCCCCTAAGTGCCCTCTCCTGAAGGCCTTGTCACCCCTAAATGTCCTTTCCTACAGGGCTAGCCCCCCACAACTGCCCTCCCTTGCAGGCCTGGTCCAGCCCAACTGTCCTCCGCTGCTGGCCATCTTGTGGTGGCCATCTTGTGTCCACATACATGGGGGCAGGATCTTTGACCACATGGAGGCTACCACCTTGTTGGAGTGATGGTCAATCTGCATATTACTCTTTTATTAGATAGGATAGAGGCCTGCTGCATGGGAGGGGGCCAGCTAGTTTTCCCTGAAGGGTGTCTTGGATCAGGGTGGACGTTCCCTTGGGGCATGTGGTGGCCTGGACAAGGGGCCTGTGGTGGTTTTCAGGCCAGCCACACACACACCTCACTCCCTGGCAACCCAAGCAGAGGCCCTGGTATCTGGGATTTATTTATCTTCTACAATTGGAACTTTGTAGCCTGAAGTGGAGCCAAGCCTCCTGCTCGCTCATGGCTGCATTCATTTCTGTGGGGATTTATGTATCTTCTTTAATTGAAACTTTGTAGCCTTGAGTGGAGGCCTGCGTCCACCAGGGTGTGTGGAAAGCTTGGCTTCCTCCATTGCCAGAGAAATCCAAGCCTCCCTCTTGCTCGCTTCATTGCCACAGACATCTTGGTTGGGTTAATTCGCATACTTGCTCCTGATTGGCTTGTGGGCATAGTAGAGTGGTGGTTAATTTGCCTATTCTTTTATTAGATAGGATCATTTAATTCTTAATAATGGCTACATTTAATAATTGATTTGCAAGTATCCTGACACATAGATAAACAGTTCTAGTACTAGTCTCCAGCTTACCCCTAGGTAGTTACTTACTCAAGGTAACACTGCAACTAAGGACTGTAGTATTTAGATATAATAGAACTTTTCAAGAAGGAAATTCAAAGAAACATGGGACAGGGCTGCCTCAGAAGTCCAGAGACGAAATTCCCTGTTAAAGTACTATCTACTCAAGTTTCCCTCAGATTCTTGCACATGGTTCTCTCTGCCTCTGATGTGCCTCCTAATTTACTGCTCAGAACACAGTGCTTATTTTTACTGTTTTCTTCTTGCATGAGTATATCTTTAATTTGTTCAATGTCTATGACCTATCACCCACTGCATAGTTGGCCTGAAAGTTTGCCTGTTGAGATTTGACCCTGTCAATTGCCTCACTCTGCAGAGTTGGATGGATCCCATGGCTTTGTTTGTGCAGTTTCCATCACCATTCTTTCTCTCCATTGCTAGTCTTCACAAATGCCTTAACCAAAAATGGGTACCCCTTGAGAGAGCATTGACAAGAGGAGCTCCACAATATGAAGGCTGGCACTGATACTGGCAGCCCACTAAACAAAAACCTCCCCAGCCAGGGCTTATTCGTGGCATGCTGTGAAGTAAAACTTATTATTTTTTAAAATATATTTTTATTGATTTCCAAGAGGAAGACAGAGATAGAAACATCAATGATGAGAGAGAATAGTGGATCAGCTTCCTCCTGCACGCCCCACACTGGGGATCAAGCCCACAACCCAGGCATGTGCTCTGATGGGGAATCAAGCCGGTTCTTAAGTCAACGCTCAATTACTGAGCCAAACTGGCAGGTGAAACTTATTTTTGACACCTCTTGATTCCCTTTTAACTACTCTCCCTTCCTGTATTCTCAATTGAGTTGGCTCTGCTCTCCTATTGAATTTCCTATCTTTCCCTGTAACTAGGCCCTCAAGGCTCAGCTTTCAGAAACATATTCCATGAAACTTTCTCCTCTGTCCACTGTCTCAATTAGTATCAATTGACCATTTCTTTGCCCTCACAGAATATTACTTGTGCCCGCAGTATAATCAATAGTAATCCCCTTTAGGGGAAATATATGCAGTGATTCTCCCATCCAAGTACTAACCAGGCCTGACTCTGCTTAGCTTCTGAGATCAGATGAGATAGGGCTCATTCAGGGTGGTATGGCTGTAGACTATATGCAGTGATTCTAATGCGCCATGCACTAGGATAGGAAGTGTTTGCAATACAGGAATAAATACAACAAAATTCTCCTTGACCCAGAGAATTCTTTTTGGAAATGCAGACTAGAGACATAATTGCAGTAATACAAGTGCTATAGTAGAGGAAATTGTTTTAAAAGGAGTGTGAGTAAACTTGTTTTTTGCTGATCCTCGGATCTTATAGCATATACACCCAGTTTGCTTCTTCTTAGGAACATTCTTAACATCCACTAACATACAACAGAATCTTAATTATACCATCACACCCCCTCTCCAAAAATGTGCTATGTTTTTAGCCATTACACTTCTTTCACTAATGCATAAGTAGTATTACTTCCAAGTGCTAAAAACAGAGATAAGATAAGATACCTTTTTCTGGATTAAAAATATCCCCAAAGGAATTATATTTAGATTCAAAACACATTTATAGAACACTTGCTATATGACAGGTACAAGGACAGTCGTTTCCAAATTGACATTAAATCCTTCCTACAGCTTCCTATTTTACAGTAGGAGAACAAAGTTGTATTATAAATTAATTCCTTTTCTCCTAAGAGCTTGAACATGACACCTGGGGAAAATAACACAAATAGTGTCCTATCTATGTAAGAGACAACAGACTAGAGAATCATTAATTCACTATATTAGCCAAATATAGAAAGTCATACATACTCACTAATAATAACATGCTACCCATGTGGAATGATTCCATTGTTGATCCTATATGGACAAATATGTGGTTGTTGTTAGCATTGTTTTCCAAGAGAGATTAGAAGTATTTTAGTTCTATTGTTGTTTTTGTTCATTTGTTTGTTTTGTTTTTATAGAAAGAGAAGCTCTGTGGGCATGTTTGATGGCGGTGAAGTCCACATAATTGCCTTGAAACTGGCATGGCATTCCAATTCAACTTTAAACGCTCATGAAATTCAAAGCAGGAGAGTCTAACATGAGGTAATACTTAGGCTTTAGCCCTTTTTCATTTTGTAATTGTTTGCTTCTCTTTGCCCTATAAATTCTTTATGACTCAGAATATCAAAAATGCACCAACAGTTGCAGTAGATAAAAGATCCTCCACCATGTGCAATCCGTAGGGAGAACACCATTGGAGACCAAGGGAACAAGCTGACCTTTCCCTGCACATTCACTCCATGTAGGAAGTAAGGATTCCAGAGGAGCTGTGTCAGAATCATCACAAAGCTCCTCATCTCTGAAATGTCCTACCCTCTCAAGGTAAAACTTTTGATGTAATTATTAAGTATCGATTAATCTAAAATATTTTTGTTTTTTCTTTGTATTTGGCTAGGATTTTATTATTTTACTTACAAAACATAAACCTTAAAAATCAAAGCAATTATTTATTATTTGATTTTCACCCTATTTATTACAAAGGAATAGCATACCTGTGATCTCAAAAGGCTTTTATTATTTGTTATGCTCCTAAAAAGCCCTAATATATAGAAGTTTATACTCATGAGTATGTTTATGTACTAAAATATATCCAATATATATGAAGTATACTTATATACTCTTATATGTCCCAAATATTATATTTTGAAGTTTAAAGTAATCTTAAAATCAATGAACCTATCAGATAAATATGCATGATGTAGCCAGAGCATCAAAACAAAGAAGCATCTCTAGATTTGCACTTTCCCAGAATAGTCTTAAAGGGTTTTAAATTTTTTTCATTGTATGCGGAGTCCTTCTGCAGAATCATGAATTATAACTTATTTTGGATTTGCAGTAAGAAATGAATATGCAAATGTGTAACACATAAAAAAATAAGTTATTTTCCTGGTATCTTTAGTCATCAGAAAAAGACAAGGCATATTTTTAAAGAATCCTTCATATCTTGTTTCCTTTGATTTGATAGTGTTCTTTTAAAGAGATTGAAAAAGACTTGAATTCATTACAAGTCCTTAATTGCCAGTTTCTCCACAAAATAGATGTTTATGTGCAGGCTACCATTCATTTGAGGGAGATCTTGTACAGCCGAAGTTTAAATAAATAGCAATGTTTTACTAAGTTTGCAAAAGCGTAATTAGTCCTAGAGGCACAATATTTTTAAGCGTCAAACACTTGTTCTCCAGCTGTACTACTTGGATCTGTAGTTTCAGAAGCAGCTTGTAGCCATCTCACTGAAATCCAAGGCTTTTCATGACTGACAAGCTCTTTCACTGTGTGTGTGCTCACAGAAACAGAACAATACATTGCCACTACTTCATTCATAGAGGCATCTGCTACCTTTATTTATTATTATATTTTAGTTTAGTAGTGCATGTAAACACTTCAAAACGTATTCCATGGGGGCTCAGTAATGTTAATTTGTGTTTGTTCTGTCATGCAATTATATTAAAGAAATGAAATAACTGATGAGGAAATTCACAGGTGGGCAGAAATGGTAGTTTAAACAACATATCTTTCTTACAATATTGTGTTAGTCTACAGGGGATCACAGCATTTGTTTCTCTTTTCTTAAACAATACCCTAGAGGAAATCATTTTGAAGTATTCAAAGGTTTTTGTTTTTAAATAGTAGATGCTTTTTTATTTGTTTCGTATATATAGCAAATAACAAAGGCAGCATTTATAAATTATGTTTAAAAACTTTGTAGGTAATGCGACCTTCTTAGCACAGCTGGCTCAGTAGGTACCTTCATGGGGTTAATGAGGTTACTGGCAATGACCCCATTTAAACCAATAGACTATGTTTTATATACTTATAGTTGCATCTATTTAAAACCATACAGATTGTGGTTGTTTTATAAAGAATTAAGATGTATACCATATCTGTTGGTCCAAAGCTTCTACTGCTAATTAAAGAAAAAAAAATCTGATAATTGATGGAGAGATACATAGATAATAATGGATGGATATAGATAGATAGATAGATAGATAGATAGATAGATAGATAGGTGCTTTTGCATATGGCAACAGTTCCTTGTTTACTTTTCTTTTTGCTAGTGCTGATACTGCTTCAGCTTAGAATTTCCCTCTCTCCAATTTCCACCATTGAAATCTTGTCCATATTTAAAAATAAACCAAATGCTCACCCTTCTATTAACTTTCCCTTTAACCTAAATGAAGGTAACTTTCTCTTTTGACTAGTGAACTTTTAAGAACAAGGATCATGTTTTTTGCAATTAAATCCCCTGTCATGAAGTAGATGCTTAAAGACTACGGGGATAATGAATGATTTTATTATTATCCTATATTAAACAAAAAGAAAGAGATGTTATAAGATCTCACATGGTCTGAGTCACAGATTTCTGTATCATGTCTCTATTAAAACATTTTTCAAAATATTATAGACTTCTGACTCTAAGGAACAGAATGATCTCCTTTTTGATTTATGACATTTTTTAACATGATAGTAAGGGAATAATAAAAATATAATTCCACAGCAACAGAAAATGGCAGAGAAGACAAAGTGGACAGAAATCCAATGGAGGAGCAGTGACTGATTAGGCAGTCAGAGACGCTATGACTGGAACTACTGATGCCTAAAATATGTGCACAGTGGGAAGTAGATCCGGAGAGATGATCATAGTTTAAGAGTATGAGTCTGTGTGCCTGGAACAATAAGAAGCTATTGAAAATGTTATGTTTGGAGGATTGATGTAATCAGTTCTACGTTCCATAAATAGCTATGAGACTCAGGGATAAATTTGAAATAAATGTTTAATAAACCTAGTATATAAAAAGCTCATGTAGATTCATGAGAAAAAGGAAAACACCCATTTAAAAGTGAGCAAAGGATATAAAAATCCAATTTACAAATAATAATTTCAAATGTCCAGTAAATATAAAAATGAAAATTTTTTAAATAAATTTTATTTACTTTTTACAGAGAAGAAGGGAGATGGATAGAGAATTAGAAACATCGATGAGAGAGAGACATCGATCAGCCACCTCCTGCACACCCCCTATTGGGGATGTGCCCGCAACCAGGATACATGCCCTTGACCAAAATCAAACCTGAGACCCTTCAGTCCACAGGCCGAAGCTCTATCCACTGGTTTAACCAGTTTTGGCTAAAAATGAAATTTTGACTATTAATGTAACATTGTTTTTTATCTATAAGCCTTCCTAACTAAAAATGGTTAAGGTTCATGCTATAATACTCTGCAGCATTAAAAATTGCGGAGCTTAACTACACATTATTGGCCTAGAAAGATGTCAAAGATTTTTATTAATAAAAAAACATGGTTTCAATAGACTATGTATTGCATAATTACATATTTTGCAACAGTTGTGCATACATGCATTCATAGCCACATACATGTATAAAAGGCAGGAAGAAATCATAACAGCAAGTTATTTCTAAGTGGGAAAACTACTTTTGAAATCAGAAATTATAAAGCTATTCTCATTTAAAAAAAATAAATGTGTATCATCATTCAAAATGTTGAATCTGCTTTTGAGCTTCATACTGCACTTACTTAGCACTATACCAAATGTTGTGGGCATAAGCAAAGTCTGACAGGTTTTCTGTCTGTAAGAACAAACACTCTACTTAAGAGAGAATATTAAATGTATTTAAAATTACTAATTCAAAGCAAACCATCTATATATATATATATATAAAGACAGAGACCGTAACACCATCACAACTATAACGACTTAAAACTGGTCTCTACAATACCTACTGCAGCCAGTAAACCAGTCTGATCCAGGCTGGATTGTCCCCAACATCCAGATCAAGGAGGGACCAGTTGGCTATCTGTCTTGCCTGGCAGAAATTTGGGATCTGGGGACCTTGGAGTTGCTTGGTCTATCTCGAGCAGCTGTGTGGACAAAGCTCTCCTATGGCAGAAGTGGACCAGGGATCAGGGCACTGGAGTCTGGGCCAGAGTAGGGAGGCTTTCCTGGTGGCCACAGCAGTGCTCGAGGCCTCTCTTCCTGCTGCTGCTCCGATTGGGGCCAGATGATCAGAACAATGGCACACAGGAGCCAGGAGGTAAGAGGCCCATTGTGGGCTCTTACCCTGCCCACTGAGCCCAGCAGCAGTAGCAGGTGGGCCATGATGTGCAGTGAGGCACAGACCGAAGGGGAAATGAGCCAGGAGGGCAAGGTCCCACACTAGACAGAGCCCCAAGCGGTATGGGTGGGGCCAGAGCTGGAAACCAAGGTTGGTTGGTGGGGCTGTATCCCTGTGCCTTTTTGGCCTTGGCCTTGGAATTCAGAGGTCAGCCCCACTTCAAGAGAGAAGACTTGACAGAAAATAGCAAGGCCACAGGAGGGATGGGAAATATTGTAGCCATCTTCAGGAAACACAGCTGCCATGGTCTTCAGTAACTATGAACAGATAATCCTTGGTTTCAGTTCTACAGAAGAGGAAGCTGAGACTCAAAGAAGGGAGCCTTTCACAACACCTTATCCACTTCTAGTCCTGACCCTTTGCAGCACTGTTTCGTTGAAAATAAGGATCCAAAATGTTTTTAGATCTTTGCTATTTTAGGCAGGAAAGAATTTGGCACAAAAAAATTGGTGGTTGGGAAATCATCAGAAAGCTGGAGGAGTGGGTATTAGACGGGGCCCCCAGGAAAAACTCTCTGCCTAGTGGGAGGAGCTTCCCCCTCAACCACAACTGAATTCTAGGATACTCTGGCACAGCTGAGACTTGGGGATTAGGAAACTGCTACCCCTGCAAATGCCCTTCAGATCCCACAAAACAGGTCACTGGACATTGCCTCTGCCACAACTGTCTTTGCACAGCCTGGATTCTACTGCAGAAAACCTCCACATCTCTGCAAACATGATCACCAGCAGCAAACAGCCCAAACTGCAGGAAGATGCCTCTGCCCCACTTCTTCCTTCAAAATATTGTGCAAGCACATCCATTTTGCAGAAATGAATTCTTATCCAGAAACCTAGCTGCAAAGGAGTTTGGGCAATTTCAGACATTTGTCTAGAAATGAGATCTTGCCTATGTACCTCATGTGCCTGGCATTGATAAAAATTGGGCCCAGCTGGTGGGGCTCAGTGGTTGAGCATCAATCCATGAACCAGGAGGTCATGATATGATTCCTAGTCAAATTTCAGGCCTCATCCCCAGTAGGGGCATAAAAGAAGCAGCTGATCAATGATTCTCATCATAGATGTTTCTCGCTATCTTTCCTTCTCCCTTCCTCTGAAATCAATAATTTTTTTTAAATGGGGTCATGCTATATATATGTTATAATGAGTTTTTCACTTGATAGATCACTAATGTCTTCCCTGATAAAACCATACTTAAAGAACATTATTTATTTATTATTCATTTTAATTGATCTCAAAAAGAAGGAAGAGAAGAAGAAACATTGTTCCATTGTTTCTAGCACTCACTGGACTGGTTATTGAATCTGCAACCTGGGCATGTGCCCTGACTGGCAATTGATCTGCCACTTTCTGGTATATGGAATGATGCTATGCTGGTACCCTGACCCCAAATTCCAGCCTCCAGAACTGTGGAAAAAAATACAATTCTGTTGTTTAAGCCACACAAATTTATGATATTTTGTTATGACCGTCTGAGCTGACTAATCTATACTAAAGTGTAATATGCTAATTAGACTGGGTCAACTAGACATCTTTTGGTTGTCCTTCTGGACAAACCCACAAGGGGGTTGAGGCAGAGGTGGTTAGGGGCAATCAGGCCGGCAGGAGAGCAGTTAGGGGCAGTCAGACCTGCAGGGGAGAGCAGTTAGGGGCGATCAGGCCATCAAGGAAGAGCAGTTAGGGGTGATCAGGCAGGCAGGCAGAGTGGTTAAGAGCAGGCAGGTAGGTGAGTTGTTAGGAGCCAGCGGTCCCAGATTGCAAGAAGGATATATGTCTGCTGGTTTAGAACTCATCCTGCAGGGATCGGACCTAACTCAGTAGTCGGACATCCTCTGAGGGTTCCCACACTGGGAAGGATTCAGTCTGGGATGAGGGGACCACCCCACCCTCCATTCGTGCATGAATTTTGTACACCAGGCCTCTAGTTGTTAATAACAAAATAAGTAATATGTATTATATATGTTACTTGAGATCACATGAAAGATGACTATTGGCTTTCAGTTAGAATTCTCAACACTGAAAAAAAAATAAAAAAATGCTGAGTTAACCAATCTCCATCAGTTATGGTAAAATTGAGTCCCTTACCTTAAGGATCTAAAAAGGAAGAGACAAATGTATATAAAAATAATGGCAATGTGTCAAAATGCAACATAAACTCCAGTGTATCTTATCTGATCGGCTGGACTATGTAATAAGAATGCTTGGCTCAGCACTTCCCTTTTAACTTCTTGAGAGCAAGACTATTCACAGTCTAATGGTCCCCTCACACACACATGCACACACACACCACCACCACCACCACCACCACCACCACCACAGGCTTCTGATTGCAGTAATTCATCAATTTCTTGAATATCAAATATATCCTAACTTCCTCTATAGAAGCAATAAGAGTGATAATTTTTCCTACATCAGTAACATGCTTTGTTTACATTCTCAGTTGGTTCAATATTCTGGAATATAAAATAGAGACTGGCTTCTATTTAAATAGTAGCCCAAAATTATTGAGGAAGAGAGAAAACAATGAGTGTTAACATGAAGTAGAATTAAGCAAAACACATTTAAGTAAAAGAAGCTATTATCTTTAAACCAATGCATATTTTTTGCAATAATAAATAATAGTGACTTTGCTATGCTAGGAAATGAACTAAAATATTTGCCTGTATTACTTAATATGTTCTTTACAAATCTTCTAAAAGAGTACACCCTTATTTTACAAATAAGTAAAATGGAGAACAGAGAGTGTAAATAAGACAACAGAGACACAGTAAACATCAGATTAAGGTTCAAACCAAGTTTTGTCTAGAATCAAAATGCATCCTTTTTCTACTAAAGCACATTGGTTTCTAGTAACTTTTTTTTAAATGTCTTCTTAACAACATAAATATTTTAAAACACTTATATATACAGGACTCTTAACTGATGTTGTGAAGAGAAGAAGGCAAAGTATCTTTATTTAATAATCTCACTTTCTAACCAATTTCTCTCAATACATCCTGTTATTTCCTTTCTCCATTGCTATGTCAATATCACCAAATAAATGAAACAGAACAATTGGTACAGAAATTAATGAGTAGATGAAGGATAGATACTCTGAGTTCACCAGACAAAAGCATTCGATGAGTTTAAGGTATTGTGATTATTATGAATTGGTGCTAAAAAATCTCCATGACTCATTTTGTCAAATACTTTGATTTTAAGTTTCAAATATACCCTTCATGCGCCTATTATGATAACTTTTTAAATTTATTCATAGCCTGAGCTCATGCTCAAAGGATGGTGAAACTGACGAACAAGGAAGCGTAAGCTATTCTATAACAGGCCTTGTATATAAAAGGGCAGAGAGTTCACTGTGGGGCTGTTTAGCTGCACTTCTACACATATTTTCTTCTTGGCAAAGGGCATATTACCTCTTAAGCACAAGTTCATATGGACTAAGGAATCTATATGAATCAATTGTGATTTATTATGTCACAATTTAATCTATATATTTTTTGCACTCTGGGAAAGTTTGTGAAAACCTTAGCTGGTAACAAAGTACTTGAAGATAAAATCAAAGCCTAACCACTTTTTCTAAAATAATGTTTGAGTTTACTCTTTATTAGCTCATATCTGGAGAGATAAAAATATAGTAATTATTCTATTAATGCAAAAGATATCTCCAAGGCTTTTTTTTCTATTTTTCTCCATTCCACTGATGTCTAGACATGTGCTCTTAGCTTTCTTTTTTTCTTTAATTCTCAAGTTATTTATTTTTTTAAATTTATCTTAATTGTTTTAAGTATTACATGTCCCCCTTTTTCCTATTGACCACCCCCACCTATACCCACTCCTTTATAGATATTTTAAGTTATATTTTATTATTTTAATTACTTTATTAAAATATTAAAAATAGTAGTATATATGTCTTATTTTTTTCCACATTGATCTCTCCCTGGCCTCCCCAACTCCTCTTTCCCCCTTCCCCATCACATGCCCTCATCTCCCAACCCCAGTGTCTTGCATCCATTGGTTATGCTTATATGGACACCCAAGTCCTTCATTTATGTCTAATTACCCCCTTCAACTCTTTCCTGCCTTCCCACTGTAGTATGACAATCTCTTCAATGCTTCTTTGCCCCTATATATATTTTTGTTCATCAGTTTATAATATACTTTATATTCCACAAATGAGTGATATCATGTGGTATTTATCTTTTTGACTGGCTTATTTCACTTAACATAATGCTCTGCAGATCCATCCACACTGCTGCAAATGGTAAGAATTCCTTTCTTTTTTAACAACAGGGTATTATTCCATTGTGTAGATGTACCAGTTTTCTAATCCACTCATTGGCTGATGGGCACTTTCCAAATCTTAGCCATTGTAAATTGATCTGCTACAAACATAGGGATGCATATATCCTTTCTGATTGGTGTTTCTGTTTTCTTGGGATATATTCCTAGAAATGGGATTACTGGGTCAAAAAGCAGTTCCATTTTTAATTTTTTGAGGAAACACCATACCGTTTTCCACAGTGGCTGAACCAGTCTGCATTCCCTCAAGCAGTGAAGGAGTGTTCCTTTTTCTCCCCATCCTCTCCAGTGCTTGTCATGTGCTGATTTATTAATTATAGCCATTCTTACAGGTGTGAAATGGTACCTCATTGTTGTTTTGATTTGCATCTCTCAGATGTGGCATTGAACATGTTTTCATATATCTCTTGGTTTTATGTATTACCTCTTTTGAAAAGTGTCTATTTAGGTCCTTGTCCACTTTTTGATTGGATTATCTTCATTTTCTTTACTTGTATGAGTTCCCTGGAAATGTTGGAGATTAGTAATCCCTTTAATTATTAAACCCTTTTCAGAGAAAATATTGGCAAATATGTTCTCCCATATAGTGGGCTCTCTTGTTCTTTTGTTGATGATTTCTTTTGCTGAACAGAAGCTTTTTATTTTGATGTAGTCCCATTTGTTTATTTTCTCCTTAGTTTCCATTGCTCTAGAAGTTGTATTGGTAAAGACATTGCTATGACAACAGTCTGCTATTTTGGTGCCTATGGCTTCTTTTAAGATTTTTATCGTTTGCCATCTTACATTTAACTCCTTTATCCATTTTGAGTATTTTTGTGTATGGTGCAAGTTAGTGGTAAGTTTCATTTTTTTGCAAGTATCTGTCCAAATTTTCCAAAAGCATTTATTGAAGAGACTCTCTTGACTCCATTGTATGCTTTGCCTCCTTTGTGAAATATTAATTAAGCATAAGGGTTTGTATCAATTTCTGGGTTCTATGTTATGTTCCACTGATTTATATGTGTTTTTGTGCCAGTACCAGACAGTTTTGAGAACATGGTTTTGTAGTATAGCTTGATATCTGATATTGTGATCTCTTCAACATTGTTCTTCTTCCTCAAGATTGCTGCAGCTATTCAGGGTCTCTTTTATTCTTGCTCAGTGGTTCTCAACCTGTGGTTTGAGAACTGCTAGCAGGGTCGCCTAAGACCATCAGAAAACACAGATATTTACATTATGATTCATAACAGTAGCAAAATTACAGTTATGAAGTAGCAACGAAAATAATTTTATGGTTGGGGGTCACCATTACACGAGGAACTGTATAAAAAGTCATGGCATTAGAAAGGTTGAGAACCACTCTTCTAGATGAACTTTTGGAGAATTTGTTCTAGATCAATGAAGTATGCTGTTGGTATTTTAATGGGATTTGCATTGAATTTATAGATTGCTTTTGGTAGTGTGGTCATTTTAATGATGTTGATTCTACCAGTCTATAAACATGGTATATTCTTACATTTGTTCATCTCTTCCTCTATCTCTTTTTTCAGCATCCTGAAATTTTCTGAATATAGGTCCTTTATTCCCTTGGATAAATTTATTCCTAGGTATCTTAATTTTTTGTTGTTGCAATGGTAAATGGGTTTGTTTTTTTAGTTGCTCTTTCTGTGAGATCATTATAGGTATATATAAAAGCCATAGACTTCTGGGTGTTAATTTTGTATCCTGCTACATTGCCGAATTCATTTATTAAGTCTAATAGGTTTTTTTTTATGGAATCTGGGGTTTTCTCGGTATAGTGTCATGTCATCTGTGAATGGGGATAGTTATACTTCTTCTTTTCCAATTTGGATATCTTTTATTTCTTCTTCTTACCTAATTGCAATGGCTAAAACTTCCAACACACAGTCGAACAAGAGTGGTGATAGTGGGCATCCCTGTCTTGTTTCTCTTCTTAGGGGAAATGGTTTTAGTTTTTGCCCATTGAGTATAATGTTGGTTGTGGGTTTGTTATATATGACTTTTGTTAGGTTGAGGTATTCTATTCCCACTTTGCTGAGAGTTTTTATCAATAAAAGGATGTTGGATTTTGTCAAATGCTTTTTCTGAATCAATGGATATGATTATATGCTTTTTACCTCTCAATTTGTTTATGTGGATTTGCAGATATTGCACCATTCTTGCATCCCTGGAATAAATCTCAGTCATGATGTATGATCTTTGTAATGTAATGCTGGATTCTATTTGCTAGAATTTTGTTAAGAATTTTGGTGTCTATGTTCATGAGGGATATTGACCTGTAATTCTCTTTCTTTGTAGTATCTATCGGGTTTTTGGATGAGGGTAATGCTGACTTAGTAGAAAAAGCTAGGAAGTGTTCCTTCCTCTTGAATTTTTTGGAATAGTGTGAGGAAAATAAGTTTTACTTCTTTTTTGAATGTTTGATAAAAGTCTCCTGTGAGGCCATCTGGTTCAGGGCTTTTGTTTGTTAGAAGATTTTTTTATTACTGCTTCAATTTCCTCCACACTTATGGGCCTATTCACATTTTTTTTTATTCCCCCTGGTTGAGTTTTGAAAGGTTGTATTTTTCTAGCAATATGTCTGTTTCTTCTAGGTTGACCAGTTTGTTGGAATAGAGTTGCTCATAGTATTTTTTTTATAAGTCTTCGTATTTCTGCGGAGTCTGTTGTTATTTCATCCTTTCATTTATGATTTTGTTTCTTTGGGTCATATTTCTGCTTCTTGGTGAGCTTGGATAGAGGTTCATCAATCTTGTTTATCCTTTCAAAGAATCAGCTCTTGGTTTCATTGATCTTTCATATTGTTTTTTTGTTTGTTTGTTTGTTATTTTTTGTTGTTGTTGTTTTGTTTCTATGTCACTTATTTCCACTCTGACCTTTATTATTTTCTTTCTTGTGCTGACTCTAGGCTTTTCTTGTTGCTCCCTTTTTAATTCTTCAAGTTGAAGAGATAGATAGTTTATTACGTTTTTCTTGTTTTTTTGAGGAAGGCTTGTAATGTTATAAATTTTCTTCTCAGAGCTGTTTTCACTATGTTTCAGAGATTTTGGATTGTTGTGTTTTCATTGTCAATTGTTTCCAGGATGTTTTTTTTTCTTTTATCTCTATAGAAACTCATTGTTTAATAATATGCTATTCAGCCTCCAAGTGTTTGAATTTTGTTTTTATTATGGTTGATTTCTAATTTTATACCAAAGTAATCTGAGGAGATGTTCGATATGATTTTAATGTTGTTGAATTTGGAGAGACTTTGCCTATGTCCCAATATGTGGTCTGTCTTTGAAAATGTCCCATGCATGCTTCATAAGAATGTATATTCTGTAGTTTTGGGGTAAAATGTTCTAAAGATGTTAATTAAGTCCATCTGATCTAGTGAGTCATTTAGTATTGCTTTTTCTTTGTTAAATTTTTGTCTCAGGGATTTATCCAGTAATGTTAATGGGGTATTAAAGTCACCTACTATGATTGTATTGCTGTCAATCTCTCCCCTGATAACTTTCAGAAGTTTTTCATGTATATGGTATTCCTGCATTGGGTGCATCTATGTTTACCAGAGTTATATTCTTTTATTATATCAATCACTTTAGAATTAGGAAGTAGCCTTCCTTGTCTCTTATTATGGTCTTCACTTTGAGGTCTATTTTATCAGATATAAGTATTGCTACCCCAGTTTTTTGTTTTTTCTTTTCCATTTGATAATTTTCCATCCCTTCACTTTCAGTTTGTGTGAGTCTCTTGTTCTGAGATGGATCTCCTGTAGACAGCATATATATGGTCATGTTTTATTATCTATTCAATCACTCAATGTCTTTTTATTGGAGCATTTGATCCATTTACATTTAATGTTACTATTGATAGGTACTTGTTTGTAGCCATTTCTTTACTTTATGCCTATGTTCCTTCCTTCCTGTGTAGTTCTTTTTACAGCATTCCCTTTAGCATTTCTTGCATTGCTGATCTGACCCATTGATCTATATGTCTGTTCTTGTGCCAGTACCAGGCTTTGTAGTATAATTTGATATCTGGCATTGTGATCTCTCCAACTTTTCTCTTTCTCAAAATTGCTGCTATTCAGGGTCTTTGTGGATTAAAAACAGTGGTACATTTACACAATGGAATACTATAAAACTAAAAAGGAAGGATCTCTTAGTCTTTGAGATAGCACAGAGGGACCTGGAGAGTATTATACTAACTGAAATAAGCCAGTCAGAGAAAGACAAACATCACATGATTTCACTTATATTTTGGAATCTAATGAATAAAATAAACCGATGAACAAAATGGGTACAGAGACATTGAAACATACAACAGACTTACATATGTCAGAGTGAAGGCTGGGAATGAGGGTTGTGGAATGAGATAAACCAAAGAATTTATATGCATATATGCATATCCCCTGGACAAACAACTGTTTAGGGAAGGCCCGAGGGTAAAAAAGGGGGACATCTCTAATACTTAGAACAATAAAGATAAAATAATTATAATTTTAAAAATGCATAACTGATCATAAAGCAAATTTCTCACAATCTGAGAGTTGGTATTAGCAATTCTATGTATTTAAGCTCACTTTCAATATGAATTTTACCTAGTGGCTGGGAACATACAGAATACATCAATTGTATAAATAGCAATGCTCATAAAAGCATGGGGCTGCCTTTAAAGGCTTTAGTTAGAAGAGGTTTTCCTGTAAAATTGCAAAGAACATATCAAAACACACCTCTGTTCAGGGCTACCCAGACCACCCCTCTGCTCCCCACGTTTGCCCTGCTGCCTACTCTTACACATTCATATGAGACAACCCTTGGCCCTCAGCCACTAAAGGGTAGCAGAAAAAGCTTTTTCTTATGTCCTCTTTCAGTATACTTTTATTGAACACTTGTTCAGTGCCCAGCTATGATGAGTTATGGAAGAAGACAAGTGTTTTTACCCGCATAGGTACAAGTCTGCCAGTGTTGGTTTGTTGGATGTATTTGGAAGCAAGCTTGCAATTTTAGCCATGTAGTCTCAGGGTGCTTAGGGTTTATAGTCATACAGAGGCCCTGCAAATTCATTTTCCTATCCAGCTGCCTTTGTTTGCCACTCATTTTTGGCCAATGTATTTTTGCCAAAGAGGAGCTTATCCCTGCCTTTACCACCTCTCTGTTAGCTTAAGAGAACAATGGCATTGCTGGGCATCTCTTTCAGCACTAGTCTCTTAAGGGAGTTATTTTTCAGCAGTGGAGGGAAAGAACATAGCTTCAAAGTGTGTGTATTCACCATCTTTCAACTATTCTATTCTTCTTAGTTCCTAGCTCTTCAATTTAGAAGAAATGTCATGAATTGATTTGTAAAAACCTTTTCTTTTCTTTCCCACCACATTTACTGTGTTCCCCATAAAAAGAGATGTGTATTTACTGTTGACATTATCTTTTAAAAGATCATTTAAAATCATATTTGTTACCTTATTTTATGCAACATTGAGAAACTGTCTTTTATACATTTTTGTAAAAGTATATTTTGGGCAGCTTATGAGAAATTTTCAGGTTGACTATTTTTATATTAATCAATCACATAAGATGATGACCAATACACTGTTGCTTTTGCTTTTCTGCTCACTAAATAACAATAATAGGCATGTTGATTCACACAGATAAGAGATCAATTTTATTCTTAGGAATATAATGTGGAAATAATTTGTGATAAAGATCATATAAACAAAATAATTTTTCATTATGTGAACTGTGAAAAAGGGTCAGTGTTCTAAATATAACAAGCTTCAACAAGGGGTGGCCATATGGAAGGCCTTACAAGCCCAGAAGTTACCACACAGGATGATCTGATCATGAATTCCTAACTGGGCAGATCATGGTAGGTAGTCATGTCCCAGTCCTACAGCTTCTTTAGCAAAAGTCAACTTTTACCTTAAGTAGAATCCTTCCCATGTATCCACACATTTGAAATATCATTTTCTTTTCAAAGCACAAGACCTCCAGAGAATAGGAGAACACAGAACCCCTCATTATTATCTTGTTGACAGAACACCATTTTATATCCTGTACCCCTCAATGTCAAAGAAATATGTTTCTCCATTTCCTTTTTTGTCCAATTCTAGAGATTACCCCTTTTTTCTTTCTCCTGCCTCATTAATCTGCCACAAATGGATTTCATGTGATCTTCCTTTAATCTTAAAGGTATAAAATGAGTTTCAAAACTGCTATGTCTGCAGCATTTTCTTAATCAAAATCTTGCTTCTGGGCCTGTTCTTAAAATTTTGGTTCAAATAAGCCATTATAAAATTTTTGTACAAGTTGGGAGGTCTTTTTATGACTTGTGTTATCATAAACTAATTACTCCAAATATAAATAACACAATGAAATTTAAAGGACAAAATGTAATAGCATCAATCAAATGTAAAGGTCTGTTACAAAATCAGAAGTTATCATGTTTTATTGGAATAGCTTCAATTTTAACTGCACTCTATTAACACTTGTTCATAATAAAATAAGCCAAAGATTGGGCATAGATATTTACAACATGTAAACTTTGATAAGTATTAGCACCTATTACACATAAATGACTTCTAAGAAAATAATAAATACAACTTAAGTAGAGAACATACCAAAATCAATTTTTGATATAAAAGGAAATATTTATAGACCAGGCAAATCCTGAAAAGAGACTCCACTTTGTGAGAAACACAAAAATGAAAGATAAGGCTGCAATGAGATGCCTTATATGCCTACTATATTAGTAAACTATTCTTAAATATATTTTATTGTTTAAAATATTACATATATTAGTACATATATCTCCTTTTTTCCCTATTGACCTTCCCCCAGCCTCCCCTCTTCCCTGTCACATGCCCTCATTCTACTCTGTAGTGTCTTGTGTCCATTAGTGTGCTTATATGTATGCATGCAAGTCTTTTGGTTGATTTATTTTCCTCCCTCCCCAACACTCCCCAGCCTTCCTGCTGTAATTTGACCATCTATTCGGTGCTTTACTGCTTCTGTATCTATCTTTTTATTCATCAGTTTATGATGTTCTTTATTTTCCATAAATGAGTGAGATCATGTGGTATTTTGCTTTCATTGCCTGGTTTATTTCACTTAACATAATGTTCTCCAGGTCCATCCATGCTGCTGCAAATGATAAGAATTACTTCTTTTTTATAGCAGCATAGTATTCCATTATGTAGATGTAACCATAGTTTTCTAATCCACTCATTTGCTGATGGCCATTTAGGCTGTTTCCAAATCTTAATTATGGTGAATTGTGCTGCTATGAACATAGGAGTGCATATATTCTTTCTGATTGGTGTTTCTGGTTTTTTAGGATATATTCCTAGAGGTGGGATTTCTGGTCAAATGGAAATTTCGTTTTTAGTTTTTTTAGGAAACTCCATACTATTCTCCACAGTGGCTGTACCAGTCTGCATTCACACCAGCAGTGCATGAGGGTTCCTTTTTCTCTGCATTCTCACCAGCACTTGTCATTGGTTGATTTGTTGATGGTGTCATTCTGACAGGTGTGAGATGGTACTGCATTGTCATTTGGATTTGCATCTCTCAGATAATTAGTGACTTTGAGCATGTTTTCACATGTCTTTTGGCCTTCCTTCTGTCTTCTTTCAAAAAGATTCTAGTTAGGTCTGTTGACCATTTTTTTTATTGGATCATTTATCTTCCTTTTATTAAGCTGTGTAAGTTCCCTGTAGATGTTGGAGATTAAACTTTTATCAGTGATAACATTTGCAATTATGTTCTCCCATACAATGAGCTTTCTTGTTGTTTTGTTGTTGTTGTTGTTGATGGTTTCTTTTGCTGTGAAAAAGCTTTTTATTTTGATGCAGTCCCATTTGTTTATTTTCTCTTAAGCTTCCATTGTCCTAAGAGAGGTATCAGTGAAAGAACTGCTTCAGCATATGCTTGAGATTTCTCTGTCTGTGGATTCCTCTAGTATTTTTATGGTTTCCCATGTTATATCTAAGTCCTGTATCCATTTTGAGTTTATTTTTATGTATGGTATAAGTTGGTGGTCTAGTTTCAGTTTATTGCATGTATTCTTTCCCAACTCCATTTATTGAAGAGACTGTCTTGACTCCATTGTATGTTCATCCCTCCTTTTTCAAATATTAATTGAGCATAGTGACTTGGGTCAATTTCTGGGTTCTCTATTCTATTCCATTGATCTATATGTCTGTTCTTATGCCAGTACCAGGCTGTTTTAAGGACAGTGGTTTTGTAATACAGCTTGAAATCTGGTATTGAGATTCCACCTACTTTGTTCTTCTTTCTCAGGATTGCTGCAGCTATTCAGGGTCTTTATTTATTCCACATGAATTTTTGGAGAGTTCATTCTAGGTTTGTGAATATGCTATTGGTATTTTATTTATTTATTTTGTTCTTTTTTTGCCATTGGTATTTTAATGGGGATTGCATTGAATCTATAGATTGCTTTGGGAGTATGGACATTTTAATGATGTTGATTCTCCCAATCCATGAACAGGGTATGTTCTTTCACCTGTTATGTCTTCCTCTATCTCTTTTTTCAGTGTCCTGTAGTTTTCCAAGTATAGGTCTTTTACCTCTTTATTTAAGTTTATTCCCACGTATCTTAATTTTATCATATATGGCTTTTATGATTTTGAGGTATTATCCTTCCCACCTTGTTGAGTTTTTATCAAGAAAGGGTGTTAGATTTTGTCAAATGCTTTTTCTGCATCAATTAATATGACTATGTGATTTTTATTTCTCAATTTGTTTATGTGATATATCACATTTATTGATTTGCGGATATTGTACCATCCTTGCATCCCTAGGATAAATCCTACTTAGTCATGGTATATGATCTTTCTGATGTACTGTTGAATTTTGTTGAGGATTTTGGCATCCATGTTCATGAGGGATATTGGCTTTTAATTCTCTTTCATTGTGTTGTCTTTATCTGGTTTTGGTATTAGGGTGATGCAGGCTTTCCTTCCTCTTGAAATTTTTGGAATACTCTGAAGGAGGATAAGTTTTAGTTCTCCCTTTAATGTTTGGTAAAACACACCTTTGAAGCCATCTGGCACTGGACTTTTGTTTTCTGGCATCATTTTGATGACTGCTTTAATTTGTTCCATAGTTATTGACATATTGAGATGTTTAGATTCTTCCTAATTGAGTTTTAAAAGGTTATATTTTTCTAGGAATATGTGCATTTCCACCAGGTTGTCCAGTTTGTTGGAATGGAGTTATTCATAGTATTTTAACAGTTCTTTGTATTTTGGTGGGGTCTGTTATTTCTCTTTCATTTTTTATTTTGTTTATTTGGGTCTTCTCTCTTTGGTTCTTCATGAACTTGGCTAGAGTTTCATCAATCTTGTTTATCCTTTCAAAGAACCAGCTCTTGGTTTTGTTGATCTTTTTGTATTTTTTTTCCTTAATGTCATTTATCTCTGCTTTGATATTTATTATTTCCTTCCTTCTGCTCACACTGGGCTTTTCTTGTTGCTCTCTTTCTACCTCTTTGAGTTGTAGGGTTAGGTAATTTATTACCATTGTTTCTTGTTCTTTGCAGTAGGCTTGTAGAGCTGTGAACTTCCCTCTCAAGACTGCTTTTGCCGTGTCCCATAGATTTTGAATTGTTATGTTTTCATTGTCATTTGTTACCATGAAGTTTTTTATTTCTTCCTTGATCTCTCTGGTAACCCAGTCATTGTTTAATAGCATACTGTTTAGTCTCCATTTGTTTGATTTTTTTGGATTGTTTTTATTGTAGTTGAATTCCACTTTTATGCCACTGTGATCTGAGAAGGTGCTTGATATGATTTCTATCTTCTTCAATTTGAAGAGACTTTGCCTATAACCCAACATATGGTCTATCTTTGAAAATGACCCATATGCACTTGAGAAGAATATATATTCTGTGATTTTGTGGTGAAATGTTCTGAAGATGTCAATTAATTCCAACTGGTCTAATAGGTCATTTAGGATTGATATTTCTTTGCTGATTTTTTGTTTTGAAGATTTGTCCAATGGTGAAAGTGGGGTATTAACATCTCCTACTATGATCATATTGCTGTCAATCTCTCCCTTGATATCCTCCAGGAGTTTTTTTTTTTTTATGTATTGGGTGTGTTTATGTCTACCAGAGTTATTTCTTCTTATTGCATTGCTCCCTTTAGTATTATGAAGTGGTGTTCCTTATCTCTTATCATGTCCTTCACTTTGAGATATAATTTGTCAGATATAAATATTGCTATCTCAGCTTTTTTTTCATTTCCATTCACCTGAAAACCCTTTTTCCATCCCTTTACCCTCAATCTGTGTGCATCTTTTTTTCTGGGGTGGATTTCTTGTAGACAGTAGATTTATGGATCATGTTTTCTTATCCAATCCATTTCCCTATGTCTTTTGATGTGAGCATTTAATCCCTTTACATTTAATGTTCTTATTGATATGTGTTTATTTGTCACCATTTTTATTATTTACCCCTCTGTTCCTTCTTCGCTTCCTATTTCTTTTTCTTTTTTTTTTTTTTTTACAAATTAGCATTTCTTGCATTGCTGGTTTGGTAATAATAAGTTCCCTCAATCCTTTTCCATCTGTAATGCTCCTGATTTCACCTTCAATTTCTATTGATAGCTTTGCTGGGTATTCTTGGATTCAGACCCTTTTTTTGCTTAACTTTGTATATTTCATTCAATTCCCTTCTGACCTGATGAGTTTCTACAGGGAAATCAGTTGCTAGTCTAATGGGGGTTCCTTTGTAGGTAATTTCTGTCTCTCTCTGGCCACTTTTAAAATTCTTACTTTGTCATTGGTGTTTGCCAATTTAATTATGGTATGCCTAGGCATCTGTCTTTTGCTTGGGACTCCCTGAGCTTCTTGGATTTGTGTGTGTTTTTTTCTTCCCTATATCCATTATTTATTCAAACAGGTTTTCTATTCCTTGCTCAGTTTCCTCTCCATTATGTGGGTGTTGTTTTGTTTCATATTGTCCCAAAGTTCCCTTAGGCTCTCCTTCTCCTTTTTAATTTTTTTCTAGAAGTTGCTCTACTTGGGTATTTTTCCTGTCTTGTCTTCTTTCTCACTGATGCTATCCTCTGCTTCCTCTAGCCTACTCTTGATGCTTTCTATTGAGTTTTTAATAGCAACAATGTAATTTTTCATTTCTTCTTGCTTCTTCTTCATTTCCTCTTGGCTGTTACACATATTGTCAAATTTGTTTTCCATTCTTTTCACCTTATGACCATTTCTCTGAATTCTTTCCCTGACAGTTTGCTTGTCTCCATTTCATTTACTTTCTTTTCTGGTGATGCCTGCTTTTCTTTCATTTGCAGGCTGTTTCTTTGTCTCCCCATAGTCTCCCTTCTCTGGGTGTCTGGTTATGTAGTTATCTGTCTCTTGCACTGATTTAAATGCACAAAATACAACACAACCGGGTTCAATGCACAAGGCACTCAACAGAAATGTATTCTCGATATTAATAGCCCCAAATAAAGGTGACCATCAGAGAAAGGCAAATTAGAGGATCGGAGAAAAAGAAGAGGAAAAAAAGAGAGAAGTGCAAAACTGAAATTGCAAAAAGAAATTAAAAAGACTAAGAATGAAAAGAAAGAGAATAAGAATGAAGAGGGAAACAAACTATATAGATGGGGAGAAAACTCCAATAGAACATCTACTAATCCCAATGAATGCCAGCAACAAGTACCTGGAGATGAATACAAATGACAAACAACTAATATCAAGTGAGGCAAGGGAAAACAGAATTAAAAAACAAACAATAACAAAACAAGAATAAGAATATGCAAAACAAGCATAAAAACTGATATAATCAACAGTGAAGCAAACAAAAACAAAAGACAGAAAGAAAAACAATTGTTTTGGAAATTGAAGACATAAAAGATTAAAATAAATTATATATATATATATATATATATATATATATATATATATGGTAAAAATTTTAACAGGGGGTAAAAAGATAGAATAGGGATAATCTAAAGCAGGAAAAGGATTAGAGAAACAAGACAACAAATGGGTAAAGGTTACGATGAGATTGATGGCATAAGATAAAGTTGAGATAGAGTAAAATGATGCTAAAAGGTAGAATGTAGAAACTAATCACAAAATAAAATAAAGAGAAAAATAAAATGATACTTAAAAAAAGTAAAATAGTAGTAGTAATATTACTGATTGAAAATAAAAATGTAATAAATTAAAAGGTAAAATCAAGTTAGGAAAAAAGAAAAAATTAGTTTTTTAAGTAAAAGATGAAAACAATAAAAATGTGCAGTAGTGAAGGTCATTCACTTCCTCTACTGTTCTGTTTCCTAGTCTGGACAGTATTGCAGTTCCCTGCATTCCACTGCTCCTCAGTGTTGTAAGCCAGTCCTGATTTTTAAGCAGGGAGTGTGTCTTAATTTTTTATATTCCTGTATTTGTGTTTACACAAAAGTCAATTTGTCATTCAACCCCTGGGTGGCAGTGTTTCTAGATTGACCTCCAGGTCTATAGGTCCTCTCTAGCCAGTGCTTAGATCCTGCTTTCTCTATGGCATTCAATACTGGTTTGTGGGAGTGGGATGCTCCAGAGCTGGTTCATTGATGGTTATTCCCACTCTGATCCTCAGTTTCCAGAAAAACAACTTTCCTCTGCAGTCTCTTAGGTGTCCCCAGTTGGGTGATCCTATGTATTGTGCTTACTAATCAGAAGCAAGGATTTAAAGAGAAAAAAGAAAAAACAAACAAACAAAAAAAAAAGCCAACACAAGTGTGCTTACTCTGAGGCTGCACACAAATATGTGTGACTTTTTCTCCCCCCTGAGTATAAGCAGCTGACATACTTTTAAAAATTTTAGGCTGTCCTTTTTCATCAGATCAAAATGGATTGCTTTTTAGAGTTCCTTTCTGTTAGCAGCTCTGAGGACCCCCTTCTATGTTTACAGATTATGCCAGCCCCAACAGCCACAGGTTTTTCTAAGTCCAAACTTCCCCCGGTCCTCAGCTCCCACAGTATGCGCATTTCTCTCTCATGCCAGGACCAGAGACCTCACCTTGTTCCAGGTGAAATCTGATCTTTCTGTGATAGGGTGTAGAGCTCCTCTGAATCCGCATGTTTATGCCAATTGGGGACTGGCATTCTGGGGTTTGCAGCTGTTCAGTGGGTGCTGTAGTTGTAGATTTTCAGGCTTCTGAGAATATCTACTTTCCCCTTCAAGATGGCATGGTCTCTGCATCTGGGTCAGTTGCTCTGGGAGAGAACCTAGCAGCAGTGGGGGCTGATCAGTCAGGGGAGCCCCATCCATCAGTCCCTTACCATCTCCTTGAGTATAGCTGTCCTCAACTCACCAACAAACATTCCCAGTGCGAACCTCAGCTATTCTTTCTATCTGCTCCAGGACACGTCTGTCTATTCTGCTGCTACTTTTTCCTCAACAAAGCTAGATTGGTAAACTATGTTGACAAATCAAGTATATATAAGATTGGAAGAAGGGGAACACTCCTGGTAAGAGTAGAATTTGTTTAAACAACTTTTGAAAATATTTGGCATAATTTGTTATTATGACATATGCTATACACAGTGATTCCTCTTCTATACATATACTCTAGAAAAATCTTGGAATTAGTAGATAAGCACTAGAATTTTTTCAACAGTAATATTCAAAGTAGCCAAGTCAATTTTATAGAAAAGATTCTTTATTAACTTTTGGTCGAGAATATGTTTATATACTCTCAGAAAACAACTCCAAAACCAAGTGGACTCCTGCAACAGAGAGGAATTAACAAGTCTGTTCCAACCACAAAGACAAGAGGAGAAAAAGTCCAGAGATGGAAGACACTGACGATGCCTTGCCATGCTAGCAGTCAGCAGCTGTGTGTTGCTACAGGATGCCTAGGACCAAACCAGAGAGGGTCAGACCTGCATTGCCACCATTTGTCCACCATCCAGATGGCATTGTTGAGATATACACATAAGGAACTGTTTGACATTGAAACTGCGACTCATAACTATTGGACATTGAAATTGGGACTCAAACATTTTTTTATTCTTATAAGTTTATTTCAAGTCTGCAGAGTCAAGATGTTTTTAAGGAAAAGAATCAGGGGTGGGGGGGGACAGATACAGAGGCAAAGAAGCAATGAACATACTGTCATGCTATAGCAGGAAGGCAGGGGAGGTTGGCGGGTGCCTGTAAGAGATCAACCGAAGGACTTGTGTGCATGTATATAAGCATAACCAATGGATACATGACACTGCAGGGGAAGGGGGCAGGTGCGGGCACCCCCTGGGGCGTAGGGAAGGCCTGGGGGGAGGCCAATAGGGGGGGAGACATATGTACTACTATTTGTAATACTTTAAACAATAAAAAAATACCCAATGTAGCAAAATTCAAATAGCCATCAAAGGAAAACTGAATGAATAAGCTGGGATAGGCCCATACAAAAAAAAAAAATGGTCCATGCAGATGAAAAATTGAACTATGGCTTTGTCAACATGGATAAATTTTTAGAAAGTAATAGTTGAGTTCATGAAAAGCAAGTCATAAAAGGGTATACTCATTGTGATATTATCTAAATGAAGGTAAAAAACTGAAAAAATATATTGTTTATTCATATTGTACATGTAAAATTAAAATCTATACAAAATCATATCATAAAGTAAACATTCAGAATAAGAGTTATTTCTGTGAAGAATGGAGATGCATAAAAGGAGGAGGTTCTTATGTAGTCTTCAAAAACTAAATTATCTGAATATAGGCAACATATATTCTCTTTCTTTGCAAATGATATAATATTTAATACAATGTGTGACAGTATTTTTCTATGTATTTATTAGGAGACAAATGATTTCAGTTCCAACTTTTGCTTTCACAAACAAGACTGCCATTTGCATATCACATACAAACTTCTTTGCTCAATTGTTCAAATACACACTGCCAAACTCCCCCAGGGGAGTGAGTGCAGTGAAGGAAGGCTGAGGTATTTTCACTGATCATGAGCTGAGTATCTCACAAAACTGCTTAGTAACATTGGTGTAAGAGTAAACAAAGAAAACTGAGAACTATCCAACCTGATTAACTCAGAATGATCTCTGAAGGAGAAACCCCAAGGAATCCATCTACCATTTGTGTTGTTTTCTACTCATAGCTTCCTTCAACCTTCCTCCTCAATGGTATTATCACAAACTTTGTCCTTTAGACTTTCTTTACTATGGTCCCATTAACTTTCTCTGAACAACATGTGCTGAATTATTCATCTGAGTCATATAAAATTACTATTTAATATTTAAAAAGACTAAATATTGGCAATTTTATATGGCCCAATTTACATTTTTTTACTCTTCTGATACTGAGAGTGGAAAAGCTCTTCAATGGCCATTAACATACCCTGCATCTTTATAGACAACTGCACAGTCAACAATAATATTAATGTAATTTCCTTCTTTCAGTTCCTAGCCCTGACTATAACTGTCACTCATCATTCTACTAAATAACTGAAATTTGCTGTTCTGAACTAATCAAAGATCTTGTGCTGTTATTTTATTAGGTTTACCTCATTTGAAGCATTCAACAAAACGGAAAGAACATCTCATACTCAATTGTTAAATCCTAAGTGTAAAATCTGAATATTCCAATCTCACTCCCTATTCCATTTCAGTGACCTCCGTGTTCCCTGGCACTTCATAGAGATCTATTTTAGTTTCTCATTAATAGTAAACATTACCACATGAAGCATGCTTTTGATTTTTTGCATAATTACTGGAATAAAACATTATGTATTCCATCTTTCACCTAATAGACACAGGAGAAAAATCTGTTTTAGAACTGCTATCATAAGAAAACAGTTTTGCTTCCTAATTAAATGTTTTGCACTATGCAACAGAAAAGGTATGCTTCTTTAGTTTAGTTTAATGCTTTATATAGGAGGCAAGTCAGAGCTAAAAATCAGAGTATACTGAAACCACTAATAACTTAAAAATCCCTAACTCAGTTATTACATTAAACCTAATTCAACTTTATTTCATCCCACAATTAGACTTAACATTTAAATTTCTACATTAACAATTTACTATAATTTATATTTAAGTAATTTCATGTTTTCTATGGAATCAACTAAAATTAAAAAAAAATGAAAACCTACTAGAGCAAAATTTAGACTAAATCAATACAATGAAATTAAGGATTCACAAAATTTAATGTAGTGGTTATTTAAAGTGCATATGAATCATAACTATGCCATGCTTTCTTTTTAAAATAATTCTATATTATGAATTTCAGATACATAGAATGGCTGTAATTAGACCAACATAATTATTTTAAAGAAACAAAATATTTGATACTATAATACATATTATATACATTTATTCTAACCTGTAGAATGTAGAACAACAAGTGTGGGCACCAAGGTAAATGATGAACTTTGAATGACAATAATGTGTCAATGTAACTTCATCCACTGTAACATCTGTACAACTCTAGTGAAGAATGTTGATGAAGAAGTTTATGCATGCGTCGAACAGGAGGTATGTCATATACTGCTTCACTTTCTTCTCAATTTTTCTGTGAACTTAGAGCTGCTCTAAAAAATCTTTTAAAATGTAAGTTTAAAAATTAGATAAGAACAATTTTTACATTTTGTTTTGTTATGCAGAACTTAAATGCTTCCCTTATAATTACACAGAATTTTCTAAAGCAAGACATATCTCTTAAGATAATCTTTTGTTTAACACATTGAATTTTGCTTTACAGAGGTAACTATCTGCTCCAAATTTGAGTAAATGTGAAGAGTTTCAAAAATAAAAATGTTTAATCACTACAATTAATGCTTTATAGAAAAGCTAAACTAATTCCAAGTTCTTCATAAACATTTATGATAGAAATGAAGGTAGAAAGCTTAAATCTAAAATATTATCAAAGGTAACAATCATAGCACCTACAGCTATCAATAACGTATTTCAAGTTGACTTACCTTTTAGTTATTTTATTTATTTATTTTTTTATTATTGTGTTACATATCTTCCCAATGCCACTCCCACCCACCACCCCCAGTCCCAGGCATACCCTAACCCCACCCCCAATGTCTTGTGTTCATTGGTTATGCTTATATGCATGCATACAAGTCCTTTGGTTGATCTCTTATCTACTCCCACCTTTCCGTAACCTTCCTGCTGTAATTTGACAGTCTGTTTGATGCTTTACTGGCTCTGTATCTATCCTTTTGTTCATCAGTTTATAAAGTTCTTTATTATCCACAAATGAGTGAGATCATGTGGTATTTCTCCTTCATTAACTGGCTTATTTCACTTAGCATAAGGCTCTCCAGTTCATCTAGGTTGCTGCAAATGGTAAGAATTCCTTCTTTTTTACAGCAGCATAGTATTCCATTGTGTAGATATACCATAGTTTTCTGATCCACTCATCTGCTGACAGGCACCTAGGCTGTTTCCAAATTGTGGCTGTTGTAAATTGTGCTACTATGAACATAGAGGTGCATAAATCCTCTCTGATTGGTGTTTCTAATTTCTTAGAATATATTCCTAAGAGTGGGATTGCAGGGTCAAATGGGAGTGCCATTTTTAGTGTTTTGAGGAAAATCCTTACTGTTCTCCACAGTGGCTGCACCACTCTGCATTCCTGCCATCAGTGCACAAGGGTTCCTTTTTCTCCGCATCGTTGCCAACACTTGTCATTTGTTGATTTGTTGATGATTGCCAATCTGACAGGTGTGAATGGTATCACATTGTTGTTTTGATTTGCATTTCTCAGATAATTAGTGACTTTGAGCATATTTTCATGTGTCTCTTGGCCTTCCTTTTGTCGTCTTTGGAAAAGGTTCTATTTAGGTCCATTGCCCATTTTTTTATTGGATCGTTTATCTTCCTTTTATTAAGTTGTATAAGTTACCTGTAGATGTTGGAGATTAAATTTTTATCAGTGATAACATTTGCAAAAATATTCTCCCATACAGTGGGCTTTCTTGTTGTTTTGTTGATGGTTTCTTTTGCTGAGAAAAAGCTTTTTATTTATGTAGTCTCATTTGTTTATTTTCCCTTTAGCTTTCATTGTTCTTAGAACCGTATCAGTGAAGAAGTTCTTTTGGCATATGTCTGAGATTGTGCTGCCTGTGGATTCCTCTAGCATTTTTATGGTTTCTCGTCTTATGTTTAAGTCCTGTATCCATTTGGAGTTTATTTTTATGTATGGTATAAGTTGGTGGTCTAGTTTCATTTTTTTGGATGTATCTGTCAATTTTCCCAACTCCATTTATTGAAGAGACTGTCTTGGCTCCATTGTATGTTCATGCCTCCTTTGTCAAATATCAATTGAGCATAGTGGTTTGACATGATACTGTACATAAAAAACCTGAAGGACTCCATACAAAAACAAATAGATTTAATAAATAATTTCGGCAATGTAGCAGGATACAAAATTAATGCCAGGAAACCTATGGCATTTCTATACACTAATAGTGAAATTACAGAAAGAGAGACTAAAAAAGCAATCCCATTTACCATTGCACCAAAAACATTAAGATACCTAGGAATAAACCTAACTAAGGAGGTAAAAGACTTATATGCAGAAAACTACAGGACACTGAAAAAAGAGATAGAAGAAGACGTAAACAGATGGAAGAGCATACCATGCTCATGGATTGGAATCAACGTCATTAAAATGTCCACCCTACCAAAAGCAATCGATAGATTCAATTCACTACCCATTAAAATACCAATGACATATTTCACAGACCTAGAAGAAGTCTTCAAAGATTCATCTGGAACAAAAAAAGACCCCAAATAGCCACAGCAGTCCTGAGAAGGAAGAATAAAGTAGGTGGGATCTCAATACCAGATTTCAAGCTATATTACAAAGTAACTGTTCTCAAAACAGCCAGGTACTGGCACAAGAACAGACATATAGACCAATGGAATAGAATAGAGAATTCAGATATGCACCCAAATCTTTTAGTTCTACTTGCATCCTTTGTGCCTCATGTATCAATAAATCTATATATACATATATATGGATTGATATATTATAGAAATAGATTAGGTGGCATAGATATAGACATAGATTAGATATTTAAATATATAGATTAGATATAGCTACAGATACAGATATAGATATATAGAGGTATGTAATTTTCCCTTTTCTTTAGGTTTTATAAAGAAAATTACCACTGACACATTCAGTTACATTCTCATGCCCAGCTTAGAAGCTAGTGTGATTCACATTGTGACATAGTCTGACCACTAAAAGATTCAGAGTGGAAGAATAAGAAATATCATTAAGTATACTGACAGGTAGCCTGTATTTATGAATCAAAATTCTCAATTCCCACTAGAAGTAAATAAAGGCATCTGCTACCACATTCTGTTCAAGTGAGTGCATGTGTTCTGCATAAAATCACAAAAATCAAGTGTAGTTTACAAGCTTGTGTTTGGGGAGCCAATTTTTCTCTAAAATTTAAATATTAAAGTATGTATGTTGCATATGATAGCATCCATTATTCCAAACCTAACTTTATTCAATTTATCTAAATAATTTGGTATGTTGACCTCTTCCAACTCAATTTGAGGACTATTCTATTTCACTGTATCATTTATTAAATGGGTAAATATATTAGGATTTTCATCAGTTTTGTCATTTTTAAAATGAGAAGAAGACCTACTTCATTGTATTTTTTGAGAAAATTTATTAACTGCTCCCCAAGTAAGCACACATCAGGATTCTTGTTCTGTTATCTCTGGTGGGTATGTGATATGGAGATGGGAAAACCAGTACAAAGAAATTCTTCAGTATTTTTAAAACTAGGACTCAGAGAACAAAGAATACAGAAAATAAGGACATAGGAAAACTATAAGTAAGAGGAAAACTGTCACTAACCAACCAAACAAAAAAGGTTCCCCTGGGCTACAAAAGAAATTTGTGGGTTCTGCCTGGATAAACCCGGGGTTACGATACCCTGAAGAAAAAAAGCGAGGTGATATTTCTTAGGGGACAACTCCCTACATATCATGTGTATTCAGTATGACAAAAAATTTTCTTTGTTCTGATTACTGAAGAAAAGTGGTAGAGAGGAGCCCAGGTCTGAAAGAGCCCCATGATCAGAGGCAATGGATGCCTCAGTAATAACCTCGGAGACAGATGACTGATGATCAAAGACTTCCCCATCCACAATTCTGACAACCTGTAAACTTCCAGAACAATGACATAATTCTAGAAGGAGGAAGAGAAAGTATATGAATTATAGTTTTGGAATTTCTGATACTTCAATTGAATGGAGACTCAGAAGCCAAGTACAGTTGATTTGTAGGGACTGAAATCACATCATACTTCTTGCATACCTGATACTGTGGACAGAGATTTATACTTGTTCTAAGTAGCTAGCACAGTGCTTAGCACTTTGTGAGTACATACTGAATATGCGCTATTATTATTTTCGGTCATTAAAAAAAAATAAAAGAGACTATGGTGCTTTGCCAGGAAAACCCTAAAAGTATTCACGTCTCATGTTTAGGATAACATGGAAGAGTCAAAGTAAGATAAATAAATAAAAATTGCTTTGCATTTAGACTTTCAACACTCTAATCTACAAGTTTTCTATAGAAACCAAAAAGACCAAAGAGGATACCCTGATCACTCAAACTCTCTTCCATATGTTTCCCAGCCTTAAAGCCATAATATTCCCAACGAGCTTGCTATGTTGCCTTCTATGTAAATAAAAATTAAAAACTCAAAATTATTCTGTGTCCAACCCTAAAACAGGAAGAAACACACACACACACACACACACATTGATGGAAGAATTGGTAATATTCAAAAAAATCTGAAGCTCACTTCATAGTAATATACTGATGTTGGGTTCATGATTTTAATGTAATCTGAAAGAAGTTTTAGGATACACAGAAATTCTTCTGGCTATTTCTTTAAATCTACTTTCTAAAGTGGGTCTGAAAATAAATTAGGAAAATTTATTGAGTACCTACTTCATACAATAAGCTGGAAGACACATTAATAAATTGGATCTAGATCACTTAATACTAGGAGATATAAATATGTATATAAATAATTATGATTCAGAGACTTATGTTTGTCATTCTTACTAGAATTTATAGGGGACAATATAAAGTCACTAGGTTTAGAGGTTATACAAAATAGCAATGTTATTTTTCTAAGTCTGCATGTAAGAAGCTTGGAAGTCACTACTCCATCCTAATACAAGTAAAAGGCTGAACGGACTGAAAAAATCCACAGTTCTTAGATTCATAGGGAGGGGAGAACACAGGGAAAACCACTGCTCTCAGACTAGAGAGATGGACAATTGAATACAGAATCCTGTCTTACATGAGCAGAGACTTATGAACAGGAACCATAATGGCATAGAGGTAGGGAAAATTGAGCTGTAATTAGCAAATTGCTGGAGTTTGGTGCAGATAATTCAGAGAGCTAAAACTCCAGGGATACCCAGTCATAAAGAGATCTCCCAAATATTGTGATATTTACCTCTAGGGGTTTGAACAGGTTCCATATTATCTAAGAATAAACCCGGCTGCTTCCAACAGAAGGAGAGGAAAAGGCAATATTTTGAAATATATCAAAGCACTCTGTTCTTCCAAAGAAGGCCCACCTTTAGTGGAATTTGGTAAACCAGAGTCTAACATGCTGGATGTTATCTGAGCCTAATATGCTTAAACTCTAATCTTACACATAGGAGAAAAACAAATGCACAACTTGAGCCCAATCTAGTTATGTCCAATCGCAAGAAGGGAAAAAACAAACCTGAAAACATTTGTGAAGTTCACAGTCCAGAGGCCTAGGCTCACTATGACACTGAGGCATAACCATACGGCTAGAGAATATTCCTTTCATCCAACACCACACCACCACATTACTGAAGACCATTTATTACAGTTTCTTTTACCTGGTACATCATGGATTGCTAGTGTTCCCCCCACGTCCTGCGTGGTTCAGGGTTCAGGTTCAGGGTTCGAGTTCTATAGGCGGCTGCACACAAATGAAAGTGACTAGACAAGGAAATATTAATTTGGAAATTGGGGGCCAAGCGGAAGCCCAAGAGAGGACTACACTTTGCTCTGGTCTTGCAATCCCTTTTCTTCAGGTTTTGGGATACACTCATAGCCCTTAGGTAAGCAATTCCAATAATAATTTGATGATAGCCCATAGCAAGGGTTTACATAAGACTAAAAGGTGGAAGTTCCTTCAGCTCCCTTTGTCTCAACTAGACAGTGAGTGCATGGCTCTGACCCTTGCCAGAATCTCAAGGTTGACCAGCCTTCCAGATTACTTGTCCACCTTTTTCAGCTAGTGAAGGCAATGGGCAGCTTCTAACAATGGATGACTATCAATTTTAAAAAAAGTACAAATTGCACCAAAAGGCAAAAGAAAAAAAAAGACAATTTAAAGAGAAGAATAAGTATCAGAATAAGATATTGCCAGAATGCTGGAATTATCAGACTAGAAATTTAAAACAGCTATGGATAATATGCTAATAATTCTAATGGATAATGGAGAAAGCATGCAAGAACAGATGGACAATATGAGCAGAGAGATAGAGATCTTAGGAAAGAACTTAAAAGAAATGCTAGAAGTTAAAAAAAATACTCTTATAGAAATGGAGACTTATTTTGATGAACAATTAGTAGACTGGACAAATCATAATATCTGAGAAAGAGGATATATCAATAGCATTTTTGAAAACCAAAAACAAAGAAAACAATGACAAAAAAATCAGAACATAATATTCAAAAACTGGGACAACTACAAAATGAAATGGGAATATCAGAAGGAAAAGAAACATAAAATAAATATTTGAAACAATAATGACTGATAATTTTTTGGAGAACACCAAGGTGAATAAACACCAAGGAGAATAAACACCAAGGAGAAATATTTATAGTGCAGCCAGCATGGCTCAGTAGTTGAATATCTACCAATCTATAAACCAGAAGGTCATGGTTTGATTTCTAGTCAGGGAACAAGCCCAGGTGGTAGACTCAATTCCCCCTCCTGTGTGGGGTGTGCAGGAGGCAGTTGATCAATTATTCTCTCTCATCATAGATGTTTCTCTCTTCTTCTTCTTCTTCTTCTTCTTCTTCTTCTTCTTCTTCTTCTTC
>JAAGEH010000030.1:38030894-38060233 GCA_011751065.1 Lasiurus cinereus
TCTTCTTCTTCTTCTTCTTCTTCTTCTTCTTCTTCTTCTTCTTCTTCTTCTTTTGTTCTCTAAAATAAATAAAAATGTGTTTTTTAAAAAATACATAAGCATATTATCTTTAAGCTATGAAAAATTAGAGATAAAGGAAAACCCTGAAAGAAGCCAGAGAGGGAAAAAAACTTACCTATATAAATCAAAATAAGAATTACATTATACTTCTCAGAAACCAAGCAGGCAAGAAAAGAGTGGATTATGCAAAAAAAAAAAGTCACAAATATCATGGACACAGACAACAGTATGGTTGTTACCAGAGGGAAAGGGGAATAGAGGGCTAGTAAAGGGTTGAGTGAATCAAATATGTGATGACAGATTATTTCACTTTAGGTGGTGGGCACAGAATGCAATAGACAGGTCATGCATCACAGAAATCTATATTTAAAACCTATATAATTTTATTAACCAAGTCACCCCAATAAATTTAATTAAAAAACTGTATGACATTCAAATAGAAGCTAATGTTTGCTAATTTAAAAAAAGAAAGAAAGAAACCTGGTTTAAATTTAAATTCATATATAGATTAATAGTAAGTAAATGGAGTCAAATATGCATGCAAATCTACATATAAAAAGAGCCAGGGACCATAACGTCTAAAATGACCAAAGGGATGACCGAATGCCAGGATGCATGCACAGCAGGTTCCGGTGGCCAGGGACTGGTGAGTGGGCTGAAATGCTGACTTCTCGGAGAGAGAGAGGCAGGGCTGATCAGCAGCTGCCGCAGCTGCTGGCAAGGCCCAAAGAGAGAAGCAAGGTCTGATCTGCAGCCTTCATGGCAGCTCCAGGCCTTGCCAGCAGCCACACCTCTCTCTCTCTCTTTCTGAGAGGTCAGCAGTTCAGCTCACTTGCCAGCAGCCTGGGGTGGCTGCTGATCAGCCCTGCCTCTCTGATCAGGCCCAGAGATAGGCCTAGAGACACTGACTGGCATAGAAACTGACCAATCAGAACCTAATCTGGGTGAACTCTGAAGGCAGAACCTAAGGTGGAGGCTGAGGAGAGGTTTAAAGGGCAACAGCTATTTGGTGTAAGGTGGAAGAAAGTGGTTCAATTTTTTAATGACTGGTTTGGCAGTACAGTGCATATGGCTGGCTATCAGTCCAGATATAGAGATTATGTATTTTTGTCTGCCAAGAGCATCTCCTCCTGCTGAAAAAGGCTTTCTCACCCACTCCCCATTTAAGCAATCCTATCCTATATAATATATATATATATACTAATTAGACTGGGTCAACCACCAATCTTGTGGACATCCAACTTCCTTCCAGACAAAGCCATGGTGGTAGGGGCTGAGCAGAGGCAGTTAGAGGCAATCAGGCCTGCAGGGGAGGGCAGTTGGGGGCAATATCAGGCCAGCAGAGGGTCAGGGACAATCAAGCCAGCAGAGTAGGGAACTTGGGGGTGAGATCAGGCTGGAAAAGAAGGGCAGTTAGGGGAGAGATCAGGCCAGCAGGGAGGGCATTTAGGGGCAATCAGGCAGGCAGAGGCAGTTAGAGGCAATTAGGTCAGCAGGGGAGAGCAGTTAGAGGCAATCAAGCAGGCAGGCATAGGGGTCAAGGGCAATCAGGCAGGCAGGCAAGAGGCAGTGGTCCAGATTGAGAGAGGGATGTCCAACTGCTGGTTTAGGCCTGACCCCTGTGAGATCGGGCCTAAAACCAGCAGTCAGACGTCCCCCAAGGGATCACCAGATTGGAGAGGGTACAGGCTGGGCTGAGGGAACACCACCCTCTAACCCCCTGTGCACAAATTTCATGCACTGGGCCACTAGTCTTATATAATAAAAGCCCAGTGATCAAAACACCACCTCCCCTCATTCAGACTGATTCCCCTCCACCTCCCAGAGAGTGGTTAGGGGCACCCCTACACAATACAATAGAGTGCGAGTTTGATGGGTGAAAGTCGAAGAAATGGGGGGAAAGGTTAAGGGTCTGTGGGGTTGAGGTGGTCAGCCCAGAGTATGTTGGAAAATGGCTCAAGACAGTACCTTTCTCATTGCAAACTGAGGCAGCACCAGCTACAGACTGAATGGACAGTTGTTTCATGAATGTGCTTGGGAACCAACATATTCATGGCAACAGCAGTACTCCCAAAACTTCACTGATTCCAAGTAGTAAACAGCTATCAACATCAAAGAATAGAAAAATCCTCTCCAACTAGAGGCCCTGGACATTGTAATGCAACTGAAGGAAACACCATTTAAGGAGGAGCTAGAAAAACCTGAAGTATGTGACCAAAGGATTGTGGGATTGTGGAGACGCCTGGAGCCTACCACTAGAATATGAGCCTGTTATTGCACATGTACATAGTCAGCCCTTTAGTCCTCCATCTCGCAGTATTTGGACATGACTTCTGGCAGGAAATTATTCCGATTGAGGTTTGCTGTTCCCTTGTGGCAAGGAAGATCAGAATTAACGGTTTTGTTTGTTACCTTGGTTTAAGAGGAGGGAAATGGGATAGTGACGAATAAGAAATTTTGAAGATAGTGAAGAGCAATTTGTCCAGACTGTTGAGAGATCAGAATTAGAGTTTAGTTGGAATAGAAATACTGCTAATAGCACCTGATATGTGAAATCTGAGCACTCTACTTTTAGGTTTTCCAGTTCAAGTTTTTGGAAACTGCCCATTAAAACATTACTGGTTAGAAAGTGCAGAACGCCATGGCCCCTTGCCTAGGCTGGCCCTATCCCCAAGGGAGCAGTTAGTCAGGCAGGAAGACAATGGTTAGGGGGTGATGAGGTAGACAGGCAAATGGTTAGGGGCGATTAGGCAGGCAGGCAAGTGGTTAAGGGGGATTAGGCAGGCAGGCAATCAGTTAGGAGCAAGCAGTCCCAGATTGCAAGAGGAATATCCGACTGCCAGTTTAGGCCCAATCTGCACCAAGAACTGTCCCCCCCCCCAATACTCGTGCATGAATTTCATACACTAGGCCTTTAGTAGTAATATAAAAACCCAAATAACTATGTTAATTTCAGTCAGAGCAGATTTTAAAGTAAGAAATATTATCAGAAATAAAGAAGGGAATTACACAATGATAAAACAGTTAATTCTTCAAGAAGATATAATCCTTAAATTCAATGCACTTAATAATAGAATGTTAATCTGCATGAGGAACAAATTAATAGAATTTTAAAAAGCAATAAATAAATCCAGTTAGAGACTTTGGCACCACTGTATCAGAAATAGATCCAGCAGACAGAAAGAAAATCACTAACAACATATTGAAGTCACACCATTATCAGTAACTAGATATAAGTGACATCTGTAGACCAACTCATCCAGTAATAAACATTCTCAAGTTTATATTGAACATCCTCCAAGACAGACCACATTCTGGGCCATGAAAAACATCTTAACAAATTGAAGGGTATTAAAATTATAGCATGTCTGCTCTCAGAAAACCACAAAATGCTCTTAGACATCAATAACATTTAAAAATTGCTAAAAACTCCAAAAAAAAAAAAGGGAGATTCAAAAACACACTTTGATGTAGTATATGGGTCAAAAACAAATGTCAATAGAAATTCAAAAAAATATTTGGAAGTTAGTAATAAAAATACAGGTTGTTAAAATTTTGTAATGCAGATAAAGTAGAGCTTAGAGGGCAATTTATAGGATTGAATACCCATATTAGAAAAGAACATTTATAATTAATAATCTAAGTTTCCAACTTAGAAAACTAGAAAAGGAGAAAAATTAAACCCAAAGTAAAGGTAAGAAAGGAATAATAAAATTAGAGATAAATTAATGAAGTTAAAAACAAAATAAGTAGAGAAAATTAATAAAACCAAAAACTGTCTTTGAAGAGATCAATGGAATTGATAAATTCCTAGATGACTAAGGAAAAAAAAACAATAGAACACAAGTTATTAATATTGGAAATGAAAGAGGGAAATTGCTACAGATTCCATGGACATTAAGAGGATAATAAAGAATTATCAGCTTTAAGTCCACAAATTCGATAGACAAATGGACACAATTTTTCAAAGACAAAATTTGTCAAATATAACTGGGAATAAATAAACAATCTGAATAGGCCTATTTCTATTAATGAAATTGAAACAATAATTAATAACCTTCCAAAGCTGGAAGCATAAGGCCCAGATGGGTTTACTGGTCAATTTCTAGTAAACACTTAAGGAAGAATTTCTACCAAATCTCTCTATCTCTCTCAGAGGATAGAGACACAGGAAGTACTTCATCCCTCATTCTGTGTGACTAACATTGTTCTAATTCCAAAACCAGTCAAAGACATTAAAAGGAAAGAAAAATACAGAATAATATCTCTCTCATGAGCCAAGAAGACAAAAACCTCAACAAAGGCTGAGCACATTTAATCCAACAATGTATAAAATAATTATATACCACAATTAATTGATATTTTCCATGCAAGGCTGATTCAACATTTCAAATAAATTAATGTAATCTACCACATAAATAACCTGAAAAAATAAGATAATAGCAATAGATACAGATGAAACATTTGACAGATCAAAATAAACATTCTGAGGAAACAAACAAGAGGGAGGAATTTCCTCAAGTTAATAAAAAATCTCTACAAAAATCTACAGAAAACAGCAAATTTAAAGTGAGAAACTTAAAGCTTTCCCTCTAAAAGCAGGTACAAAGTAAAATTGTTCCCACTCATCACTCCTTTTCAACAGCAATGCAATGAGACAAGAAGAGCAAATAAAAGGTATACAGATTGGGGGGTGGGGAGAAGAAATAAAACTGCATTTGTTCATAGATGACATAATTATTTGTAGATATTTCAAATTAATAATAATAATAATAATAATAATAATAATAAAGACCTGCTGGAACTAAATAATCATAGCAAGGTTGCACGATATAAGGTTACTTTTTAAAATGGCAATTATTTTCCTATATACCATCAGTGAACAGGTTGATTTATAAAATTAAAAAGGAAATACCATTTATATTAGCATCCCCAAAAATGAAATACTTAGGTTTTCATCTAACAAAATATGTGAAAAATCTCTAAGATGAAAACTACAAATCTCTGATGAATTAAATCAAATCAGAACTAAATAAATAAGTATTTCATGTTCATGGATAGGAAGACTCAATATCGGCAAGATGTCATTTCTTCCCAACTTAATATATAGTATTAATCCAATCTAAATCTAATGCCAAGAAAATTATTTAGTGTCTATCTACAAACTGATTCTAAAGTTTATATACAAGCAAAAGATACAGAATAACTTACACAAAATTGAAAAGAACAAAGTTGGAGGACTGACACTATACAATTTTAGGATTTGGTATAAAGCTAAAGTATTCAAGACAGTATGGTATTGGTAAAAGAATAGACTAATAAATCAGTGGAACAGAAGACAGAGTTCATAAATTAACCCACGTAAATATGATCAAATGATTTTTGACCATGGAGGAAATATTGTCTTTGATGAGTAGGTGCTAGAACAACTGGACATACACATGCAAAATATATGAACCTGATGACAGATCTTACTCTCCTCGCAAAAATTAACTAAAAAAGCTCACAAATGTATGTAGAATACAATTTATGCAATGTCCAGAAGATGACATTAGAAAAAAAAACCTTGATGCCTTTGGGTATGGTAATAACTTTTTTAGATACAACACCAAAGATCTGGCCTATAAAAAAATAGTTGATAAACTGGAATTCATTTAAATTAAAAACTTTTATTTGAAAGACAATATCAAGGAAATGAGAGGACAATCCATAGAGTAGGAGAAAATATTTGTAAAAGACACATCTGATAATGGACTATTATCCAAAATGTACAAAGAACTCTCAAAACTCAATAAGAAAGCAAAACTGATTAAAATATCAGCCAAAGACCTTAACAGACATTTTACCAAAGAGGATATACAAATGACAAATAAGCATGTAAAAAAAAATTCTCCTTACTGTATGTCACTGTGCCATGCAAATTTAAACAACAATGAGATACCACTACATATCTATTAGAATATCAAAAATAAAAATAAAAACAGATAACAAAGCCAGCAAGAATGAGAATCATCAGAAAATCTCATACACATATTCTTAACCAAAAGTTAATAAGGGAGTCTTTTTTATAAAATTGACTTGGGGTCCTTTTTATTTTTGGCCAAATGATTTTCCTTTAGTTTATTTTGATACCATGTGTGTTTTTCATGGGTATGTTGCTGTTAGCACTTCAAATGAAAATAATTTCTTAAAGTAAAAATTTTCTAGATGTAATTTATTTACAGGATATTTTCCCTTACGTGATATTATCCTACCCTCCTCCCTTTTTTGATTAATGGAGACTTTTGTAAAATTTTCAATGCAAACTTGATAACTTTAAATTTTAATTTTTTGTACAAAAATATGACTGCTTTATGTTCATTGCATGTTAAGCAATTTTACCATGAGATGAACTACCAATAGAAATTTTAATTAATACTTTAGAAACAGCTTTTTGTCCAGTACAATTAAATTTTCTTAAATATTCTTATTTCAATTAGCCAATTTAAATTAATGTGAAAGCTTGATTACTCTTTTACTGTCAAATTTAATACTCTACCAACAATCTTAGATTACCCTGTAAATATTAGTGGAAAGGATTATTTGCATTCTTGAGTAGGCCCTGAGCATTCCTGGTGCTAGGCTGGACTTAGATATAGGGCAGCTGCTGTCAGCCAAGTCTCTGTTACCTGGGTCCCTATCTGTGTTTATATACTTTCAGAAAACAATTCCAAGACCAACTGGACTCCTGCAACAAAGAGGAATTGACAGGTCTGCTCCAACCACGAAGACAAGAGGAGAAACAGTCCAGGGATGGAAGACATTGACGATGCCTTGCCATGCGAGCAGTCAGCAGCTGTGCTTCACTATAGGATGCCTAGGACCAAACCAGAGAGGGTCAAACCTGCATTGCCACCATTTGTCCACCATCCAGATACCACTGCTGACAGGTACACATAAGAAACTGTATGACATTGAAACTGGGACTCAAACATTTTTTGTTCTTATAGGTTTATTTCTAGTCTGCGGAGGCAAGATGCTTTTAAAGAAAATAATCAGGGGGCAGAAAAAAACAGACACAGAGGCAAAAAAGCAATGAACAGACGGTCATACTACAGTGGGAAGGCAGGGGAGATTGGGGGAGGGGGCCATAAAAAAATCAACTGAAGGACTTGTATGCATATATTTAAGCATAACCAATGGATACAAGACACTGGGGGCTGGGGTGGACAGGTGAGTGCACGTACTGGGAGGTAAGGAAGGACTCAGGAGAGGTTAATGGGGAGACAAAAAAAGGAGACGTATGTACTACTATTTGTAATACTTTAAACAATGAAAAAGGAAACAAACAAACAAACAAAACAAGAATCAATCTCCCTCTAAAAAAAAAGAAAAAGAAATTCTCATACATTGCTGGTGGGAATGAAAAATGGTATAGCCACTATGGAAGATAGTTTAGTATTTTCTTACAAAATTAAATATACCTTTATCATACCATCTAACAATCATGTTATATAGTTATTCGAAATAGTTAAAAACAACTTATGTTCATACAAAATACTGCTAATGGATGTTTATAGCAACTTTACTTGTAACTAGAGGCCCAGTGCACAAAATTCGTGCACAGGGGGAAGGGCCCTTAGTCCAGCCTGCTCCCTCTCCAATCTGAGATACCTTGAGGGATATCCGACTGCCCGTTTAGGCCCACTCCTACATGGATCAGGCCTAAACGGGCACTCGGACATCCCTATCACAATCCAGGACTACTGGCTTCCAACTGCTTAATTACCGGCCTTCCTGATTGCCCCTAACCCTAACCATTTCTGCCTGCCAGCCTGATCACCCCCTAACCACTCCCCTGCCAGCTTGATTGATGCCTAACTACTCCTCTATGAGCCTGTTTGCCCCTAACTGTCCTCCCCTGCAGGCCTGGGTCCCCCCCAACTGCCCTTCCCTGCAGGCCCAGTCACTACCAACTTCCCTCCTCTGCCAGCCTGGTCACCCCTAACTGCCCTCTCCTGTAGACTTGATCACCTCCAACTGCCCTCCCTTGCAGGCCTGGTCCCTTCCAACTGCCTTCTCCTGCTGGCCATCATGTGATGGTCATCTTGTGTCAACATGGGGGCAGGATCTTTTGACCACATAGGGCAGTCATCTTGTGTGCTGGAGTGATGGTCAACCTGCATATTACTCTTTTATTAGATAGGATAGAAGCCTGGTGCACAGTGAGGGCCAACTGGTTTGCTGTGAAGGGTGTCCTGGATCAGGGTGGGTGTTCCCTTGGGCATGTGGTGGCCTGGGAGTGGAGCCTGTGGTGATTTACAGACTGGCCATGCCCCCAGGCAACTCAAGTAGAGGCCCTGTTATCTGGGATTTATTTATATTCTACAATTAAAACTTTGTAGCCTGGAGCAGAGCCAAGCCTTCTGCTTGCTCTGTGGTAGCAGCCATTGAAACTTTGCTGCCCTAAGTGAAGGCCAAGGTGTGTGGAAAGCCTGGCTTCCTCCATTGCCAGGGCCAACCCAAGCTTCCCTCCTGCTCTCTCTGTAGTGGTAGCCATCTTGTTTAGGTTAATTTGGCTGTTTGGCATGGATGGTGGGTGTAACAGAGGTACAGTCAATTTGCATATTACTCTTTTATTAGACAGGATTGCCAAACCTGGAAGCAATCAGTATGACCTTCAATAAGTGGATGAATAGCAAACTAGTATGTTCAGACAATGGAATATTATTCAGTGGTAAAAATAAATGAGCTATCAAGCTATGATTGTTGGAGTTGGGGTGGCAGAGAATGGGGACATTCTTAGAGCACAGAGGAATTTTAGGACAATGAAAATACTCGTTATGATGCAGTAATGATAGATGCATGACATTATACATTTGTCTAAACTCAAAATGTATAACACCAAGAAAACACTAAATTTACTAATGTAAATTATGGACTTTCTGTAATAATGATAGGTCTTTGCAAGTCCATTGATTTTAACAAGTGGACCACTCTGGTGGAAGATGTTGATAATGGGAGGGTGATTAATACCTGTGTGGTGGCAGGGGCCCCCACATAGAAATCACTATACCTTCCCCTCAATTTTGCTATGAAACTTAAACTGCTCTAAAAAAATAAAGTCTTAATTAAAACAAAGCAAAACTAAAACAAAATCCTTTTAAAATTAGTGAAAAATAAACATAGAAAGTTTAGATTCCACCATTTTGCCCTAGACATTAAAGATCAAGTTGTTATGTTTTATTCAGTTTGCAGGGTTTTGGCCTAAGAAGTAAGTTGTTAAGGTGTTAATTACAAAAAAAAAATATTGTACTCTTTTAATAACAGAGTCTTATTTTAGTAAAGAATATGAGAAGGTTTGACTAATGTTTTTACTTGGTAAAATGAATTATAATGCCCCAGGAGACAGATTCTTGGGAGTAGAGAAAGCCAAAAGCTGGAAAATTTTACTGTGAAAGCAGAATAGTCCATCAAATGTAAATGTTGACATATAACACACAGTGACATGTAAAAGTAGTTGTTCCAAAAGACAGAAAGTAACAGATTTCCCTGTAGGATAATAGCATATAAGGATATGGAAGCCAAGGCAAAAAAAAAAAAAAGATTATAGAAAAGCATATGGTCAGCATGAGGAAAACTGTGTCAAAGTGAAGCTATTAGGTTCATATTTAAGAGAGGACTCCACATTTGCAAAGGAAGAGAATGGACAAGGCCATTGCCTGGCCTTTGTCTAGAGAGGCTGAAGTAGAAAATTGGATATTACTAAATATCCAGATTCTTAGCCCCATAGACCACCTTAATCCTTCCTCCCCCTGAACAAAATTAAAGGAGCCTCTAATTCACTCCCTGACTGTGTAAGAAATTCAAAGTATGGCAGGAGACCCTTAGTGTATTGAAAGGGGCCACTGAAAATTTAGAAATCCTCAACCAAGGATAGAGATCCATAGGAATTATATGCAAAGTAGCAAAGAGAAGAGCCAGAGATTTGGACTTAGAGATGTTAGATGGTATCAAAAAAAAAAAAAAGAACAAGACCTTAAGGAAGGCCAAAATAGACATGTGAATGCTACTTAAACTATACCACACAGGGATGTCTGGGTACATCAGGAAGTGTAATAGATAGAGAGAAGAATTAGGTTTTCTGCTTTGACCTACTAAAATTGAACAAGTTAAACATTTCCTAAGTTATTTGAAACCTAAGATAAATACACCTTCTTCCCCTAAGAACTCATGGTTCAAATGGAAAGGTCATCATAAATCCCAAACTCTAACCAACCTGGTGCTGAGTAATATTAAATTCTTGACCCCTATGGATGGCCACAGTTGCAGGAGTTGGTGCCTACAAAACAGTCCATAATACAAAGACAGATGTATTGAGAATATCTCAGATTCCATTTACAAAACCAAGTTATCAGTTGGACACTGAGCCCTTAGAATGATGTAGAAATAAAATTTTCCAAATCAAACATTTTTCCATTTTTCAGACATTTTAAGTCTAATAATAACTGAAGAGCCTAAACAGAAAATAAAATATGATATAGTTTATTTAGCATGACTCACCATAGCAATGATATTTCCATACCTTATAATCTGAGACTGAATCATTCATATGTGAAAGACTTTATAGGTAATTTCTATGCTTCTACAATTGCACTTTCTGTGTAAAGTTAATGGAGCTCAGAGCTACTGAACCCAAGAGAAGGAAACTAAGAAATGTAACGAGAAATGATGTACCAAATAATATGCTTGCCAGTTTACATAAATTAATTTATGCTGTGAAAACAGTAGCAAATTACATCATGTATGTGAATGGTAGCATATTTTAACTTATATTGCTATTAGAGAGATCAAGATGAGTAAATAAGCTTTTTGGAAAGTTATATTAATTTGCTAACATAACAAAAGTTTTCTAGAACTAAAGCCATATCATTTTTTTTAAACAGGGACTTTGATGATCAAACTATAAATTAAATGCATATAAAATACACATATTTGTAAGCAGGATATGATTTAATTGCTTCTTTAAAAATCACCTTTGCTGACTTATAACTTGAATGTTCCTTCCTGACATTTTAATGCACTCATGCTTCCATTTCTAGGTCAGGTACTTTCTTCTTCAAAGTATTAATTCTGTCATCATTGAACATGGAATTAAATAGATCTTGGTTACTTGTGATCAATAATATTCAAGAGCTAATCATTTACAGTGAAATACAGCTTAAAATTTATGAATAAGATAGTAAATTAGAAGAAATTACAAAATAATGTAGAGATGATTAACATGTATGCTTTACTTTCTAAAATAAACAAAATAAATAAATTATTTTGACAAGGTCATGAGTAACTTGAACCATTTAAATTCAATCTAAAATTATAAAAGTAATATAAATATTAGTCTTTTGAAAAAAAATCAAATTTATATTTTCCGAATGGGCTATGACAAAGAAATGTTGGTATTTTTCATTTGATATAGCAAAGGACACTTTAGCTAGCGTGTACACTTTCTTCAGCAACCTCTTAAATGACCTGGAAATTTGGAAGTTCTTTAATGTTACATTGTTAAAAAATTTCTTTCTACATTTACCACTCAAAATGTTTCAAAAGTACTAATTTTATTGTGCTGCCATATATAGTTGTCACATAAAATTTTTATGTCAAATTAAAAAAAATTATTTCTGAGAAGTAATCAGAGAAAATCTCCTTATTTGGAGAAAAATAAATGATTCTCATCATAATACAATTCTAAATAAACTCAATGTGCAGTTTTAAAATGAAATATTTAAAAGGTTAAAAAATATTTTAGATTTTACTTGTTTTACATCCTGAGAGATATATGCACTTTAAATGTTGGTTTAAATGAATGTTACAACATAAAAATCTAGTCCCTCCAAAAGCATAATATATGTGGGGCAGATAATATAAGGATTGTGGACTACGAGACTCACATACAACTAGGAATAAGCTCAAAGGTTTAGTTCAGAAAGTGTCCATTCTGTTTTCCTATTTCTCCTACATTTTGTGGTTCAGTTTTCCCCCTACCAAATAAAAAAATATAATCACTGAATTTCATTTTAATGTTTTAGAGCTGATTCTCATTAGTTATAAGGCTGGACACCATAATTTCAATTATGAGGATAAAGGGTACCAATTGGCCGGGACTGACCAGCAGCCCCTGAACGATGGGTGAACAGACTACTCAGACACAGTTTGATCGTGAAAGAGAGAGAGGGTCAAGGGGCTCCTGGCTCTAGCAGCCAGAGCAGCTTCCACTGCCTGCCTCGTTAGCCTTTTATTGGAATTTTTATCTTTAGATACAATCGGCAGGGTGAGTAATCTTAGAAGACACACATGTTCTCACTATCCTCTAGGCAAGGGCATCCAGGGATTAAGCATAAGGATTCCAGTAAACACCTGGGGGTCTGCTTGTGCACAGACTTGTTTGGAAAAATCAAGGAATAATTAGGTGTGTTGCCTTCAAAACTCCCCTAAGTCGAAATACTGATGAATAGGGCAGGCAGCCTTCCACACACTTCCCTTTTCTCAGAATAGTCCTCCTTACAAACTTTCCAACCAAGTCTCATGCTTCCCCACACCTGTTATGAAGAGATTACATACTGACAAAGGAAGCTGGGACACAATTTTAAGTCACTGTACTTTACATTGAACCATATACATAATTTCCAATATGTCGCTTTCCCTATATGTATCGTTCAACCTAGGAATATGCCAAGATAGAATGATTAAAGTGGTATAGAATCATACAAGAAGTAGTAAAAAAAAAAAAAAAAAGGTTGTTGGACCAAAGAATGATGTGAATATTTAGTGTAATCAAACTACAAATGAAGCTATGAATCTTAATATAGATGGAAAGAAACTTAACTGTTTTAGAACTTTATTATTATAAAATTCTAGTAGTTTAAAATATAAGTTTAGACATTCTTCCACAAACACTCATGTGTGTATTTTCACTCATCTGACCCTGTTTTCTCTTAAAACCTTGTTATGCTATATCCATTTAGAGAGGGCAGTTCAATGTTTCTTAATCAGAGTAAAAGCCATAGCAAACCAATATCCTTAGAATTTGCTAATGATTATTAAATATAACTTAATAATTATTCTAAAATGAAGGATTTTAGGTGATTAAGTAAAATTCTCCTTAAAGTACATGTCTACCACTTCAACAAAAATAACTATATAATTAATTAATTGTAACTGAATTATGAGTAATATTTATTGAATTATTTATTTTTACTTAATACTCTAAAATTACTTCCTTTATCTGTCAACTTAAAAATATAGTTAATATTAATTATTATCCAGTTCAAATGCATTTTTAATACCTGAAGTATAATTCTTAATTCTATCCCTAGTTTTCCTAGTCTCTCTGTAGTTAAAAACTATTATTATTTTCAAATCCTATCATTACCAATAACCGTAGCCCTTCACATAACCAAGGCTATGCTTCAAATCCTGACCAACACTATTTCCACAGGTCACTCTTTTCTATATAATGACTCCAACTTTCATTTATCTCCTTGAATCTATTAACATTTTTCATTGTATCCATCTTATATTTCATGGTCAGTCAGTGGCCATTATTATTCCCTTGAGTCCCTTGTTCCCCTCTCGATGACTCTATGAACCCTGCATCAAGCTCTCTACCTTCATAGCATCCTCATCTAAAGTTGAATGTAGAAGGGAAAGGTATTACCACAACAACCAGTCTCACTGTTAATACATAACTACAAACCAAAGTGCTGTCAGAAAAATATATTTATCATTAGTCCATTTATTCCCCCATTCTCTTAAATTACTATTTACAACAAGCATGCTAAACTCAAAAGCTAACACGGGCCAAATAAACAAGACTTAAGTTAATGTTGGCTGCCAAAAAACAAAAGCTTCAATTTTCATAGAAATGTAGGTTTATTTATTTATTTACTCATTTATTTATTTTTCAATATATTTTATTGATTTTTTACAGAGAGGAATGGAGAGATAGAAAGTTAGAAACATCGATGAGAGAGAGACAACAGCCGCCTCCTGCATGCCCTGTACTGGGGATACGCCCGCAACCAAGATACATGCCCTTGACCGGACTGGAACCTGGGGCCTTTCATTCCACAGGCCAATGCTCTATCCACTGAGCCAAACTGGTTTCGGCAGAAAAGTAGGTTTATTTAGATAGAGATATGTTGAATACAAAGTGTTGAAATAAATGAGTAATTGTTAACATAAAATAATAGAACATATTAATAAAATTAATATTTTTGCTTGAACATTAACTTACCAGACACTGAATAACTGCACTAATTAATAAGCATAACACAAATAATCCTATTTTTCTTGTTCTCCAAAAGCGAAATATTTCCTGTTGTGCACACCAAAGAAGTCAGTCAAAGACTAATGGTATGGCTATTGACTGCTAACATATTTGCTGCTAATATTAGTGGAGAGAAAGGGTGCACCTGTGCAGAAAGTGCATAAGGGAAATGAATGCAACAAAATTATAGTAATCAGCTATTAGCGAACATTGCAGTTTGTTACTAATAACTACAGGCCAGGTGCATGAAATTTGTTCATGGGCAGGTCCCTAGGTCTGGCCAGCGATCAGGGCCTTCTTTCCCCATCTGCCAGCTGCCAGTTAGGGTCTTCCTCATTCCACGCCAACCCCTGGTGTTCAGTGCACATCATAGTGAGTGGTTGAACTCCCAGTTGGTCAAGCTCTCAAGGGGACAATTTGCATATTTGCCTTTTATTATATAGGATTATGTATAACAGGATATTGTACATATTAAATTATAAAATTTTTATTAAAACATTTCTTACATACCATTATATTGATTGGGCCACAAAAATATATGCAGCCTGTGGGCCACAAGTTTGACATACTTGATTTACAACCTTCTTTCCTCTTCACCATTATTTCTGCTCCCATGTTCACTTTCAGATAAAAGTTTTGCTGCAAATTTCACTAAGAAATTTAACCAATAAGATGAAAAGTCCTTCTGATGCCAATCCCTCTGTTGTTGCACCACATTCCATCATCTTTCACCTCTTTGAACTTCTCTCCTACCTTAGTGAGAAAAAAAGAGAAAACTAGAACTAAGTGAGATAGAGGCAAAGGCTGCTGATCTTTAGAGAATAAAAGATTCTTCAAGATAAGAAAGAACATGTATTTTTTGAGGGTTAGAATAAAGTTTGTCAGCATCATTCCTCAGAGTTTGAAGAGGTCATATAACTTAAGAAAATTTTATATGGTGGCTGTACCAAGGCTTCAAAATTACTCAAGAATGTTCATATCTAAGATTGCCATGTATGTTTTGAAGTTTTCTCTTTCAAATGCATCATATGTTCTTAGAATATAAGCTACTCAGAAACAACTATGAAAAACTAAAAATCAGTGGGTTTTCTGTCATCTTCTGATCAACTAACTTCTAAGTCTCTTGGATTCTTATACAACCCTAAGTAGAAAGAGTGACCATTCCAAATCCAGTTTGAAAATCTCACCTCCTAACAGATGGAATTTCAGTCAGATATAATTTTATTTAGAAAAAATAATTAAAACAATGTAACAATTCTTAAACTCAGATGTGGTGATTGAAAATTTATACCTGGTACATATGTGGACAATTTCAAGGATTTGAATATTTTCATACATCACATAATGACATCTCAGACAGAATAAAAACCTTAGCATTAGTGCTAACTAATTTAAAACAACAGCCATGAGCTAAAATAAATCAACTGTGTAAAGATGAGTTCAACTCTCAAGAGTCACTGGTGAGTTGATGAATAGAAGTAGACAGTAATGAGTGTGGGTTTGAAAATATAGGTCAAAATATTTCAAAATCCTTGAGAAGAGTAAGATGACACCAGAAAAAAATTACAAAAAGGAAAAGAGTATGTCTACTTCCTTGTTAGAGGTTTTCGACAATATTAATTTCTGTGTGATTCGCTATACACCAAGGAGCTTAAAAGTGTTATTTTACATTCTTTTCCAGACTATGGTTCAAAACAACTTGAATCATCTAGATTTAACAGAGGTCACACAATACTTAATTTTAGTTTATTCCAGTGAAAAGATCCCCCCCCACACACACACTATTTTCCTATATATAGAGTTACCAGCAAGTCTTGAACAGGTGGTAGGGAAAGTTGTTTTGCATATTTAAAAAATGTCACAGGTGAAGAGTAAATTAAATATTAATACAATGGCAGTGCTGTAGCAACAGTGAGTCTCTGGAGCTAGGGAATGGTGACAATTGATAGAATGTCTGATTTTCCCAGACTTTGTTGCTCATCTTTTCTAGCTCTCCTCAATTTTCATGTATATTAAGTAGAAACACAAACACAATGTCAACCCCTCACTTCCACCCCAGATAACTTGAGATCCATGTATATCTATGTAGAGCAGACTATCTGCAGATCTTTCATGTACTGATATACCATGTACCACTCTCGGGGTTCTTGAATCCTATCCTCCCAGGCTCTTCTCCCATTGGACAATAAATTCCTGAGCCAGCCTTTCTGTCAGCAAGAAGATATTTATTGGCCTCACTCACATTACTTATCCTTAATCTTTGTTGCCAGATGCTCAGCAACATGAAGGTATCCAGGAATAAAGGGAATCTAGGAACCATTTAAGCTACAATTTACCTAAACTTTCTCCACCTTACAGAAGAGAAAATTTGGCTTAAAAAACTTAATGTTCTTTCAACAGAATCTAATAGGCAATAAAATACAAGCAGAGAATAGAACCAAGATTAACTGGCTCCTACTTCCAAGCAACTTGTGTCTAGCAGTTCTACAACTCAGCTTCAGTATCAAGGACAGAAAAGTATAACAGGGTAGCTGTTGGGTTCATAAAAGCAAGAGGATCTTTAGCTATTTTGTCATAGGCTTAGAGACTTGAAAGAGAGGTATGAGAAGGATAAAGGTAGGTCCTACCATCCAGATTACTTGAGACACAGCTGTGGTTTCGACTTTGCCTGGACTTGTTTCCTGTCACCAACCTGAAGAGAAGAAGTTAGATGAGTGAGGGTCAGACTCCCATTGCTCAAAATCCTAATCAAAAAGTTCAGTTGGGCCTGCAGGAGAGTAGATCAGGAGACTTAGAAACCTTGATCTAACTAGAAGCCTTCATACATAAACACTTCTATCTCTGCCAGGACATGATTTCCTAAAGTTTCCAACTAACCAGAAGAGCAGGATTTTAGCTAGTTATCAAGAGGAATGTAAGAGAAACTTTGGTATGGCCAGTACTCTAAACAGTCCAAAAAAATTGGCCATGATAACAAGGTTTTATAGGTTCAGCAAATCCATTCATACTCTGGGCCCAGACAAATAGTTTGGCAAGAACATACTGACAATCTCACACTCATTTCAGCCCTAAAAAGATCATTCTGATTACAATGATGGCCTAGATACTCATCAGAACACCAGCCAGCTCAACCAGTCTTAATGCATACATGTAGGATATTTCAGAGTCACTAATTATCCTAATGACCCTAGCCATCTAAGATCAGTGACCAAGACAGAATGATAAACTACATTATGCCACCATCTTAGACCTGCTGACCCTCATTGCCTCCCCCTATCTTTCCTCTAGCACCCAGGAAACTATCTACTCACACTAAGATGTTTTAGAGGCAGAGAAGTCTGGAATTACTCAGTGATCCTAGTTCAGGACCCAATTTTCCCTAAATTTCAGTATAGTGTGGTTTCCCCATAAATACATATTTTCAAAACAAAAGCAAATATATCTTGTGAAACCTACTATAAATCTTGACAAGCACATGTGCCAAGGTAGGTATAATGAATTTGAGATTTTATATAGTAATTAAAGTTGTATATAATTCTAACCCTGACAAAGGGACAGATATTAGACCATATCTTCTTAAATATTCTCTAATCTGTTTACATCTGTATCAAATATATGTTGCTCTCTCAAGAATGTCATCATTGTATTTATTCAGTACTATATTTGAAATATTTTTAAAAATATAGAAAATGAAAAAAATGTGCTAATATTTTAATAACTGTTAGATATGCTTAATTTGCATATGTTGTGATGTATAAAGATCATTCTAGCTACAAACTGAAGGCTGAGAAAGAGAGAAAGACTGCAGTTTCAATTTCCAGGTTGTACGCTAGATCCCCAGTTGGGGGCATACAGGAGGCAGCTGATTGATGTTCCACTCTCATATCAAAGTTTCTTACTCTCCCTCTCCTTTCCTCTCTCTCTAAAAATCAATACAAAATCTTAAAAAAAGAGAGAGAAAACAGGAAAGAAACCTTAGAAGTAGCTTAAACAAATAAAAATGCCTTTTCAAGGAATTAATATCTTTGCATAAAGCAGTGAGGCAAGCAATTCAGCATTTCATGCATTAATTTCTTCACAAATATTTTTTTAATTCTATATTACCTACCTGTAAATCTCCTTTTTCTCTCACTACACTGTTACCTTGAAATGGTAACGGTGAATCCCATAGGAAGATAACTTACTTTGAGAAGAAATATGAAATGGAAAAACATAGAAGTGTTGCAGATCTTGGTGAAATGTTATGTTGGTTGAAGGGTTTAATTGATGTTTTGAGCACTTCATAGGTGTTTAATAGATTTTTTTTATTATCTATATAGATGACATTGGAGAGTTATGGGAGGACAATGATAAGGAAAGATATAAGGAGGATAAGATAAAAAATGAAATGTGAGTTCATTTTGTCATTGTTTAGTGTTTGTCAGCAGAGGATATTACAAAAATAAGAGACGAAAATTCTCATCATGAAAGAATATGATGAACTCTTTATCCTAATTTGAGATAAAATTATATTCCTAAAGTTACATCTTTCTTAGAGCTGTTATAAACAAGCAACTAAATAAATCATCTCATGTTTAAAAAATAAGTATCTTCCAAAATACAAATTTTATTTTTAACCTGGCAAAGCAGTTTTGCAGCTGTCAATGAATAAATCAGGAAAGTCTCACCAACAATAGAGACATTACTTGGAAAAGAGAAATTCCAAAGGAATAATAGAAGGCATACTTAAAGATAAAAGTAATAATTTCACTGCACTTAAATATTGGTGTATATCAGCTGCATTTTGCCTGCATAAGTAGAACAAGTGGTGTGAAGATCCCCATAAAGAAATTACATAGTCTGTTAATATTACATCAATTAATAAATAAAATATAAGTAGTTTTCTGTGTTCTCAGTGAGCAAGATAAGCCAAGAAAAACAGTTAAAATTGTTTCTTGGCCAGCTCATGTGGCTCAGTGGTTGAGTATAAAGGTCACAGTTCAATTTCTGATCTCTCTGGGGCTAGATCCCCAGTAGTGGGTATAAAGAAGGCATCCCATAGATGATTTTCTCTCATAATTGGTATTTCTATCTCTCTCTCTCTCTCTTCTGCTCTAAAATCAATAACAATATTTAAAAAAAGAAAAGAAAATTGTTTCTAATCATTTAAAATTTATGGGAATTGACATTTTACAAGATTGTGTTCACATTTGATTATTATAATTTGGTAAATTGCAAGATCTTTGGGAAGATCAATCATACTTTCTCTCCTGATTTTAAGAAAGACTCCACAGGAGAGTTGTTAATATCATAGACTGCAGTCAGATTGCCTGGGTTCAAATTCCGGTGCTGCCACATACTAGTTTTGTAATATAGTTATCTGTCCCTTAGTTTTTGACCTGTAAAATGGGGAAGCTAATTGTAGCATCCATGTCCTATGGTTATTGGCAAGGAAAAAATTTAAATATACTTATAATGCCTGGCAGTGTTAGACCTTACTATAAATGACCAGCTCCTTCATGGTTCCATTCTGGAGAGATTATTTATAATTGTTAAAGTAATAATAACTAAAGAAGTGGGAATTCAAATATGAACAAGACAAACAGAAGGGTAGCAGATGGCTAAAAGAGAGATAATTCAAAAAAGAGGAAGGAAAAATAAAGAACTTGGGCTCTATGTTTGAGTAGATGGAATAAAGAAAAAAAAGAGAGAGAGACAGAGAGAGAGAGATAATGTCCTTTCCAGGAAAGAAAAAAGTGATGGCAGTCCTTTTCATTAGAATTTATATAGGCAGATCATGACTACCTCATACTTTAGACACAAATCTCTAATTAAGCTAAAATTCAATATAGTTATTAAACTCAGTACATAATACAATTAACAGCATTGTGTAACTGACCACTAGTACTTAAAGTATAAGATAAATCTCCCTTCCCCCAGCAGTCAGGTGGATTACTAACTTCACTATTTAATGGTGATTACCAGCAATCAATATAAAGGGAAGCTTTTTTTTCCGAGCCATGTCACACATTTTGAAGGATTGTTCAATTATTTTCTTCTTTCATTTCACTCAAGTAGTGGTTAGAAATCAATCCATCAAAGGCACAGGATAAAAAGTAGGAGCATGAGGTTCTATTGCCAGAAATCATCCATGATGGCCAAGGCACCCAAAGAAAGATCATAAAGAAGAGATCCTACAAGAAATTGAAAGCAGAATTATGAAAGTTTTGGCAATTTCGTTTTTGAGTGCTACAGTGTGATAAGTCTGCTGTAGATATTTGTGATTTTACTATGAATGATGGCAAAGGTTGACTAGCAACTTTGTGACCTATTATTAATTTCGTTGACCAAAGTCTAACATCAATCAATAATTCAAGGTAATTCCAAATTAAAATCTGAGCGCCTTTAATGGTGTTAAAGGAGTATTGTTGAAATATCACTCAGTCTCTATGGTTTCTAGTTCCTTTGGGAAGTAAAAGAATTCAAGCAGCCATCCTTCATAATAGCACAAACCTTCTTCAGAATAACATTGCCTCTTGGTTAATGGTAAAACAATATAAAAAAAACTAAATTCAAAACATGCAAGATTTTAAATATTGTGAAAAGAACATCTATAATAATAAAAGTATAATATGCTAATTAGACGAGACTTCCTTCTGGACATCCTTCCAGATGATATTCTGGACGAAGCTAGAGCTGTAAGGCAAGTCTGGGTCCCAGGTGCCAGAGGGAAGCTGGTGCCAGTATCTAGGGGAAGAAAGACCTACTCTTACAAGAATTTAATGTATCTGGCCTCTAGTTTATATATATAAAAACCTAAGCAACTGGAAGACTGAATGACGGTCACTATGACATGTACTGATCACCAGGGGCAGATGCTCAACTCAGTGTGCTCCCACAGCAGGAGTGCTGCTCTACTGGCTTACCTGTCCTGGTGGCCCACACTCCTCAGAAGTCCTGCAGGTCCAATTTCCAGAGAACAGACCAGTCATTAATAGACCAGCACTACTGGTACCATCCCCATAGGGCTGCAGGTCTCCTGGATGTCAGCCTCAGGCACCACAACTACTTTCCTTCCCTAGACACTCTGCAAGGAAGAAACAATATAAAAGTGGCCGCTAGGTGGATCCTAACAACTGGCACGAACATCAGCAGGACGAAACAAGATCCTGGACCTGAGGCCCAGGCCCTCTCCCCTTGTCCTTCCAGATGGGTGACAGATACAGGCCTCATGGCTAAGGAGTGCAGCTGTGGTAGTGCAAGCCTCTCCCAATTAGGACTGACTCAGAGCAATAGGAGTGGGATGAGCACCAGCAGTAGGCAGGAGTGGCAGGCAGCATTGGACGGCCAGTTCCAACCCAATCTCTGCAGACCATGGCAGGGGATCCTACTTGTACATCAATTTGTGCACAGGACCTCTAGTCTACACTAATAAAAGATACACATGCAAATTGACCATCACTCCACTACACCCACCAGCCAATCAGGAGGGAATATGCAAATCAGAAGGCCAAAGATGGCAGGTCCCAGCTGCTCCAAGCATGGAGAGGCTGGGCAGGGCAGGATACCCCATATGAGAGGGAGCGGGGGATGAAGGGATCTACAGAAGCAGCGCTCCAGCCATAGCGAAAACAAAGACTGCAGACTCTGGAATCTGCAATGAAGATGAAGATGGCAGACTCAGCCTGAGCAAAGGCCTGGGTCCCAGGTGCCAAAGGAAAACCGGTGCCAGAGGAAAACCATTGCTGGAAGCCAAGGGAAGGAAGGCCTATTGCACAAATCTCTTCATGCAATGGGCTTCTAGTTATATAATAATAGTATAAGTGATGGTGGAGCAACTGCTGACATCACAGGAAAAATTGCTAACTTATGAAGCTCAGGGTGATTCATTTGAAACTTGTGTTCACATCTGATTATTATAATAGTTGAAGCACAGAAAATCAACAAGGTGCTTTAAATGATAATGCTTTGAATCTTAAAGCATCAAATGTAGCTCTTGGAAAAAATGATGACACTAGTAGAGTTTGTAAAATTGATTCTTTTTAGGATGTTGCTGCAAAAGTCCAAGTTGAATTTAAGCTGTCATGGGGTGCTAGCATGCTACTGTTTTGTCTAAATGTAAAAATAATGGTGCTTATGCAATCTTATATTTAAGAACTATTAATTTTACCTGAAGCCCATAATTTGCTAACTGTAAAATAAAATTAGTTATATTGTTAGTTTTATTTTTCATGATAAAGCCTCAATCACACCCCCATAAACTATAACATTACGATTAAATTTTGACCTTATTTTAGGAAATTCACTTTTGTCAATTACTTTATGCTGAGTTTTCTTGTATAACAGGAACTTCATATAGATGTGTATTATGCTAAGAACTCTGGTTTTAGTCCTGATAATTTGTTACATATAATTTTGAACACAGATTTTTTTTTCTACAAGATGCTAAAGGGATTCAAAAATTCACCCAATGAGAGATTATCTAGTATTCACCTTTCCAGAGAATACACTGATGCAGAGCTCATTTTCTTTAAAATAAGAAAACATAAAGCAAGTCCACGCATCTTATATCATAACAAAAAGTTGTCCTATATTTTTTTTTAAAAAATGTGTTTCTTAGGCTCTACAACAGCGGTTCTCAACCTGTGGGTCATGACCCACAGGTTGAGAACCGCTAGCAGGGTCACCTAAGACTATAAAAAAACACAGATATGGGGGTCACTACAACATGAGGAACTGTATTAAAAGGTAGCAGCATTAGAAAGGTTGAGAACCACTGATTTAAATAATGACTATTCAAGCATGGAAATCATTGCCATATATATGTGCGCTTAAAACTATGTTATTCATTCTTAAGCTTGAATGCAATACTAGTGAAACTTTCTCAGTGAATAGCTATGGCTAAAAGGAAAGTATTTTAATAATATTCATTTTTAAATCCTTTTCACTTAAGTTCTAGCATTTTATTTGCAACTGGGAGCTCTCTCTTTTGATCTCTAATATAATGATATACTGACTTTTTTTATTAAAAAATCAGTTATTTTTCAAGTTATTTAAAATTGCTACTTAGTACATCAAATATCTCACTTTTTCTGGATAGAATTTCTTCATTTCAGTATACCATGTGTGGACAGTCTACATAGAGCCTAGCTATTTCCATGTAATAATGGAGCCTAGCTATTTCCATGTAATATTGGACCAATATATTTAATGGTCCAACACCAATAAATATAAAATTGCCTTGAAGGTGTCATCTAACACAGTCAACTGTGCCACCTGTTTAGAGAACTCTTTGTCATCCCTAGGCTTAACTTAAATATCTGAATAATTCATCAGAACTCTCAAAGAGATTGAGAATTAGTGATCATTCAAGATAATACTATGCTAAGCACTGAGCAGTGTACAAAGCTACAGGAGACAAGCCAACAGACAATCAGTCTGAATGAGTTCTGAGGCAAGCTGATGCATAGAAAATAAATTGTATCTCTTCTTTCTGTCCAGTATATGAATTAGTTTCAACAAAGATCCAGCAACAATTTGATATATTCTTTCCATAAATAACAGTAGGGTCAAACAAATTAGAACACAAACTGAATTCAAAAACAGGCACAGATAGACACAAAAATGGAAAAAAAAAAAACTCTGTTAGGTACATCTGTGGCCTATACAATTGTTAAGTAAAATGTGGATTAACAACTAAATTGTAATCTTATATCAGTTAGAATCTTCAGCAAGCAACTAAAAAGTGCCTCCCATAGCATTTAGACAATCAATAAGTGGTAGAATATCAAATTAAAACAGATAATTAAAAAAAAAAAAAAAGCTCAGCCCCAGTGAGTGGCTTAGTTGAGTGGCTTAGTTGTTGAGCATTGACTTATGAACCAAGAGGTCATGGTTCGATTCCAGGTCATGGCACATGCCAGAGTTGCTGGCTCAATACCCAGTAGGGGGTATGCAGGAGGCAGCTAATCAATGATTCTCGTCATTGATGTTTCTATCTCTTCCTTCCTCTCTGAAATATACCATATATCAGCTGAAGTAGTTCAGGAATAGCAGCTACAAGTACCTGGAATTAAGAATTAATGAGAAGTCTTTTGGGGGCAACACCAACAGGACCATTCAGCATCGACAATTTTTTGTTTTGTTTTTGGTTCTTAGCTTTAGGAATCAAATTCTAAGAAAAGAGAATCTAGCTGGCTTGGATAGTGGCAAAATCACTGTTCTCTTATCAGTAGGAAGAGAGATAGATGTTGAAAATGCAGACCAACAAATGTTTACAACCTATTTCTGTACAAATTGAGACAGGCAGAAAAAAAAAAGAGTAGCAAAATCTGGATAATGTAAGAAAACTCATCTGAACTGGAACAGAATAATTCTTTTGGCCAAGATAGAGAGATAAAGGGAAATAAGTTCATTTCTTAGAGGAGTCAAATTAAAAATTCATTGTCAAATAATTCTTATTAACTTCATAAAGTCAGATGATAAACTCTCTTCTCCAGGCATATTTATATTTCTGGACATGGTTTATACCACAAATTATGGCAAGGAAAATTCTGATGGTCAATGTTGATAAACCAGATAAACAAGATCACTTACAGCATTTTCCTAATCTCGACTTCCTTCTGCCTGGCTGGGCTCTCTGTGGTTTGTTCAACTGTGATCACAGCAGCACTGTGACTTCAAGAGAGATGAAAGAGCACTCCCATTATTCAACTACTATGGGCAAACCTAGGGCATGAACCCGTATGTATTGTTACCAAGTTCAATTGTTCCACTGAAAGAAAAGGCTTCCTCTTTTACTCAGCTAAAAGAAAGGTACTATATGACCATAGAAGAAACTCCAATGAAGGAAATTCCATGGGCAATTTCCACTGGAAAAAGGAAGATGTAATTAGAAGACTCACTTGACAACTAGACTAGAAAACTGAAAGTAGAGTCCCAACACAGCTGCTCTGTTTTTTTGCTATTTGAATCCTAGCAACAACATTCTGCTAACTGCATGTTAATTGTACAGTGTGTAAGACATTATGTCTTAGGGAATATTGTTGGGTGGGCAGGTTGATCACGTTAAATTGCTTTCCAAGTAGAAAGCTAATTTCAGTTTTCTACAAAACATGCTATTTCTCACCTGTATTTAAAATTTAAGAATTTTTCTTTCTTTTATTTATTTTTCCATCACCGTTAAGGTATTTTTGAATCTACTAAGAAACATTATAGTTATTACCATTTCCGTAGACCATAAATTTACTCCTAGCAGAAGACTCTTAACATATTTTTATCATATTTCCATCTTCACACCAGCAAGAGAACACTTGCTAGGAGCAATGGAGGTACACAGAAATAGCACATTGTTCCCAATTGAACACATAGCTCTAAATGTTAGAACGCAAAAGGAGCTGTAATATTGCTAAAAGAAATGTCAAGTTTCTTTTCACCAAGAATTAGTTAAGTTTTTTTTTTTTTAAAAAAAAGGACCATCACATTTACATTAATATAAGGCATAGATTCACAAAAAACGTGTAGGTTTGGGTCTTAGGGGCCTGGCTTACCGACCATCCAGAAACACCATGTTCAAAAGAACATGGTCTCTGAGTCCAGATGAATGGGTATGCACCCCAATTCAGCCACTCATGCTCACTGTGATTCTAGGCATTATGCCTAATATCCCTAAGCCACAGTTTTTATCATTTATAAAATATAAAATATAGGAGGATGTGTGTGATAAAATATTTTATGTTTACAAATGCATTCACAGTGTCTGAAACGTATCAAGTATTCACAAAATATTAGTTATTATTTTGTACATTGCTGAACCTACCTCAAAACTGATTTCATCCATAAATTGCAAATAATAATTGATTATTTTAATTGCTAGAGTGTTATTGGGACCAAATGAGATAATATATGCAAAACTTGTAAAACATGAAATAGCATTTAAAACACAGTTATAATAGTAAAATCTTAAGTAAAATAGTGAAGTCTAAAAAGTAAACAGAGACTCACTCCTGATTTTTCCTAAATTACCTCCTGGACAATGAAGTCAGAAAATAGTATAGTATTTGAAATAAAGAATACCTACCAAAAAGATATATGGGATTCCTTGTATTTGTTGCCTACCAAGTCTTAACAATTTGCAAATCACTGACCCATAAAATGAAGCATACTCTTTAAATATGAGAAGTTAAGGATAGATACAGGGATACAGGTCTACCTTCAGAGTTTGAGACAAATGCAAATAAAAACTCCTTGAAACAATTGAAAAGATCAAAATTGAAATCAGCTATTTTTAGAAAAGCCTTGAAGCTCTGACTGTATAAAGTTTATCAGATACAGTGAAATGTATCATTGTGATATAAACAGTATCTTCCAAATACAAGTTAAAATGAAATGTTCTTCAAAACAAAATAAGTTTGTACAATAATAATAATATGCAATGAATATGACATTCTAACAGAAGGGCTATATTCTACATGGAGGATAGGAAGCAGATGAAAAAAGATAAGGATCTAACCCAACACTAATACACAATGACTATGTCCCTGGCCTGGGGGCAGTTGTTACATCAAGATTCCCTAGGCTGATGGAAAGAGTCCTTCATACAATCTCTCTTCTCTTGCCCCCTCTCCCTTCCCCCATACCCCCTCCCACTTCCCTCCTCCCCTTCTCTCTTTTTCCCTCCCCCCTCCCCTCTCTCTCTCTCTCTCTCTCTCTCTCTCTCTCTCTCTCTCTCTCTCCTCTCCCTCATTTGGCTCCTTTAAACTAATCAAATGCATTTACCCACCAGAAGTGAACAATAAAGATAAAATTGGTCATGTATTGTGTAAGTGCCAAGTGAATCTATTGGCATTATTGGCATTCTTATTTATATATCATATGTATAGGCATGTCTAGTAGTGACAGAGAATTAAGTCACATGGCATTTATGGCATTTCATGTTGACTAGCAAATGACTCAACCTGATAGATGCTACCTGAAACAGCTGGATTGCCTCTCTCTATAAACTTTTGCAGGCAGCAGTATATTTTATTCACATTTATAGATGTGAATAAAATCAAATACATATAAAGACCCTTATTGCATCACTAGTAGTGTTTAAGTTAGAAATAAAGTGGAGGTCTCTCAGGTGTGATCTTTTCAATTACATTATATAAATATCAAATAGGATAAAAATAAGTGGGAAAGGAGGGAAAACAATGGGAGGAGAAAAAAAGAAAAGTAAAGAAAATATTGGGCTTTCACATTGGAATATGTTTTCCATGTCTTAAAACTTCCCTTTTATTTCAGTATTTTTGCATGATTTTATGCTGAAATATCATTTGTTTTTTGATATTTCACACAATCACACACAAATAGACTTAAACACTTAAACAACTTACTCATTAGAAATAAATCATTCAGAACACTTAGATGAAGGTAAGAATAGCGACATTTCTCTTACTTTCCTTAAATATCTTGTACAGGCAGCAAGGTCTTTAAGAATATTCAGTTAAAATAGGAATAATAAATTGTCAACAAAAATCACTAAAAAATAAAAGGATGTAAGTATGGGAAAATATCCTAAGAGATATGCTTTACTCTTTCAGGTACGTGCACAGACCAGACGGCCCTAGAGTGACCGCCAATGGCCCATGCCTTTATGTAGTTATCCCTTCCTTTTGAGTATAGATGAGATTATGATTCATTTCTAATCAATAAAATATGACCAAGGTGATGAGATGTCACTTCCTTCATTACATTATGTGTGTATGTGTGTGTATAATGTATAATATATAATTATAAATAAATATAATAGAAATTATATATAAATTTTTATAAATTATACCTACTTATTAATTGTACCACAGAAACGATAAAATAATAATATTGTCCTGTTTTAAGCTATTGATTTTGTGATACAACAACAAAAAACTAATACAGTTTTGTTTTGTTTCATTAACTCTAGCATAGCCTAGTAACTCTAAGAAATTTTCTCTGCAGTTACAGGATAAAATAAATATTCCCAAAATAAAAGCCTAAGTACATTAATATAAGCTACTCAATTTGGGATAGGTTGCTTAATTTTGTAAGCTTCAAATTTCTCGTGTATAAAAATGGCAATAATAACTACCTTTCAGGTTTAGTGTGAGGATTCGAAAAAAATATATAAAAATGTGCAGCACACAATAGGCATTCAAAAATAGCAACTCAAGAAATAGTAAAAACCTGGCCTGTTGGTTGGAGCCATGGGAGACAGGACATATCTTAAGCCACAGATTTACTTTCAAAGAGGATGATGTTGGGCAGTGCCCTCAGCGGATCTGTCTCTTGCTTCAGTGGTGTTTGACTGAACAGACCCAAGGACACCCCTTCTTCCAGCCTCCGACCACTCTCCTGTATCTTATCCAGTTACCACTTTCAGACCCATCTCTGGGTCCAGCCAACATATTGTGTTTGTGTGTGTGTGTGTGTGTGTTTGTGTGTGTGTGAGTGTGTGTGTGTGTGTGTGTGTGTGTGTGTGTTTTCTACCTTAACTCCTTATGGCCGAACAACCATGAGCTACCAAATTCATCAGAAATATTCCAAAGAGATAGAAGCTGTGGTCACCCATCTGGCTAAGCTGTATCTGCGGGCCTCCCACACCTACCTCTCTCTGGGCTTCTATTTTCAACCCTGAGGATGTGGCTCTCAAGGTGGGTGGAAGAGGTGATGGAGAAGAACCAGGAGGGCGGGCACTGAGCTTCTCTTAAAAATGCAAAACAAGCATTGCAGCTGCATTTGCATTCTCTCCCAGGATGTGCAGAAACCTTCCGAAAATGATGGGGCAAAACTCAGAGCTCTCGCTGAGACCGGTTTGGCTCAGTGGATAGAGCGTCGGCTTGCGGACTGAAAGGTCCCAGGTTCGATTCCGGTTGGGGGCATGTACCTTGGTTGCGGGCACATCTCCACTGTGAGGTGTGCAGGAGGCAGCTGATTGATATCTCTCTCTCATCGATGTTTCTGACTTTCTATCTCTCTC
>JAAGEH010000030.1:38062833-38111987 GCA_011751065.1 Lasiurus cinereus
CTCTTCTTACTGAGATTTACTGAGGGTCGAATGCCTTATATATTCTCAGTGAAAAATCATTTCATAGCTGTTCTGAAAGTTAGTGAAATTATTGAGTATAAAGAATTCAAATATATATAGATAAATTCAATGGTATATTAATTTTATTACCTGTATTTTCTGGCATATAAGATGACCCCCAACTTTTCCAGTTAAAATATAGAGTTTGGGATATACTCGCCCTATAAGATGACCCCCGACTTTTGAGAAGATTTTCCTGGGTTAAAAAGTAGTCTTATATGCCAAAAAATACGGTAAATAAAAGTGAAGTTCAAATTTCTCACTATCCTATATAAAAAAAACCCTAATATGCAAATAGACTGAACTGCGGAATGACCACCAGGAGTCAGACACTTAATGCAGAAGCTAGCCCCAGGCCACAGGCCCTGACCAGCAGTGGGAGTAGGGGAGACAGGGCCGACGAGTGGGTGGCACCAGGGCTGGTGCCAATAGTGGCCCCTATCGCCCTGCTGGTCACCCCACAGATCAGCCCTGATTGCTGGTCAGGCCTAGGGACCTTACCCAGGTACGAATTTGGTGGGCCTCTAGTAATCTCATAATTTTAAATGACAGAGCCACACATTTAATTTACAGTGGTACCTCGAGATATGAATGCCCTAACATACAAGATTTTTGAGATACGAGCAGTCGAGCGAGCGATTTTTGCTTTGAAATAAGAGCAACATTTGAGATAGGAGTAATCGCACGGATCGGCCGGCTGCACAGGACCCACCAGTTTACCGCGACTCGAGCGTCTCATAGTTTCCCACGCCTCAAGGTTACAGAACGAATTAAACTCATATCTCGAGGGACCACTGTACTTCATAATTAAAACCAATAATCCACCAAACAGAAAATTATAAGACTAGATTTATAACCACAATAAATATCACTGTACATATGATATTTAGAATAAAATCGGGTATTATATTTATCTTTTAAAGCCTAAAAATATTAACATTTTCTTAAAAAATAACGTTAAAATATTTTGACAGATGCTAAGGATTTCTAGAGTTAATATATAGACATCTATAATGAACTTAATGTATATTTTCATATTTATAAGAAGTTCCAAAGCCTAGTTTATTTCAACATAGTAAATTTGTAAGGACTTCAAAATATATTTGAAAAAAAAAAGTAGAATGGCTTTTTAAAGTTGTCTGTGTTTCAGTAGGCATCTTGGATTTTTCTCAAATATGCCTCACAACATTCTCCAAAAGTATCAATCAAGATGAAGATGTACTAAGAGATTTATGTGGAAAAAAATACATTCTGCTACTGGTCACACATATGTTTATGTCAAAACAAGGATTTCTAATGACAGAGACTCAAAATATCCAGAGCACATGTTTATTAAGAAATGAGTATTATGCTATTCCTTGAATGGTATAAGAAAGCTTATCTTTTTCTACAAAGCCATATCTCTCCTCTTCCAGCAATGTATATATAAAGCATTAATCTATCTTGGGAACTATTTTATAATCTCGCTCCTCTTTCCAAGATAACTATGGTCTAACCACAGTATCCTATTTGCAAGTTCCTCAATGTACCCTATACTTGCCTGTCACTGGCTTAAATCCCTGTCTTTCCTCAGCCTAGAATATTTTTCAAATACCCTCTTTCTTCTTCCTATCTGGACTTTATAAATGCTTTTCATTCTTCAAAATATAGCAAAAATCCATTTCCCCTTTGAAGTTCCCAGTCACCACAACAGAAATTAATAACACCTTTCATGGGGCTCCCCAGCATTGTGTTTATACTTAACTTTTGACACCTTTCACTTTATGCAATGTGGTATGGTAATTTTGGAACACATTTTTCAGCCCCACTAGATTGTAAAGTTATTTAGGTCAGGGATAATACTGTAGTAAACATTGGCTGAATTTCATTTAATCCCTTATGTTCTGCATGAAATGCACAGAAAAATAATTAAAATACTTGTCTGGCTCTTCTTATTAAAATATACTGCTCCCCCACTTCATAATTATTCCCATAAGTACATGAACTCTGAGATACTGTTCATGAACATAGGCACATTATAAATATTTTCTGATGAGCTTTCCGCTAATTTGAATTGCCTATAAGGATTGCTTTTCTTTTTTTTTTTCCTGGAACCCAGGTATAAATTCACAATAAATTGTTTTCTTTGCTACCCCTCAACCAAATTGTTAAGTAAATTAAAATTTATAACCTTGTCTAGATCAGTAGTTATCAACTTTTTGGTAAATGGGTATCTCTTTTCAATACCAAAAATGTCAAGACTCTGTCATTGTTTTGTCTGCTGCTGCATTCTTCTAGCTCAGTGGTCTGCAAACTCATTAGTCAAGAGAGCCAAATATCAACAGTAAAACGATTGAAATTTCTTTTGAGCCAAATTTTTTAAACTTAAACTTCTTCTAACACCACATCTTCAAAATAGACTCGTCCAGGCCATAGTATTTTGTGGAAGAGCCACATTCAAGGGATCAAAGAGCTGCATGTAGCTCGAGAGCCACAGTTTGCCAACCACTGTTCTAGCTGATTCTTTCAAATCCTTTACACTAATATTTCTTAGAGCCCAGTAAATTTTCAATCAATTGACACTACCACTTATTCAATGTCTTTCCCATGCACACCTTCCATTTGTTCATTTCTCTCCTCACTCAGCTTAGAGTCTATGATTCATCATTATAGTTCTCCCTTCCCTACATCCTCAACTCACTTCATTTTATAAACCAGGCTAAATCCCAATCCTGATTAAACCCAACTCTCCTCATCATCTTCCCCTGCCTCTGAGCAGGTGAAAGTGGCTGCAGAGAGACACTGAGCTAGTGAGCTCCTGCCTCTTAATCATTTATTAGGATGAATCCAGTAGAATCACTAGTGAAGCCAGAGAACCTCACTGACTCATCCTGCTCTTTTATTCTCAACAGATGACCTGGTTTCATATTTCACTGAGATTTTGTACTTGCTCCCCCCAAATTTACCAAATAACCTTCATTTTCAATTTTACCCTTTGCATGTCTCTCTGTTACACTGGATGAAGAACAAGTACAGACTCCCACATGGGAAGAAGGAAAGAGTCCCACAGAATGGATTCCCACATGGGAAGGGGAAAGGGGACCCCTGAGTTCCTTTTTCCTATGGCTTATAAAGGCTGCAGATCCTGGTGCCTTGATATCCCCTCTGATTGGTCACTATTCCCTTAGACTGGTTACTATAGTAACTCCTGGGCTCAAAGGTGGAACCTCACATGGGACAAGTGAGGTTCTCCCCCTTCCTTCCTTATTGTTTTCCTATTCCCTTTGGGCTTCTTCTTCACTCTCTGAATGAAAGGCTTTTTTCTCTTTATTCTGTAAATATAGACCTTTTGCTGTTCCCAGCTCCCTCATTCTATGAATATGTACTTGTTTGTTATAATAATATAATAAGGATAAAATATAAATATAAAATAAGAATTGAGTGTGACATATTAGAGAGTGAAATGAAGTGTCAATGCCCTTAAAAGAGATACACATGTGAGAAATAGATAAAGAAGTTTGTACCCCACATGTAAGACCAGATAGCAGGACTCCTGGGACCCTCTGATAAGACACACTGAAGAATCCTACTTGAGCACATAAAAAGGAGCAAGCTCCAAGGGAGAACAGAGCCGCTTGTCTGCTCCTCCACAGACCGTCACTCTCCACTCCCCTTCCTGCATCCTGCCCGAGCTCTGAGCTCTGCCAAGGACCCTGGGTCCGAACTGTGAGCCACAAGCCTAGGCCTCAAGAGCCGCAGCTGCAACGTCCAACGTCCAGTGTGTGTGTCTGTCAGCAAGGATCTCCAGGTGGCCTGCCGAGGTCTGGAAACCACCACGACTCTGGTAAATAAACCACATGTGATTCGTGCATTGCATGTCTGTCTCCTGTGTAATTTATGCTTGGCCAATATTTAATAAGTGCCTTGAGTCATCCATATAAGTCTAACCTATTAGCAGAGGATACTTTTGGCCACCTGTGCTTGCATCCCTAGAGGAGAAATTGGGACACTGCTGTAGCTTTCCAACTCCCCCATCCTATGGAAATATACCTTCTGCTGCTCTGCAGCCCTGTGCTTCCTCCATGGCCCCCTTAATTTCCAACATTTCTAAAATTTCCTAAACCTGTCCTATCTTACCCCTAAAATTCCTGTTTCACTATGACCCATAACACAAGAAAGAAAGAAGAAAGAGACTTAGGGTGTGCCCATGTAAAGTTAGACACACTGGTGTTCATAAATTCCCAAAATAGATGTTTATTGGCTAGGATGGCATAATGATATATAACATTAGAAGAAATTTAATTAGACAAGCTTGCATTCAAATTATGACAATAACTTTTACTAGTTTCCTGACCTTTATCATATTAGTTAAGTTCTCAAACCCTACATTTTCCCATCTCAGTCTTACAAATAAAGGTTAGGATAGTGGTCGGCAACCTCATTGATCAATAGAAACAAATATCAACAGTAAAATGATTGAAATTTTTTTTGAGACAAATTTTTAAAACTTAAACTTTTTCTAATGCCACTTCATCAAAATAGACTAGCCCAGGCCGTGACATTTTGTGGAAGAGCCACACTCAAGGGGCCAAAGAGCCGCATGTGGCTTGCGAGCCGTGGTTTGCCGATCACTGGGTTAGGACATTATTGAGCATTTAGTAGGTATCCCATAAATGTTTATATCTTCCTCTTCTGTTTATATAGAGGCTGAGCCTTAATGTCATACTGAGTAAAACATATGGCAGAAATGTCATATCTACACACTGCTCATCAGAAAACAAGAAAAAAATAAACAGACACATTAACTAAAGCATGCATATTTGCATTCATTTCATTGCATTAAAACAAGAATTTTCAGGGAATATAGGCAGGCATAGGGAATTTTTAGAATTGGGGTCCATAGAAAAACACAGGGCTACAGACTGGGAGAAGGTACATTTCCATAAGACAAGGAAGCCAGGTGCAGCTATATTTCCATAAGACAAGGGAACTGGAAGTAGCCCAAAAGGTCTATATTTACAAAATAAAGAAGGAGGAAGAAAGTCCAGGGATGAATGGGAGAACAATGAAGGAGGAGGACCTCAGTAGTTACTATAGTAACCAATTCAAAAGGAAATACTGACCAATCAGAGGGGATATCAGGGCACAGGAACTGCAGCCTTTATAAAAGTGGAAACAGGAAGTTGGTGGGACCTTGCCCATTCCCCATGTGGGAGTCCATTCTGTGAGACTCTTTCCTTCTCTCCACATGGGAGTCTTTACTAGTTCTTCAATAAACCTCCAACTTTGCTATACTTTCCTCTGTCCGTGAATTCATTATTTGACTCCAGTGGTCAAAGAATCTGGATTCCAGTCCAAAATTTCCCTATCAACATTCTGAAATTTTAAATTTTATTTGAAATTACTATCTTAACCCCATCTGAGATATGAACATAAAACTACAAAATAGTTCATTTTATATGAGAATATATGTAAAGAATAGTGCACAAAGTACTCCATTATGGGAAGCCTGGAATTTCTTTCCATTATTCCTGTCATTGCTTCAAATACCATCACCAGCTTACAATAGTGCATGCCTGGTGTTTATTTCACTGTTATGACTTAACTGTATAGTCATATGGTTTGCAGAGCAGCCTATTCCTACCTTTCCAGTCAGTAATTACTATAAAAGGTCCCTTCAAATAAAGGCAAAGATAAAAGATAGGAACAAAAGCCTGCCTCTGCCAATGACACTTGAAAAGTTGGCCACTTAAAAACGTTATCAATGGGGAAATTTGAAAGCCATCTTTCAAATCCTGATGCCTAGAGTTACCATATTGTGACAGGCAATTTTAGAAGAGAGAATAAATCTTAAAAAAATAAATAAATAAAATAAGAATAAATTTTCCAAGCCACTTTTTTCTACAAATTGCAGACTTATTTCCTCCTCAAATTATAGCCTTCACTCTTGTTTAATTTTCATTGTCCTAATAATTCATCACAGTAGGCTTCATGTCCGTGTGACAGCAAGAAAGAAACTTTTTCTGGTACTCAACAAATTCATATTTGAGGAAAAGATGTATTCAGAATAAATAGCCATAAAATTCAAGCCCAGATTGCCAGATAATGTTAAAATACAGCTATATAGATAATCAAAGAAGGCTGCTTCAAATGAAATCCTATATTATCTATGATTAGTATTTAATTTTTCAATTCCAGTTAATTTACCATTACTAAAATGGCTATGATTGAAGTTGACCTCAGTGTCTCTCTTATTTCACTAAGACCACAAATAAATATATAATTAAAAATATCAAATGCTTATCATCCTATTGATAGAAGTTGAAAGTTAATGGTTAAATAATAGTAAATGATACTATCTTTTTTTTTAAATTTAGCATATCCAGTCTACACTCTATTGCATAGAAAATGAAGAAGTAAATGCTAGGAACAACAAAAGAAAATTTGGAATATTAACTTAAATTCAGCTTTCACTGATACATCTTAATCCTCTTGCCCATCTGTCAGACCTTTTAAAGATGTGCCTTTATATACAGCTGTTAAGAGCAAACATGTCCTCAAAATAATACTTGCTCTATCAGGATGAAAAGACCCTGAAAGCTGGGCATTTATGATTTTAACTAGAAGCCTGGTGCACGAATTCATGCAATGGTGGGGTCCCTCGGCCTGACCTGCAGACATCTCATGAAGAGTCTCAGATTGTGAGAGGGTGCAGGCCAGGCTGAGGGACCCCACTGGGGCATGATTGGGGCCAGGGAGAGACCATTAGAGGCTCCAGGGCATGTCTGGCCCATCTTGCCCATCTGATCACCCGGACCCCAGCAGCAAGCTAATCTATTGGTCGGGTGTCTACCCCCTGGTGATCAGTGAGCATCATAGCAATTGGTTGAATGAAAGGTCGGACACTTAGCATATTAGGCTTTTATTATACTAGAGGCCAAGTGAATGAAATTTGTACACGGGCAAGGTCCCTAGTGGCTGCCAGCTGCCAGCCAGGGCTTCCCTTCCCCCCACTGCCTGCCACCACCACCAGCAGGAGCAGGATGTGGCTGGGGTAGGGTCTGTGAGTGGTTAGCTGGCCAGCCCAGCCCCCTGGTCAAACTCCCAGTTGAAGGGATAATTTGCACACTATGCTCTTAATATATAGAATAGGATTGATCATTATAAACATCACATATAAGCTTTAGTTTCCATTTGTCTAATGAAAGAATAGCAAAGTAAAATAACTTCAGGTGCCAGACAGAAAATGTACATTTAAGATTCAGAACAGTGGGCAAATTTAGGAATAGGAGAGGGCATGATCTTTGAAAAAGTATTATCATTTAAAAATATATTAAGTACTCCAATAGATAAATTTTTTTAGTCACCAGTTGTTGTTTTTTACCCCTGGTCTCCATTTTGTACTTTACTGTGAAATTACAGACTGAGCAACCACATTTAGGAGCAATTATAATTGACATAGAGCATTAAAGGTCAACCATCACTGTTGAAATTTTTTCTTGGTCATTTCTTAAGGTTGAGTAAGCCCCTTAAGATGTATAAGCAAAGGCAGAGTTGCCAAGTGTAATGAAAATACTGATCTGTAAAGACAATATTCTCCTCAACTTACATAGAATGCTGACATTCTCATTCCATCTTCTGAATGACAGGTGTGGCATTCATATTTTTCTGATTGTCATTGAGCTCCAATAGATGACCTCTGTGTCCTCAGGAGTTTCTGGAGTTCATAGCTTAATTTAGATTATGCTCCAAGAATACTTTTAAATCCTGCAGAACTAATTAACAAACCCTAGCCTAACTCATTTTAGATAAAGTTAATATACCACAATGGAGGGCATTCAAATATTAAAACTTACTTACACAGGACACAGTACTTTATCCTGTTTTAACATAATGTGAACTCATATACTCATAAGTTCTTTTCCAGGATGTGGAAATCTGCCTAACTTATAACTTATTCTTTACTAGGGTTGTTCATAAATTATCAAACACCTGAAAAGAGGTTGTAAACCTTGGCACAGTAAATTATAGTCTCATAGTTGATTAGATAAGGTTAAAGAATTAATTTTTTTCTGAAGGATTCAAATGTGGTAAATTGAATTTTAAAAGAATAATTCTTGTTTAGAATTTTATTTAAACTTTCTGTATTTTCTTAGCATGTAAATGGTGCCTGCTTCTCAATCGTGACACACTGAGTTCTAATTTAGGATTGCTTCATAGCTCTATGGATGGGCAAATCCCATACAAAGCACTCATTTTTAAAAGTATAACTTTGGTAATAAAAATAACAAAAACTAATCTCTGTGTTTATTATGAACATGACCAGAAATATTCATTCATATGTTCACTAGACTGCATCCTCATTTTTGGCCAGCTCAATTGAATATAAAATGAAGTGAAAGAATTAATTTGTATTGGGGGGGCATATATTCTCTGAGAGTTTATATAAGAAGTAATGATGCAAACCTTTCTCCTTAAATGGAGAAACACCTCAAGAAAATATAAAATTTTAAATATAAAAGCAAGATGGAGAAATAGACTTGTGGTGTTATCTCAAATGATTCAATGAAGGATGCAAGACTGCCTAAAGCCATCTGTGGTGCCATAAGATACTTGGTCTTTGATCCTGGTTGTTGGCACAGAGTTCCTAAAATTCTTGAAATTTAATAAGTGAGAAAGGTGGGAGAATCCAAGATGGCGGCATAGGTAAACACCTACACTGCTGTCTCGCACAACAATTTCAAAACTACAACTAAAAGACAGAACGGACATCATCCAGAACCACAGGGAAGCTGGTGGAGTGGAAATTCTACAACTAGAGGGAAAGAGAGGGGCTCACGGAGACCCAGAGGAGCTGCAGAAAGCTGAGGTACAGAGACACACGCTAGGAGAGAGCGAGTGACAGCGAAACTGGCTGGCCTTCTCTGGCGGGAAGGAGACAGAGACTCTCAAGGGCATTGAACTCCTTATCCTATGACACTAAACCTCTGATAAAGCCAAAATTCATACGGGGGTGGAGTTTGGACTGTGAAGGGAGAGAAGTGCACGGAAATTTAGGAGAGTCGCAAAAGAGCAGAGGTCTGATGGCGCGCACGCACTGCGCCGCAGAGGACAGACCACTGATTGTGCTGCTGGCTTTCACGAATGGGCAGGAGACAGACCCTCCCAACTGTGCCACTTCTAACTTCACTAAACCCCAGTTTTGGGCGAAACCCTGGGGACCCAGACTTGTGTGGTCCCGTAGCACAGGGGAGCCGGAAAGGCAGCAGTCTAGAGGCACTGCAAGAGAGAGCACACGCGCATGCACAGGGACCGCTCCAGCGACTACCCAGTCACGTGAGACTCAGGAGCTGTGAAGGGCGGGCCCGACTGGAAGGCAAGGCAGTCCCTTAAGCCCTGAGACTCCACCCATCCCAAGCTCAACAGAGAGGCTTCTGCGGTTTTGCAAGTCTGGTATCATAAGGCTGAATCCAACACAGAAGTTCTCCCAGCATAGTGAAAATGCCGAGACAAGGGAAGGAATCACAAACAAAAGAAATGGAGGGAAAAAAAAACGACTGGATATAGAGTTCAAAACCACACTTATAAGGTTTTTCAAGAATATGCTAGAAAAGATGGATAAATTTAGCAAGTCCCTAGAGGAGATGCAAAAGGACCAACTACAAATGCAAAAGATCCAACTAGAGATGAAAAAGGACCAACTAGAAATTAAACATACACTGACTGAAAAAAAAAATATTACACGGAGACCTAACAGCAGACTAGCAGAAGGCAAGAATCAAGTCAAAAATGTGAAATATAAAGGATCAGAAAACACTCAACTGGAAAAGCAAGAAGAGAAAAGAATCCAAAAATGTGAAGATAATGTAAGGAGCCTCTGGGACAGCTTCAATCGTACCAACATCAGAATTGTGGGGGTACCAGAAGAGAGAGAGCAAGGTACTGAAAACCTATTTCAAGAAATAATGACTGAAAACTTCCCACATCTGGTCAAAGAAATAGACTTACAAGTGCAGGAAGCACACAGAACCCCATATAAAAGGAATCCAAAGAGGACCACACCAAGACACATCATCATTAAAATACCAAGAGCAAAAGACAAAGAGAGAATATTAAAAGCAGTGAAAGAAAAACAGTTCATTACCTACAAGGGAGCACCCATAAGACTGTCAGCTGATTTCTCAACAGAAACGATGCAGGCCAGATGGGAGTGGCAAGAAATATTCAATGTGATGAATAGCAAGAACCTACAACCAAGAATAATCTATCCAGCAAAGCTATCATTCAGAATTGAAGGGCAGATAAAGAGCTTCACAGAGAAGAAAAAGCTAAAGGAGTTCATCAACTCCAAACCAGTAGTATATGAAATGCTGAAAAGTACTCTTTTAGAAGAGGTTGAAGAAAAAGGTAAAAGATAAAAAATTATGAACAACAAATACGTATCTATCAACAAGTGAATCTAAAAATTAGATCAACAGAATAAACTGGTGAATAGACTAGAATCAGGAGCACAGAACGGGAGTGGACTCATAATTCTCAGGGGGAAAGGGAGGAGGGGGGTACAGGGAGTGACTGGACAAAAATCATACACCTATAGACTCAGCAATTGGGGGAAAGGTAAGGGTAGAAGGAGGGGTGGGAGCGGGGTGGAGGGGAGTTATGGAGGGGAAAAAAGAGAGACAAATGTAATAATCTGAATAATAAAGATTTAATTTAAAAAAATAAAAAATAATATAAATAAAAAATAAAGATAAAAAAAATAAGTGAGAAAGGTAATAGGGGTGTCTTTTGTTCAGATGAGGTGACTCTTAGCAGGGCCCGTATACAGCTTCAAGATGGAGCCTGGTCACCAGAAAGACTAGGCCTTAATGAGAAATTTGAAGTTTCAGTCCTACCCCTTAAACTCCAAATTAATGATAGGGGCTGAAAAGGTGAATTCATGGAGATGCTGAAAGGGTGGCTTTTGTAAAAGGGGCATGGAAACTCAGTGTATAGTGTACCACACCCTCTCTCATATCTTGCCTATTCATGTCTTCTATCTGGTTCTTTCTGAGTTGTATCTTCTAGAGCAAAACAGAAAATATAAGGGAAGTACTTTCCTGAGTTCTGTGAATCACTGTAGTGCTTATTGACCTGAAGAGGGATTGTGGGAACCCCTAATCCATAGCCTGTCAGTCAGAATTACAAGTGGTCCAGAGTGCACCAAAGTGCACTCTGCAGTGGGGGCAATCTGATAGCACTGATCTAAGTTATAGAATCAAGTGATAACTCTAGGTAAATCTTGTCAGAATTCAGTTGACTTGGTTGACACCCAGTTGGTGTCACAGAGCAGAAGTGCCATTGGAAAAGACACATGTATTTGACATTAAGAAGAAAAAGAAAACCTCTTATTTTTATATTAGATGTGGTGTGAGTAAAAAACAGGTGAGCTAAGAAAAGTATTTTGATTTTTATTGCTCTGTCCTTTTTTACCAAAGATGATAAAAAAAAAATACAAGTTCCAGAAAACTCACTGTATCCTTTTCACTTGCTTCCATAAAATAAATTTCTTTTTATTGAAAGCAAAATCATCATAACCATCCCATATGTTTCTACTATGTTGGTTCTACCACCAAGATAGTTGGCATAGTTTTTATTAATCTAACTATTCAGTAAAAAATATATTTGTATAATCATAAATTCTGATGTTTTGTAATAAACAGAAAAATAAACTAGTATAACCTCCTCGTTTTTTATTGAGTTGAACATTTGTTTGTTTGTTTGTTTCTTAAACACGGTCCCTTTTATTCTTTTTACATCTATTAACTTTGTTCTTTGTGTTATCATTGTTCATATTCTTACTGTTTTTAATAATTAAGATATCCAATATTTAAAGGGTGGCTGTCAGGAATAAATTTAAAAATGTTAAAAGAAAGTAATCAAATTGGAAGGGAATGCCATTGAAAATGTGTCTAGAGGTGCCTTGATGAGGGATGAAGTACTTTACACACACTGTAGAATGCCATTGAAAACCTAGAGATTGTCTATATTAACTCATCTCTTCACTCTCCTTTCCAGTCCTTTTCACAAGGTTTTATATTGTGCTCTGTTGGCTTGATCTCTAAAATTCAGTTCATTCAAGCTCCTATGAATCTACTTTCACCCTGGCTCTCAATAATCCTGGTCTCTGTAATTCAAGAGTGAATTTAGACAATACTCCATCTTTATTTATAGCACTTCTCCAGAAAGGCCTAGTAATTAATAACCTCATAAATTATTCAGTAATAATTTTTAAAAGGCTACTGGGTTAAAAGCACTGTCCTTGATCTGCAGATTAAGGCAAGGACTAATACAGCATCAGATTTCTATTGAGATTTTTTTTTAAAAGAATTTTAGTAAGTAAGGTGTGCTCTTATAAAGGAAAACTGTAATTCTTTTATATTTAAACAAAAGTAAAAAAACAACAACACATATATTGTAAACTCTATCCTGATGTCCTAATGGCTACTTGAATGAGTCAAATAGAGGTGGCTGAAGGAAACAAGATTGGAAAGGGGGACCACAAAGTGTTTCAATGGTACATAACTTTATTGAGATCCAAGATTCTGTGCAGGATATAAAGGATATAGATATTAAAAACTAAATGAAAAAAGTATCCATGAACCCATACATAAATCATTCAATAAATAAATGAATGGGAGATAAGAAGCAAATCTTCTATGCCAATGAATTCCAAATTACTTATATAGATTCTCTACCCTCTAGGATTTGGGACATAAGACTCCTAAAGCATGACTACATATATTAATTTCCCTCCAAAAAGTGACAAATGGAAAGAAGACAAGGAGTATATCTACAATGAAGAAACTGGACTAACACTCAGCCTGGTGATCAAGGGCAACATCATGTTGATAGTATATACTAGGTAGTATATACTCTTGATACCTTGTAGTGGAAGTGTCATGTTATCTTTGTGGTCTGCCTAAGAACACACACCAATTTAATCATGAGAAAAACATCAGACAAATTATATAGCTGAACTATACTCCTCAAATCTATCAGACATCACAAATGAGGAAAGTGAGAAACTATCATGCCTGTGTCAGCTTTAGCTAATAGTCATGTGTCAATGTTTGTTCAGTTGTTGCAAATATCTCATCTTATCATCTAATGATAATAATAAGGTAAACTACTGTGAGATATATGGGAACTCTGTGCTATTATCACAATTTTTTTGCAAATCTAAAGTAAAAAAATTTAAAAAAAATCATGTAGATTCCTACAATTGAAAAAAAAAAGGTTTTCACTGCAGTTTAGGTAACATAAATGACATGGCAATGTTATTCTCTAAAGTTAAGTTACTGCAGCTTTTTCTCTTTAAAAGTTTGCATGTTTCCTATTTTGTCTTTAGATTTGAGCCATACTCGAATTTATTCATGGTCTCTGTAATGGTAAATTGGATGCCAGCTGTATAACATGCATTGATTGGTTTTATCTATTCTGTTAGCTATATAACAAATTATCCTAAAATTTAGCAATTTAAATCAAAGGACATTTATTTTCTTGCAGTTTCTTTGGGTAAGCAATTCAGTAACAATGCAACTGGATAGTTCTGGCTCCGAATCTGACATGAGGCTGTCCTCATGTATTAAACCAGAGCTGCATTTTATCTTAAAACTTGACTGGGGAAGCTACTTCCAAGCTCATTCACACAGCTGTTGGAAGCACTCAGAAAGACCCATTTCTCTGCCCACTTATATGGAACCCTTCACCATGCACAATAAGGCAGCTGGCTTTCCAAAAGTGAGTCATTAAAGAAAGAGTGAGAGAGAACGCTCAAGATAGAATTATAATGTTATCTATAATAATAAGAGGGTAATAGGCTAATTAGACCAGACATCTTCCAGATGTCTTCTGGACATCATTCAGGACATTCTTCCTGGGGCCAGAGGGAAGCCAGCTTGGAGCTGGAGGGACACCAGTGCTGGCAGCTGGAGGAAGGAAGGCCTGCTCTTGAATGAATTTTCGTGCATCGAGCCTCTGTATAACATAAACTTGGAAGTGGCAACCCATCATTTCTGAAGTATTCTTCTTTTTAAAAGCAAGTTAGTAAGCCCAGCCCACACAAGGGTAGAATCCTAGGAGGCAGGGATCATTAGAAACCATCTTTGAAGCAGCCTACTACAATTGACAGCTAGCATCTTTCTTTTCCTTCAGAAAATGTTATAAAAGCAACAAGGAAGTCTCAAATAGAATAACATCAAACAGCCCAGTTGGTGTGGCTCAGTGTGTGAGCATTGACCTATAGATCAGGAGGTCATGATTAGATTTCTGGTCAAGGCATATGCCTGGGTTGTGGGTTCTATACCCAGTGTGGGGCTTGCTGGAGGCAGCCAAACAAGGATTCTCTCTCATCATTGATGTTTACATCTCTCTTTTTCTCCTTTCCTCTCTGAAATCAATTAAATATATATATGAAACCAAACAAAGCATGGCAACTTCCATTTTTCACAAAATTGAGAGACAAATAAGCCATATGCAGGGGTAGGCAAAAGTAGGTTTGAATTCAACCACCTCAGGCAGCAGAGGAGCTAATCCCTGCAGACCACTGAAATTCAGGATTTTTTTAAAAACGATTTTTGAAGACTAGAAGAAAATGTAAATAATGAAGGCAAGCAAGTTAAGCACTTACAAGATTGTACCAAAGTGCACTGTGCATTGTGACAGACTTTTGAGTCAATAAAGCTACTGCAGTAATCATAACCAGCATGTCTTTTTCCATATGAACAACTGTCAACCTACTTTTGCCCATCCCTCTATTAAAAATAACCATAAGGGCTTCCAGAATCAGCAGGGATCTTCCAAACTACAGGAAGTAGAGAAGAAAAGTGGGGAAAATGGTAGGGGATGTAGAGATTGCATTAATAATGAGGATGACCCAAACTTGCAGAAAAAGTTGGTGTAGTTTCACTTATTGTGAGAAATTTATGTTTAAATTGTATACGTGATCATTTATTCATTTTTCACATTGGAAAAATCACCTAAATGTGATAATAGTTCAAATTGACACAACCTCTACATAGTGTAATATTTGAACATCTATTAAAATTATAAATATATGTACTCTCTGACTCAGTAATTCCACCTCTGGAAATTTACCTTTTGGATACCCTACACAAATCTCATGTTATTTATTGCAGTATTATTTGTAAAGTAAACATTTTAAAATCATATCAATGTCAATCAATAGATAGCTAGTTAAATGACATAAAACATATAGTACAAAAAAATTTATAAAGCTATTAAATAATTTAAAAAATCTAGAAAATTAGAATGCTGTCTATGTACTAATATAGGACAATCTCTAAGGCATATTTTTAAGTGAAACAGCAAGGTCTACCTCAGTATTTAAAGTATATTATGTTGGCAAAAAAAGAGAGATGCATTAGTTTTCTATTGTAGCCATAACCAATTAACACAAATATAGCTAATTAACACAACACTTATTTATCATCTTACAGTGCTCTAGGTCTCACTAGGCTGAAACCAAGGAGTCAGCAGGCTCTGTTCCTCTCTGGAACCTTCAGAAGAGAGTTTGTTTTCTTGCTCATTCAGATTGCAGGCAGACTTCATCTTCTTACAGTTACAGGACTGTTTCTTTGCTCGCTATCATCTGAGGGCCATTCCAAGACTCTAGAACCTGAAGGGTGCCTAGGCTCATGGCCCACTTCCTCCATAATCAAAGCCAGCAATGGCAGATCAGGTGTCTGTCACACTTTGAATCTGTTGCTTCCCCTTCCCTGGTTGCATTCCTGACAGCTCTTTAGCTTCCCTCTTCTGTTTCTAAGAGGCAATGTCATTTTATTGGGCCCACCAGAATATTCCAGGATACTCTCCCTATTTTAAAGTTTGTAGCCTTAATTCTATCTTCAAGGTCATTGTGGCTTGGCTGTGAAAGATAATATACTCCTAAGGTTCAGGATTAGATCATGGTCATCTTTGAGTGTGGGGGGTTGGGAGTGTCGGAAATATCTGTTCAGCTTCGGTTTGTTATACGCAAAACAAAACTATTAAAATGTACTTAGGAAACTAAGAAAACTGGTAACATGGGAGGAGCAATTGGGAACTGGGCAGTTGTCATAAAAAAGAAAATGTGATCAAGAAATTTATTCTATATACACTTTGCACATACACTTAGAACCATGTGACTTCATTTAAAAAAAATAAAAACATGTTAATGACATGGTGAAAAGCATGTAAGCATACATTCATTTAAGAGTTTTAACCCTCTCTTCCTAAATGTATATAATTAAATTCTCATTCTAGGCCCATGATGCTGAGCATTCTGATTCATAATTTGCTATAGAGATACTGATCAGTGTCCCAGTGTGATCTGCATTATTCCCTTCTGTGATGCCACAAAGGGAAAGCCTTTTCTTTTTACAAAGTATACCCTATTTTCCTTTTAAATTTGTATTTTATTTTGTACAAACTGGTTTTCTTTTTAAAAAAAAAATAATTCCACAGGTCTATTTTCTTTGCTTATCCAGAAAGCACTCTGCCACTGAACTATTAGTGAATTTAATTTACAAACCTCTTATATTCAGGTAATATGTGAACAGTCCAGGGATTAATACTCATTTTGCAATTTGCCTTTATCTGACCCTCTTTAAAATGATTTCTTTTTCAATGTTACATAGTGATTTAGATTCCTCTTGATTGCTATATCCATAACCACCTGGGTTCAAACATTTTTGTTGCTATAAAACTGTTACTGAAACATTCCTTTAAGCCTATTGTATAGGGCAACGATTTAAAATGCATTTTTTTTTCTTCAGAAGGCCAGATTTGCTCCACTTTGATTCTTAAATTTTTTTTACTGACCAATTCCATCTTCCTTCAGCCTGATCAATTCCAACAATACCCTCTGTAAAAATGTGAAAATGCCCTGTGTCTGCCCTTTCGTTCATCAAGTGAGTTTCCCAGATATATTAGATGCTGGGCTGGTCCTAAGAGTCACAAAACTGTGTCATCTACATACATGAATCACTTACAGTGTTACCATTCAAGATGAATAGATATTTGCTGTAAATTTGGTAGTTATTTTATTATATTATGGAATTGAGTGAGAATGAAACAGTTCTATTTCACTTTTATGCTGTCATCCTCAGAACAGCCTGAAAAATGTTTTGTTTGACATCTTAAGGATCTGAACGCTTAGCACAATATATAATAACTAGATAGCAATAATTGGAAACACACATACACACACAGCTTCATGTAGAAACTGTGCCTCATGGGGCTTTTAACAAAGTTATCAGCTTTGTATTTAAGCCACTAAAGACAAAACACAGACACCAGAATGCATAAATTGAAAGACTGTCATACAACACACTTGAAAATGTTATATTTACAAGGCAACCAGTTTATTATATTTACATGAACATCTGGAGCAAATTCACTAAAATCTCAAAAAACAGATGGACATGAAGAAAAAAACTAGCAATTAACAAAGCTATATGTTGATTAAATCAGCATGTGGTTAATTTTAATGATTGCTGATCTTTATTAAGGATGGTGAGATTTTTCAAAAATCAAATCTCTTTAACTGGCATGTCAATTGACCAAGGAGGCAGTGATAACTACTCTGGTCATTAACATGCTATTTCAATATTGTTACCACAAAACTATGACTGCACAAGGCATAATCAGAGAAGTAAAACTCAAAAACTAAGATTCAATTGCCTCTGAAGCTCTCTGTTTCTTATAGTTACAAAGGGGATCTGAACAACATTATTATAATTTGGGAATAATCACATACAAAGATGTACATTATTTGAACACTGTTTCCATGTTCTGAATCATTTCTGTAGACTCCTGCTGCCCTTCATCCATCCTTAAATCACACTGTATACTTCTCTGAGCTCTTCAAATAGGCACCATCTGGTTGCCAAGCAACCAGATTTTCTGCAAGTGCCTATGCCATGTGTACTTAAACTGTAGTTGGCCTTTTCTTCTTTGACTTTTCAAAATATATGACAGATAGGTAGAGCTATGTATGCTTTGAAAGAGGGCACTAAAAAGTCAGAAACCACCAAAAAGAGCAGAACCCCTTTTTGAAATACTATGTCCATATAGGTCCCTTTTAAAAAAGACTTTACAGATACATTATGTTAACAAATTAACTAATTCATCATATAACTGAAAGAAAAACTGTTCCTTTTCCCTAAGATAGCAGATATCACATATCCAACATCAGGTGAGTGGATGGCTGTTCCTTTCGTTTCTCTCAAGCATAATAGAGCTTCAGTGTGGACACATAGAATGTCATTTCTAACAGCCAATTCACAATCTGCAAACTCTAGCTATGGTCCTTTCCTCCAGATGAAGTTTTTCTAGGTTGAATGGCCTTGATTTTGAGGGAAAACTATTAAAAACTCAATCACTAGTTGCTTTTAATGCCGATTTGTGACGAGAGGATGGATTTTAAAGAATAGATCATGTCTGTGTATGAGTATGAGTCTTATGGAAGTCCTTAAAGAAAAGACTGAGGTCTTAATCAACATTCAAGAAATAATACATCTCACTAAAATTAAATTTATCTTATTTAAAATCAAATGTATTTATATACATTCTCCCTTTTGTAAATTTTTATATTTCAAGGCAGATGATTGAAATATAATTTTATTTTCATCTTATTATATTTTCCTGATGGCAAGCTTTCCCAAAAGATGGCACTTGGCTTATTATTTTAAGCTGAAGGCCCTTGAGAAAACAGCAGAAGCAGGAAAGTCACTCAGAGCAACTCTCTCCTGTCCTCTCCTGAAACAGGTCATAAAACCCTCATGTGAGAGGTGAGCTCCTTGTACACAGAAAGGAATATTCTTATCTCCAAAAACAAAGGGACATGAAGAATCCAAATAAATGGGCCTTCCTAAGTTTTCCCCAGCTTATTAAACTTGCCTCATAGACCTACCTTAGACCTGTACAGTATATTTCTCCACAACTGTCTGCCCTTCAGCAAAACTAGCAAAAAGACACTCAGGTTTAACTATTTTATGGGTATCTTCATTTTCTTCTGAACCCCCATTTATACATATAAAAGGTAATATGCTAATTGACTTTTATGATATCCCAGGAACGACCAATTTGCATATGGACAGACCAGCAGGTGCGCTTGCAGCAGGGGGACTTGCGTGAGGCTCACTTCCCTGCCCCGTCGCCAGAGTGCTCTTTTTCTCCCCGGTGCATGTGCTCCACAAACACCTCCAGGACACCACGCCCTGTCTGAGAGCACTCTGCTGGGGGACACCACCAACCACCTCCCTGAGATGGGGGAGCCGAAGAGTGACACCTGCAGGGCAGAAGGCCGGTTCTTGGGGCTCAATTGGCAGATGCCAACCAGGGGGGTGTGCACATCAGTGGTGACCCCGGGTCGAGCACACAAATCGAGAGGGTGTGAACCCAACACCACGAAGGAAGGGCCTGGGTGCGACAACAGAGAGTGCACAGGCAACCCTCACACCAAAGGGAAGCCACCATGGTTTTCTCCAGACTTCCATTCATTCATCTGCCGGTCAGACCCGGACAGGGACTTGCATCCTGGACTGAAAGCCCCCTTCCCCAAGGACAAGCCGAGACCGGCCATGCCTGCAGAAGCACTCCCAACGCCTGTGAATTCAGGAGGGAAGCGGATTGGAGAGCCGCTTGAGGCATGGGAGTGGGCATGCTGGGGCGTGGGAAAGGCCTTTGTACTCCCCCTAACCTCTCCTGCTTCAGCACTCAATGGGAAAATACCTTGTGCTCATGAATGCACACAGAGGTTCCCGTGATGGATGCCCATCCGGCCGGCTGGACCCTCCCCCAACTCGGAGCAGGGAGGTATGGGACACAGTAGGCAAGACACAGCTGTGTTGCCTCTCGGCCCCTCAAAGCCAGTGAGAGTGCCCAAACAGAGGCAGCTACAGGTCCCAGAGAGAAAAGCAATCAGTACTAAAGACAAAAAGCATAGAATTTTTAATTAGCCTGTAAAAAGAGAAGATGGGGAAAAAGGGAAGTAGGGAGGGAAGGACTTTATAAAGGAGTCAGTAGAGAGCAGAGTTAAAGAAGGAAAGAGGATGTATGAGCGAACTGTAGAAGCTATAATGAAAAAAAAAGTATAGTTGTGTAATGAGGACAGATTTTACAGGGAGGAGTCAGAAAAGAAAAAAAGATAAATGATAGTGAATAATTAGGCAGGTAGATAAATAGATATTAAAGCAGTGGAACTAAGTAGAGAAAAGTGTATGGGAAAGGTAGGATGAGAAAGAGGGAGGGAAGAAAAGTTTTAAAGGGGAGCTGGTAGAGCTTAAAAGGAGAATAAGAAGAAGGAAGAAATGGGGCAGTGAGCAAAGCAGGTCCTAGGAAGAAAGTAAAGAAAAAAATTAAGGTGGGAAAGAAGGATAAAGGGAGGGAGAATGGAGTAAAGGTAAAGGAAAGAAGAAATGTGAGGAGGGAAGGAGGGTAGGAGAAAGATGGGAAGAAGACTGATGAAACAGAAGTGGGAGATAAGGAGGAAAGAAAAGTTTATAAATAATGAATCAGTAGGAAAAAGTGTTACATAAAGGAGAGAGAAAATTTGTGTGAGAGGGAGAAGCCAATAAGGAAGTCAAATTTAATTGTGTGTAAAGGGGATAAGATTAAAAAAAACAGTTATAGGGGTGACCAGCAGGGGAGGGCAGTTAGCAGTGGCCAGGCCAGCAGGCAGAATGGTTAGGGCAGGCAGGCAGGTGAGAGGTTAGGAGCCAGAGGTCCCAGATTGGGAGAGGTTTGGACATCCCCAGAGGGCTCCCACATTGGAGAGGGTACAGGTCAGGCTGAGGGATCCCACTTCCCATGCACAATTTTCATGCACCAGCCTCTAGTGTTACATAAAAGGTGTTAAATAAATATCCCTAGAGGGCTCTCACATTGGAGACGGTACAGGTCAGGCTGAGAGACCCTTCCATGCAAGAATTTTGTGCACCAGCCTCTAGTACCATATAAAAGGTATAAATAAACGTGTATGTTTTTCTTCTGCTAGCCTGTTCTCATCCATTTAATTTTAAGACCTACCCAGAATTCTAAGAGGGTCAAGGAAACTTTTTCTCCCCCTACAAGGTGAGTTATTATTTTCCCTAAGTGTGAGAAAGACTGGTTTGACAGAGTTATCACTGAGAGATTTGGTGTCTTAAGTAGAATTTGTTTTGGCAGAAAGTTAAACTTAAAAGACAATCTGTGAATTTCAAAAGAGAAATGTATTTTTATCAGTCATTGTAAAAATGATTCTTATGACCCATGACCAGCCGTGGATAGGTCAGAATCCTGGGTCCATCACTTACGAGCAAAGTGACTTAAAGTCCTCTCTTTGCTATGCCTCTATTTTTCTCATCAGCAAAGTGAAGAAGATAATAGCAGCTATTTTATGGACATTGTAAAGATTAAATGAGATAACAAATGTAAAGTTCTTACTTCTTGACATATTGCAAGTAATATATATCAACAATAATTATTCGACTAGGCTCTACTGATTCTGTCCCTGAATTTGTACAGCAGGCTCAAATCTTCATTGTTAAGAATTTATGAGTGAAATTCTCTTTGGTCTGTCTTCAATTGGTAGCCTTAATGACACTGCCTCTCTCAGAATTTAGGACAGTAAATTTGAATCTTTAAGAAGATAGAAATTACCTAGAACATTGTAACTTACCAAACTTGCTCAATAAGAAATTAAAGAAATCTATAACCATTAAGGAACTTGATGTAGTCAGAGAAATAAATATTTGTCTGTTTAGGAGAGCTAAAACAGTCTGGTATTGGCACCCGGCTTACTAGTATAACCCATGTTTTTGTTAAAAATTTTTACTTTTTTTTTAGGGGGGGATATTATTTATTTGAGCATTGATTCATAATTCATTTAATCATTTAGGAATGCTGAAAATATGGATTAGAAATCAGTCAAGGTACAAAGCAATTGGAAAAAGTCCTAATTAAATGAGTTAACTCAGGAGGTGAGAAGCAAAGGAAAAAGAAGGAGATGCAAACTTATGACTGAATCTACCTCTTCATATGTTTTATGCCAGAGTTGACTAGCAGCCCCACACAATGGGTGAACAGATTACTCAGACACACTCTGATTATGAAAGAGAGGGCTAAGGGGCTCCTGGCTCTCACAGCCAGAGCAGCCAGGATTGCCTGCCTTGTTAGCTTTTTATTGGAATTTTTATCTTTAGATACAATCGGCAGGGTGAGTAATCTTGAGAGAACACACATGTTCTTATTGTCCTCTAGGCAAGGGCATCCAGTGATTAAGCATAAGGATTCCAGTAAATACTGGGGGTTTGCATGTATATGGACTTGTTTGGAAAGGTCAAGGAATAATTAGAGGTGCTGCCTTCAACACTCCCTTAAGTCTCCCCTAAATTGGAATTTCTATTGATAAACAGGGCAGGTGGTCTTCCACACACTTTCGTTTTCTCAGAATGTCCTCCTTACAAACTTTCCAACCAAGTCTTATTTGTTCCCCAACAGTTTTACACTTTTTCTTACACTTTATTTGGCAACAAAATACACAGTTAGAACTCAACATTCGTGCTTATTGTATCTGTGCATTTTTTTTTAAGTTTGAAATTTTTAACTTTTTCTTGAAAGTGTTGCTTGCCTTGGCAATTAAATCTAAACACATATTAGGTGTATTTTTTAATAGATAGAAAAATAGTACACACATACTAGGGGTATACTATTTTTTAATAGATGGAGTTACATATATGTTGATATATATGTGATCTGATATGTATGCTATTTTGTTGTATTGACAACAAACTTCAAAACTTCATATGTCAAATTTTCTGAAGGTGTTAACATCATAGTTATTTTTACACTTAAAAGTGTCACATTTCATGCCAAAAAAAAAGCATTTGTGGGAAGTTTTAATTCATTAATTTATTTTGAAGAAAAATGCTGCTGAAAGTTATTGTATACTTTGGGAAGCTTATGGTGAACATGCTCCATCTCAAGATATTTGTGAATGCTGGTTTAAATACTTTCAAAGTGATGATTTTGATGTGAAAGGCAAAGAATGTCCAGGTCAACAGAAAAAATATGAAGACCAACACTTACAAGCATTGTTGGATGAAGATACGTCTCAAACTCAAAAACAACTTGCAGATTAAACGTTGCTCAGCAAACAATTTCTGATCATTTATAAGCGATGGGAAAGATTTTAAAAGAAGGGAAATGGGTGCCACATCAACTGAACAAATGGAAAATCAAAAAGCCATCTGTGGGAACCCCTTTCCACGTCCCACGTTGGTTCAGAGTTCCCAGTTCAGTGTTCAGGTTCTGAAGGAAGCCACACACAAACAAAAAGAGAGACTAGAAAATATTAATTTGGCAATATTGGGGCCCAGGCGGGAGCCTTCCTCTACTGCAGTGGTTCTCAACCTTCCTAAGGCCGTGACCCTTGCATACAGTTCCTCATGTGGTGGTGACCCCCAACCATGAAATTTTGCTACTGTTAAGCATCGTGATGTAAATATCTGCATTTTCCCATGGTCTTAGGCCCCCCTGTGAAAGGGCCGTTCGATCCCCAAAGGTGTTGCGACCCACAGGTTGAGAACCACTGCTCTAGTGGAAAGCACTACCACTTGCTCTAGCCTTTTTCTCCCTTTTTTTTAAATTAAAATTTATTATTCAGATTATTACATTTGTTTCTCTTTTTTCCCCTCCATAGCACCCCTCCACCCAGCTCCCACCCTTCCCTCTGCCCTTACCTCCCTCCCATTGACCAAATCCATAGGTGTATGATTTTTGTCCAGTCTCTCCCTGTACACCCATCACCCCTTTCCCCCTGAGAATTATCAGTCCACTCCCTTTCTGTGATCCTGATTCTATTATATTCACCAGTTTATTCTGTTGATCAAATTTTTAATTCACTTAATTTTCAGATTCACTTGTTGATAGATATTTGTTGTTCATAATTTTTTGGCTTTTACCTTTTTCTTCTTCCTCTTCTAAAAGAGTACCTTTCAGCATTTCATATAATACTGGTTTGGAGTTGATGAACTCCTTTAGCTTTTTCTTCTCTGTGAAGCTCTTTATCTGCCCTTCAATTCTGAATGATAGCTTTGCTGGATAGATTATTCTTGGTTGTAGTTTCTTGCTATTTATCATGTTGAATATTTCTTGCCACTCCCTTCTGGCCTGCATCATTTCTGTTGAGAAATCAGCTGACAGTCTTATGGGTGCTCCCTTGTAGGTAATGAACTGTTTTTCTTTCACTGCTTTTAATATTCTCTCTTTGTCTTTTGCTCTTGGCATTTTAATTATGATGTGTCTTGGTATGGTCCTCTTTGGATTCCTTTTATATGGGGTTCTGTGTGCTTCCTGGACTTCTAAGTCTATTTCTTTGACCAGATGTGGGAAGTTTTCAGTCATTATTTCTTGAAATAGGTTTTCAGTATTTTGCTCTCTCTCTTCTTCTGGCACCCCCACAATTCTGATGTAGGTATGCTTGAAGCTGTCCCAGAGGCTCCTTACGTTATCTTCACATTTTTGGATTCTTTTCTCTTCTTGCTTTTCTAGTTGACTGTTTTCTGCTTCTTTATATTTCAAATTTTTTACTTGATTCTTGCCTTCCTCTAGTCTGCTGTTAGGACTCTGTATAAGATTTTTTATTTCAGTCAGTGTCTCTAGTTGTTTTTTTTTTTTCATCTCCTCTTGGGTCTCGCTAAATTTATCCAACTTTTCTAGCATATTCTTGAAAACCCTTATAAGCGTGGTTTTGAACTCTATATCCAGTCGTGTTTTTCCCCCCTCCATTTCTTTTGTTTGTGATTCCTTCGCTTGTCTCAGCATTTTCACTATGCCAGGAGAACTTCTGTGTTGGATTCAGCCTTATGATACCAGACTTGCAAAACCGAAGAAGCCTCTCTGTTGAGCTTGGGATGGGTGGAGTCTCAGGTCTTAGGGGACCACCTTGCCTTCCAGTTGGGCCTACCCTCCATGGCCCCTGAGTCTCATGTGACTGGGTAATTGCTGGAGTGTTCCTTGTGCGCACATGCCCGCAATGCCTCTAGACCGCTGCCTTTCCAGCTCCCCTGCGCTTCAGGACCACACGAGTCCAGGTCCCCAGGGTTTACCCGAAACAGGGGCCTAGTGGAGTCAGAAGTGGCACAGTTGAGAGGGTCTGTCTCCCGCCCACTTGCGAAAGCCAGCAGCACAATCAGCAGTCTGTCCTCTGCGCAGTGCTGTGCGTGCCACCAGTCCTCTGATCTTTTGCAACTCACCTAAATTTCCCTGCACCTCTCCCTTTTCACAGTCCAAACACCCCTGTATGAGTTTCGGCTGGATCTGGGGTTTAGTGTCATAAGATAAGGGGTTCAATGCCTTGGAGAGTCTCCATTTCCCTCCTGCCAGAGAAAACCAGCCAGGTAATCCGGCACCTGCCCTCTCCACACGCGCGACACCATACCTCAGCTTTTTGCAGCTCCTCTGGGTCTCCGTGAGCCCCTCTTCTTCCCTCTAGCTGTAGAACTTCCATTCAGCCAGCTTTCCTGTGGTTCTGGATGATGTCTGCGCTGTCTTTTAGTTGTAGTTTTGAAATTGTTGTGCGAGGCAGCAGTGTAGGTATTTACCTATGCCACCATCTTGGATTCTCCCAGAGAGTTCATTCCTTTTTCTCCCTTTTATTGAGACTTTGGGACACACCCATAGCCTTTAGGTAGGAAGTTACAAAAACAGAAATTAACATGAAACAAACAGTTAGAGGGTGCTTCAGCTAACAATGTTTCAACTAAGCAGTGAGTGATATCCTCTAACCTTTCAGAGCAATTAAGGTGGACCAGCCTTCTGGTCTCCTGTTCATAGTGAGACAATGTTTAGTTTCTGGCAGCCATCAATAAAATATTGCTTCAATGGCACAAAAGAAAGTCTTTTTGGCATCGAATTGTGACTGGCAATGAAAGGGGATTTATTTTGAAAATCCTAAATGCACAAAATCATGAGTTGATCCAGTGCAATCATCATCAACTCCAAGGTCAAATTGCTTCGGAAAGAAGACAATGCTCTGTGTTTGGTGGAATCAGGAAGGTGTGGTGTAGTATAGGCTTCTAAAACCAGGTGAAACTGTTAATACTGATAACTACCAACAACAAATAATCAATTTGAACTACTCTTTGATCATGAAATGACCAGAATGTGCCAGAAGACATGGCAAAGTAATTTTGCTTCATGATGACACATCATCACATACTTCAAAGCCAGTTAAAGACACCTTAAAAGATGTTGTCTGGGAAGTATTAACCCACCCACTCTATCCACCAGACTTTTCTCCTTCAGATTACCACTTGTTCCAATCCATGGCATATGCACTTTCTGAGCAGCACTTCAAAATGTATGAAAAAGTGGAAAATTGGGTCTCTGAATGGTTTGCCTCAAAACAAGAAATGTTCTATTGGGATGGTATCCACAAATTATCTGAAAGATGGGGGAAATGTGTAGCTAATGATGGACATTACTTTGAATAAAGCACTTCTGATGTTTCCTTGAAGTCATTGTGTTTTCTTTGATTACAAAATCCACATTATTAACTGATACACCTAGTATTCTTCATACTCCAGAATCATCTTTTGTTCAATATTAGTGAATTTTCTGTTCTCTGCCATTTACCTATATATTTCACTCTTCTCTTGCAATTTTTTTCTTCTTATATTTATTTCAATGTCTAAGAGTAAAGGTTAAGGCTGAATTTTAATTCTTAAAAAAAGAATCACTAATTCTCAGTTCAAAATTACAGAATCAATATCCAGATTTAATTTTTAACTTTCATTTTTTCTACCACACAACGAACATTTATCCCTAAATAACATTAGAGAACAAGAATTTAGCCAATAGTCCACTGAAAGAATTTTGATGTTCTTGTATTGTCAGTTAAATTTGGAGAGTAGTTGCCAGAAATATGGTCTAAAAATATAATCAATTCCTCCTAGTTCATAATCCTCAAAATATCCCCACCCCCTGCCACATACACACATACACCACTAAATCTTAAAGAAAATTAAAATATTTTTAAAAATTGGTTTTATATAAAACATTTCCTTTGAACACATTCAATTACCACAGAAATTAAAAACAAACAGGTAAAATAGAAACTGGGGAAATTTAGGAAATAAATTTTAGTGACCTCTAAATTATAGGAGAAATACTTATCAAGTAAAAAAAATAGAACCTAATTATAAAACTTGGCGACACAATTAATGTATTACTTAAAGGAAAATTTAAAATCTAAAATGCTTATATTAGAAAAAAAGAAAAGCTCAAAATAATGAGGTGAGATTTTCATTTAAGAAATTAGAAAACAAAGACAAAATAATTCCAGAAAGAAAATAATGAAATTGGAATTAATTTATTTGGAAGAATCAACAAAGTTAAAATTCTTAAAGTTCTGTAAAATAGTCAAAGCTTTGCACAGATTTTGGGGGTGAAGAGAAGAGAGAAATATCTATAGCTTGAGAAAGATATACAGTAATAAAAGAATAATATTGACTTTAGCCACACTACAAGGTTTATTTTCAAGTTTGAACACTGATGAGAATGACAACTCATACCTTTATCAAGTTGCCTTCATTTTATTATCTAATTAATAAATATAGTATGTGAAAGAGAAATAAGGATTAAAATAGATACATTTCACATTATGCTAATTCCTCCAGGTTATGGCGAATGTGCCTGAATGAGTAAGAAACCCATCAGGTGTGAGAAGCACAATTCAGATATCAGCTGCCTCTTAGATCATTAGGTTGGAGAGATAGCCAAGCCAGTGCTTGAAGATTTACCTATCACTACATAAGGGATTGATTGCTGTTCCATACCTATATATACACCTGTGTTATACTTCTACTGTATTTTAAGTTTATACTGAGTATGGCCATGTCTTATGAAAATATAAAGAAATTTAGGGCAGTAAATTTGAATCTTTAATGAAATAGAAATAACCTAAAACATTATAACTTGCCAAAAGTGATTCAACAAGAAATTAACCATTATGGAACTTGATATAGCCATTAAATTTACTCTATGAAAGTAGTTGTACATGCAATTCAAGGAATCAGAAATTCCAATATATACAAATATTGCCAAAGAGTAAAAAAAAATAAATAAAAATGTCCTTTATTTTACAAAATCAACATTATCTAGTTACCATATTCAGAATAAATATAAAAGGCAAAAACTACAAATCAATTTTACCTATGATTATAGATGCCAAAACTAAATAAAATATCTTATATAAAAGGCCTGTGGCCATCACACCATAACACCATCATGACCAAATGAGTAGCTGCTCTCCTGGCAGGTGGGGCAGGGCGATAGCTACAAGTGGCAGAGAGCTAAGTGCAGCAGAGGGGAGGACTACAAGTGGCAAAGGGTGGGGCAGTGATCTATGAGTGGCAATGGGTGGGGCGGCCAACTGAGGCAAGTAGAAGTGAGTTACCCAGCACGCATAATTTCATGTGTGCTGGGCCTCAAGTATTATAATAAACAACAGGATACAAAATATAAGCATATAAATATGTCATTTACAATAGTTACAGTAAATCACAGAAACAAATATAATATAAAAAACATAAAGTTTTAATTAGATGAAAAATTTAAAAGTTCTATAGATGTATAATAACCACTAGAGGCTGGGTCACAAAAATTCATGCACTGGGTACGGGGGATAGGGAGGCTCCTCAGCCTGGACTGCCCACTTTCAAAGTCCAGGAGCCCTCAGGGGATGTCCTACTGATGGCTTAGGGCCACTCCCTGCTCCCCATGGGAGTGGCCCTAAGCCGAAGTCTGGCTTCCCTCTGTGAGAGACAAATGGGGCAATCATGGGAAGGTTCTACCCCCATCACCCCACTGCTCCTGCCCTTGCTGGCTGGCAGGCCCTTGCTTCTTAGTGCTGGCCCTTCCCCTCTACCCACTGGGTGGTAGAGGGCGATCTGGGGCCAGGCCAGCTGGGGGAGGGGTTGTGGGAAGTTGAGACACAGCAGGTCACACCCCATCCAGCCTCTGTGGAGGTGTGGCGCCAGTCCGCCAGGACTGGGAGCCCGCTCCCATGGCAGTGGCCCCGCCTCCTCTGCCCCTGCTCCCAAGGTGGTGGCCCTACCTCCACTTCCATGGTGGCACCTCTCCTGTGCTGCTGCTGGCCCTAGGCCCTCAAAGTCGCTGTGACTTTGTCTGGATGGACGTTCAGATGGATGTCTGGAAGACATCTGCTCTAATTAGCATATCACCCTTTTATTAGTATAGATAGCATACTTATTGATGAAAACTCTCAATATCATCAAGATTTCAATTATTCCAAAATTATTATATCAATCAAAGTAAATATACCATCATTCAACATTCTAACAGAAGGTTTGGGGAACTCGGTATGTTGGTTTAATGTTTATATTGAAGAGCAAAATATCAAGACTAGCCAAGGCACTACTAAAGGGCTGTGTGGAGACTATTTCTGTATAAGATGTGAACATTTATTATAAAGCTATTATAAATTTATAATATCAAAAGGGCTAACTCAGAAACAGTCCCATCCATGTATAGAAACTTGATACCTGCAGTAGAAAAGAGCAAGGATTACTGAAAGGTAGCTTGTGACCAGAATTCATGTGAATAGTAAAAAAAGGAATGAATTAACAAGCAAACAAAGACATATATGATAGTTAGCAAACAAGTGAAGTTGATTAAAATAAGCAAAGTTATATGATGAATTATCTTTTCTGGCCATCTGACTATTAGTTTAATAAACCAAGTAAACCATATGTCCACTTGACTTTTTACAGTATAAACGTAATCTGAAGACATTTTAAAGAAAGGAGAATGTTGTGAGTAATTGACCTTTTCTCTGGAAAAGGAAATGGTGATATTTTCAAGCAGTACAGGAACATCAAGCAGGTCACACAAAAGGAAGGTCACATTTTTATTGAAAAGGGGGGGGGCAAGGGGAGCACCATGGAGAAAGGGAGAAATTCATTTTCTTGTCTAGATAATTGGATGTCTTGTATAGAAAACAAAAGGCATGAAGCTTTTAAGGGGATCATTATGCTTGTTTCCTGAGCTTCAGTACTATTTCAAATTATATTGACATAGCATATGTAGGAAAATGAATCTATCATCACCAACATGTTGAGCTGTGAGCTTCTCCACCTAATGCAAGGTCACCTCAACTTCTAGGGCCAATTCTCTTCCTTCAAAATCAGCCACACTGCCAGTTTCAAGTATTATGAGACTCATCATCTGTCTTAAAAGGCAAAGCTGTATCCTGCAGCAGTTCATAAAAATGAACAATGATTTTTTCTAAATCTCTTAAACTCAGTCTTGTCAAGAAGTGAACATGCAAAACTGACCTTATCAAAGATGTAATACAGCTCCAATTAAAATTGAACTGGGGAGGAGATCTTGGAGGAGGGACAATTTCAAACTCAAAATGTAAACCTCAGGAGTAAGAAATGTTGTCATATGCTACCGCATCTTTATCTTCATTCAGTACAGGGATCAACAAAACATTGTTAAAAATCATTTCAGTTAGCATGGATGCCACTGTTGAGATTAGATTAATTAAATGGATAAATCCCGAGCATGAATCAAAAATATCTAATAACATGAAAGAAGTCAAAATATGAGATAAGCAGTTCTGCCAAAAATCTTTTCAAAGCTCCCAATGGCCTAGTACTAGTAGTATGATTGGAAAATCTATAATTTGGAAGAAAATAAAACAGACCAAATGCCAGGTAAGTATGAGGTTGTATAAATCTGGCCTTTGCCAGAAATGAGGCATTGAAACCAACAAGAACTTATCACCAAAGAAATATGTACAGTAAGTATATCTAAATGAGTTAGGCCAGTGGTGGGCAAACTACGGTTTGCCGCTCTGTTGACTAATGAGTTTGCTGACCACTGACTTAGACTCTTGATTCCAATAATTAGAGGCTGCTGTTGTTCCTTGTGATTAAGCCCCCATCGTTAGGCAGTTTCATTTTGACATCATTCAACCTAACAAAAAATAACATTGTGTCTTATTGGCAAGTGCTTTGTGTATTCTTAAGTGAATGCTATATAAATATCAGTAACTGTCTATATACTAGAAGCAATGGCCTAAGAATATAAAGACAGAAGAATTTAAATTATATCTGCATCTAGGAAAGAATTCATGTTCTTTTGCAATGAAGAATTTATTTTGAAAATATATTGTGAAGTTTCAAGATATAGTCTAATAGGCATACCAACAAAAAAAGAATGAACCCTGCTGAAATAGGATGGAAGGAAGGAGGGAAAGAGGGAAGAACAATTGGAAAGGAGGGAGGGAGAGAGCTAGGGAAGGAGGGAAAGAGGGAGGAAAAGAGGGAAGGAGGAAATTGATTATTCTGTAACTATTCTAGCTATAGACTTGAATATGTGTCATGTCCCATGAAGAGATATGCAACCCCAAAGGGAGTTTTCTATTTTATAAAAGTCAATATGGGTCCAAGAGGTTGTTCATCTTATTTTAAAACTCCAGTCTCCTTTGGAGGATCTTACAGGGGAGTCTTACTGTCAATGTTTCCTTCTGAGAGATGTCCTGGGGTTCCTGTGTTCTTTGAAAATAAGGGAGCTATAGAGTCAGTTTTCCAGAGCAAGAAAGAATCTTCAAAATCTCATGCCTTTTGTCCAGTGTCACAGATAGAACAGTGGTTATCCATCTCTGGGCCAATATATAAATATCTTAATTTATTTTTTTAATTTATAGAATTATTTTAAAAAACTAGAGAACAATCACAGGAGTGGCAACATGGGCCTCATAGATGATACAGCTATCTCTTTAGAAATCAGTTTTCTCTTTATATATATTATTGATTCTAACCTTGGGAAAACTGGCCTATTATCCTTCAAGCCTTGCTGAAAATGAGGTACTTGGGGTCAAGAAAAAAAATACTCACTAGTAATGCTCAGACTCTGGGAATAAATGATCTCCAGGATGCAATTAGCACAATCCTTCACCTGGAAGATGGCAAGGACTAAGAGAAAGAAAAAAGTACCTAAATTCAAATGATGACTTTTAGAATAATTTTCTGTTCCGGCCACATTTTCCTCTAATGACCAAGCTAATCTAGTCTTGATTAGCATGACCATGAAAATAATTATCATTTATATGCAATTTTAAATCTTAAAAGCCTTTGTTAAAATGTTCTTTCCTGCTTCAGGACATGCAATATTGACTAGAGTAATGAATTCATTATGGTGTTTCTGACTTCTTTTTACATGAAATCTCTAAATGTATATCTTATAACATATCCAAGTACTAATATTAGGACATAGACTGTGCATTGAATTTTTAATGTGTCTTCCTGGTAATTAATATCTTAAAATTTTAATTTATATATAATTTTGGGAATGTGGAAGTTTATTTCTGTAATGCATATATATTATAACCTTTTTATATATAAAATTATATTCTTCCTGGTCTTCATTATTTCTTCAATTATATCACTCTTTGTGTCAAAAATGTAACTATCATTGAAATGTAAATACTCACTGGCTATGCTGTCTTGAAGAGAGAAAAAAAATGTGATTGTTCTCACTAAATAGTAACAGTGAATAGGCTCACTTCTATTTTCTAAACAAATAGCTTTTAATGTCTTAGAATTATACTAGCAATAGATGCATTTACATATTAAAGCTATGAGGTGATTTTAACTTTAGAAAATATATACAATGAAAAAATGTACTGATTAAAAGAGAAATTTTATATTGTTTTTAAAGTGTTTTATTCCAAAGATTTTCTTTGTGAAAACTTTAAAGTAAAACTCCATAGATTCTGGAGCTAGGGTTTGAGTCAAACACATCTTCCAGTCTTCATTAACAAGATGTACCTTCCACATCTGCAAATATAACATTCAGACACTATCTTCTATCTTACTATCTAATAAAAGAGTTATATGCAGATTGACCATATGTCTGCTATCCCCTCAAGCCACGCCCACCAGCCAATCAGGAGCAAGGATGCAAATTAACCCAACCAAGATGGCTACAGCCAGAGAGAGAGCAGGAGGGAGTCTTGAGTTGTCCCCTGCAATAGAGGAAGCCAAGCTTTCCACACACTTTGGCTGGCCCAGGCCTCCAATTAAGGCAACAAAATTTCAATGGCTGCCACCACTGACCAAGGTTTGGGTTGCCCCCGGCAATGGAGGAAGCCAAACTTTCCACACACCCTGGCTGGCCCAGGCCTCCGCTTAAGGAAACGAAGTTTCATTGGCTGCCCCCATGGAAAGAGCAGAAGGCTTGGCTCCACTCCAGGCTACAAAGTTTCAATTGTGGAAGATAAATAAATCCCAGATATCAGGGCCTCTGCTTAGGTCGCCGGGGGGTGTGGCCGGCTTGCAAACCACCACAGGCCCCTTGCCCAGGCCACCTCATGCCCCAAGGGAACTTCCACCCTGATCCAGGACACTCTTCAGGGCAAACCAGCTGGCCCCCACCCATGCACCAGCCTCTATCCTATCTAATAAAAGAGTAATATGCAGATTGACCATCATTCCGACACACAGATGATCCTGCCCCCAGGTGGATACAGATGACCACCACATGATGGCCAGCACGGGAGGGCAGTCAGCAGGGACCAGTCCTACAAGGGAGGGCAGTTGGGATGATCGAGCCTGCAGGGAAGGGCAGTTAGGGGTGACCAGGCTGGCAGAGGAGGGCAGTTGGAAGTGACAGGGCCTTCAGAGAAAGGTAATTGGGGGGGACCAGGCCTGCAGGGGAGAGCAGTTAGGAGTGACCAGGACCACAGGGGAGGGCAGTTAGGGGCAAACAGGCTGGCAGGAGAGCATTGGGCCTAAACAGGCAGTCGGACATCTCTCTAGAGGTCCCAGATTTTTAGAGGGAGCAGGCTGGGCTGAAGGACAACCTCCTCCCCCCCACACACACCATACATGAATTTTGTGTACTGGGCCTCTAGTATATATATCTAAAAGACTAATATGCAAAGTGTCTCCTTGAGGGTTTGACAGGACTATCAGAAGTTTGATTACTTGCTATGACATGGTGGACATGCACTGACCACCAGGGGGTGGTACAGAACTAAGAAAGGCCCAGGCTAGCAGCTGCTAACTAGAGATGGGAGGCCCCAGACAGCAGCTGGAAGGAAGGCACCAATTGGCCCTGATTACTACTAGCCAGGCCTAGGGACCCTAATCATGCTTGAATTTCATGCACCAGACCTCTACTCTTATTAATAAAGGAATAGAATAAAACTTCTGGGATGTATGATTTGATACAGTACTTTGATCATATTTGGCTTAAAACATGGTTGTAAAATAAAGGTAAAAGGAGAGCAATGATAGAAAGGGGTATTTCTATTTGGGTTTCAAGGGATTATTTTTAAGGTAAGTGAACATTTCTCTCCTATAAGCTTTTGAATGTTGTTTTTCAAAATAATATGGGGGGGGGGCGGGGGGGGAAAGTGTGTGTCTTCACTTACCTGCACTGTGGAAGCACCCACATGGAAAATGGAACTCTACTTCCCAACCAAGCAGAAGTATTTTAAAACACATAAAACAATGGTTGGCTGTAAAAGTAAGAAATGTAAAATAAAAAAGAGAAAGAGTGTGTATTGAAGTTTATAATCTGAATCCCAAAATAAAAATTAAAAATAACTTTGAAAACCAAGCCTGGCTGCTGTGGTTTAGTGGCTGAGCATGGACCCATAATCTAGGAGGTCAAGGTTTGATTCCTGGTCATGGCACATGCTGGGGTTGCTGGCTCAATTCCTAGTTGTGTGCAGGAGGCTGCCAATTGAAGATATTCTCTCATCATTGATGTTTCTATTTCTTTCTCCCTCTCCCTTCCTCTCTGAAATCAATTAAAAATATTTGAAATAATAGTTTTGAAAACCAATATTTGTTGAAAAAGAAAGGATCTTATACATTACTTTGTATCTTGGTTCATTTTGACTATTGTAGTAAAATACCATACACTGTGGCTTATAAACAACAGAAATTTACTTCTCACAGTTCTGGAGACTGGAAAGTTCAAGATCAAAGTGCCAGCAGAGTCATGTCTGCTGAGAGCTTATTTTATGGTTCACAGACCCCCCCTCACCCCCCACTTTTCACTGCATCCTCATGTGGTGGAAGAAGTGAAGGAACTCTCTAGAATCTGTGTTATAAGAGAACAAATCCCATTTATAAAGGTTCTGCCCTCATGATCTAATCACCTTCCAAAGGCTCCATTTCTAAATACTATAACATATGTATTTGGGGGGGACAAATATTCAGTCTATAGCACTTTGCCACCCTCTTAAATATGTCAAATACATACCTAATTGATGATAGAGTTTTACCAAAGTGAGATTCATCATCCAGATGGAACTGAAGGGGTGGAAATAGATAAAGAATCTAGAGAATAGGTCCCAGCTTTTGCATTTAAGAGGTTTCAGGGGGAAATGCTGAGGGCGGGCTTTGGCATGGAGAACTCTAGTAGAAGGATAGTGCCTCCACCCAAGCCTGGAAGGAGGTATAACTAAGCAAATAGCACTGCATCAGAGGCAGACAAGCAGTCTGACCTCAGTTCTCCTGGGTCTTGTGTGGAATGAGCAGAGCATGGGCTTTCATGCATATCCCCAAAGTTAGGCAAAGGTAGGTTGGGAGTTCATAGAAGTTGTGACCAGAGACAGAGGCAAAAGATTATGGGAGACAGTGTGTATCCCTGCATTTATGAGTGAGAACAATTTGAGAAGAACCCAAATACCAAACAACAGTGAAAGGTGCAGGAGGTTACTGGGTTTTTTGTTGTTTTTTATCTCTATTAGGAGATTCTAATCTGCCTTTGGGAAAACGTGCTAATGGTCATCAAAATCTCTGACTTCAAGAAAGCTCTGTATAATGTACTTTTATATATAATACTAGAGGCCCAATGCATAAATTCATGCATGGGTAGGGTCTCTCGACCTGGTTGGCAAATGGAGTTGATGGGGGATGTCTCGTCCAGTCTTGTTTGGGGTTGATCGGGGCCAGCCAGCTAGGGGGGAGGGATGGTGGGGGATTGACTGTAGGAGTGCACTGACCACCAGGGGGCAGCTCCTGCACTAAGCATTTGACCCCTGGTGGTCAGTGCACGTCATAGTGACTGGTTGTTCTGTCAACCAATCTTAATGGTAGCTTAGGCTTTTATGTATGTGTGTGTGTGTGTGTGTGTGTGTGTGTGTGTGTGTGGTGTGTGCACACCACACACACACACAAATATACACTCACACACAAACACACACACACACACACACACACACACACATATATATATAATATATGTTTAATTTCCATGCTAATTGCCAGAGTAGAAAGTATGGAACTTATTTTCTGGATGGTAATCTGGAATCATAAATAAATGCCTTGCCATATCAGCTGAGCAGTGGAGATGGGACTGAACTGAGTCCTCATTCAGAACTGAACTTTTTTCTCATTGATGTGGCCTAGCATACATATTGTTTTCTGTGCTATCTTTCTATCCTTATATAGGTTACATAATTTATGAAACACTTCTTTTGGATAGTCTCTCTGAAAAAGGCTTTACACAGCGCTTTCTATCCATTCTGATAAGGCCTCTGCCTGCAGAATTACAAGTGGATGTGTAGTTGAGGACATGATGTGGGTTCTTAAGACCTCCATTGCCCTGAAATACTATCATAACACTGTACTCCCTTCTTTACTATCACTCTTTATGAATATTCTAAGTTAAAATTTTTCTATAAATTAAAAGGAGATCTTACTCTGACATATTAGTTTAAGCAATAAAACATTTTACCACCATTTTTACCCAAAATATATTGAGATCTACAAGGTCTGATACATAATTAAATTAAGCCAAGATTTATAGAGATACTGTTGTATGCAAGGTGCTAGTCCTGACATCAAGAAGTGTAATTTCTTATAGAAGAGCCAATATAGCAATGATCATAAATCACTATGTGTCAGATACTATGTCAGATACTTTACATGCAAAGTTCAATTAACCCTCAGAGCTGAATTAGGAGGTAAGGGTCATTATTTCTAATTTATAAATAAGGAAACTAAGGAAAAAGAAAATAAATTACATATCTATAAGCATATAGCTAATAAGTGATAAAGCCTAAATATTATATGATATCTGTCAAGATAGTAACAATAGGTTGACTATGATTATCTCTTAGTTAAAATAAGGGCAGGAAAAGTTTCCAAAAAAAAATTATACCTGAGCAGGTATCAATTGAAATTTGAGAGTTTGACAGACAAATTAAATAGCACATACAAAATGTCACTTAATACACATTAGACATACAATTTTTCTGTGAATTAATCTTAGTAATTCATCTTTGAGATTGATTTGTTAACCACTAAGGTGTCAAGCTAAAATTAAAAATATACTTGGTACACAGTCATAAATTCTTAAGAAGATATGTTTTATTTTGGGTGAGTTGGGAAAGGTAGAACAATTTCTAGAGTAGACACTATATACTTTTTGATAAACAATGAGAGGCATTGCAAGCCCACAGTGGGGCCAGTGTTCTGGTTAGCAGTATGGACTCCCAGGCCTCATTCTCAGCACAGAAGTAGCACAAAATCCAACCTAAGGACTACCCTGACATTCAAATACAATCTTCTTTCAATTCACACTTTGTACGTCATAGGTAATGCTTACCACATGCTATTGCCCTTATTCGTTTATATAACTCTTTTGGCTACTGCACTACAAACTTCCACAGGCCAGGGAATTGCATTTCACAGCACCTATATACAGTTTCTGCTATCTAATAGGTGCCCACAGTTTGATGCAGAACTAAATGGGAACAATTCCACTGTCTGATAGCAACCATCATCCAAAACTGTAATGACAGCCTATTAACCTTGCTTGAAACACCAAATCACTCCAGAGGATCTGTTCTCATTTCCACAGTGACTTGAACCAGAATGTGGTGGTAGATGCCAAAATAGCCAGATGCACTTCTCTATCCATTTTCCTTCGGCTTTTTAGTCCATATGGTTCTCACCATTCCTATAATGAGACTTCAGGATTAAGATTCAGAAGTCCGTCATTTCCAGAATGCATAGCCTAGACACAGAGCCGAGGCTATTTTTTCCCAAGTTGGCTTGGCACTGGATCATGATGTGATGAATTTATTATGTACAGCAGCAGGCATGGTGCTTTTTAAAAGCAAAATGCTGGAAACAGAAGTCATTGATAAAAGAAAAAAAAAAGTCAAAACTATGCCAGATTTCTCCAAATAACATCAGAGTAAACTGTCATCAAATATGTCGTTTTCCCCATAAATAACAGCATGGAACAAATTTATCGCATTCTCAACTCCTTTGAAAAGACTAAAAATAACCTCATAAAGCTGATCTAATTATCCTGCATATATATAGCGACATGTTAACATCAGAGTATGGCATCGGCTAATTGAACAGCTAAGGATGCTGGGAAACTTTAAACAGAAGATTCTGAGAGTATGTGAGCTAATAATGATGACATTAAAAGAATCTACTGATCTTAGCAGTATAGTTTGAAAGCCATATAGCACTGCAAATGACAACAACTGGGTTTTGATGTGTAGATAAAGGTCAAACATAAGGGAACTTTGCCTTCAAGCTTTTTATAATAATGTACCATAAACTCAAGGAAACTCTTTAATTTCGTTGAAGACACACAGATTTCCTTAACTTTCTGACAACATACCTTTGCTTACCACAGAAATGTCTTTATTTTTATTTACATTCTAGTAAACCTAATTATACAAGCATTTTCCAATTTATACTGGGAGCATTCCAATTAAATGTCTGCTTTTAGTTATAGTGCTGCTCTGTATGAAAATACAGATAGTACATATGTGTAGTACCATCAAATGTGAATGCTAGATATGAAGAAAAAAATAGCATTGAAACTAGACACTGATTTCTTTCAAAAGTTGCTATTATATTCAGATGGCAAAAGCACATACTAACACTGGCCAATGGTGTCCAGAAAATTACCAAAGCCCTGACACAGACCACAGAGTATAAAGACACAGTCTCTATCTTGGTATGAAATCTAAACATTGGACATGTCATTGGATTTCCCACTGTTAGGTTTTTCCTTTTCAGCTAGCCAAAGACATGTAGATATTTTTTTTTAATGGAAAAGTACTGTTACTTTGTGGTAGGAAAGCAAGCTAAGCCATAAATGGCCAAAAATACTTCACTACACTTGACCTGTACTTATCTCTTTGTCTGACGTTCCTAACAATGTTAGAATTTTCAAAATACTGCATTATCTACCTGATGGGGAACATAAAAATATATTTGGGGGGGTGAGGAATAGCATTCTGAATTTGTGCCATTAATCTGCCTTCTAATGCACATTTTTGCTAGCCGATAATTAACTCACTGCCCCTTCCTTAATTATCTGGTCTTGCAAGACCTATTTAGCTGAATATTCCCATTTTACAGAGGCCATAAACCATGAACCATACACAACCTCCAGAGGGGGTTATCATCACTGGCTCCAGGCCAGGCCTTTTGGTATGATCTCACATCCCCTATCACAACACACGGGTCTTTCTGCAAAGCCCGTGAAAGGTCCAAAAGTCTGATCCATATTTGGGGGACAAAGAAACCAAAGGCTATAAAGGGAAAACTTCCTCCATATTTGAGGCTCAGGATTTGGAAACAGGCTCCCCTAAGTCACTGTACTAGTACATGTGAAACATCTGAAAATAAATGGGTTTATCCTGAATCTCTGAGTACTACTGTATATTTTCAGGTTGCCTGGTAAATTCTGCAACATACCATTGCTTCAAATATAAAAAGAGCTGGTATGTAATACTAGTAATGTAACTAGTGAAGAGTTACATTAAGAGTTCATGAAGAAACTGAAACTGGTTTGGCTCAGTGGATAGAGCATCAGCCTGTGGACTAGAGGGTTCCCAGGTTTGATTCCCATCAAGGGCATGTACCTTGGCTGCAGGCACATCCTCAGTAGAGGGTGTGCAGGAGGCAGCTGATCGATGTTTCTAACACACTCTCTCTCTCCCTTCCTCTTGGTAAAAAATCAATAAAATATATTTTAAAATAATAATAATGAAAGTTCATGAAGAAGATATGATTGATGTGGGAAAGAAGGCCAGTCTGGTAGCATAATAAGCATACATGGAATGGAGAAAATCTGAAAGAAACAAAATTGAGTAGAAAAACTTAGTATAAAAACCATACTAATAAGCAAGACTGTCTAGTAATAGCAGGCAATGATTTAAAAATGAAACTGAACTGGCTAAAATCAGAGATGATCTTTTAGATGAAAAAGGTTTCAAATTGTAGGAATGTCTCAAATGCAAGTATACCAATATATTGAAAAAATAAGGTATATTGAAGTTTTGACCAGGTTCAGTATGAAAAAAAGGTCATGATCAATTAATAATATAAGGAAATATGGTTGCTAGGTATTTGGCTACCTTAGTTTATTTCAAATCTTGTGATTGAGTGATGTTTTTTAATATCATAGAAAGTAATATTAAAATGACAAATACATATATATGGATACATAAAGATTCTTATATAATTATTCAATATAGAGAAAAATTGAAACTAAATTTTTAATAAACAGAATAAATAAACATATTTAAAAGATTTTTTGATAATGTGAAAATGTACAAATAATAATGTTTAAAAAATGTATGATTTTTTCTTAATCCTATAGAGGAAAGATTAAGATGTACCTAACATGTCCAGCTGGTGTGGCCTTATATTTGAGTATTAACTCATGAACCAGGAGGTCATAATTTGATTTCCAGTCTGGGCACATACCTGGGTTGCAGGCTCAGTCCTCAGTAGGGTGTATGCAGAAAGCAGCTGATCAATGATTCTGTCTTATCATTGATGTTTCTATTTTTCTCTCCTTTTCTCTTCTCTGGAATCAATAAAAATATATATATTTTTAAAAAATGTATCTAATGTTAACAAAAATTATGATTGAAAAATAGAAACATACATAATTTTAATTTTGTTCTTTGTACTTTTTGTACTTCCCAAATACTTTAAAATCATTTTCTTATAAAATATACATTTTAAAAGGTTTAAAATCATCACAAAACAAAAAAATATATATTTTTTCCCATACAGAGGTACTGATTTAAAAATATCCTTACTGTTTCTTGTAAGAAATTCAGAATTCCTGTTTCCTAACTCTTTCTTAAAGAATTAACTTTTCTAACTATTGAAAAACATAAATTTAGCTCATTGATAGTGTGGGGATAAGGTTGTCACCAGAGTCTCTAGAGATGAACCGTCAACTCTAAGGAGATAAGTGATTAGAAGAAAGGACTGGAAAATTCTTTATTCATCAGAAGTTTACTCTTTCAAGAAACATGAGCTATAGAATAGGTACAGAAGTCAACTAGTTTCAATATGGTTAAGAAGAAGACTTCCGAGTCTTTTTATGTGACAGAACCTGTGCCAGGTTGTATCTATTCAAAGCGGGGACCGTGAGAAGGTCTATGATCCACTTACATTATTCAGTTCCAACCAAGACAAGATATATCTACTGATCTCCAACTGTGTGCCTGCCTGACATGGGCCCTGGGGAGAACCATCTTTTAATTGCTTAAAATGATCAGAAATAAATATGTTTTAATTGCAATTATGTAAATGCAACTGTGAGAGTTAAGGGCAGAAGGAACAATTCACAAAATTAAACATGAATAAACAATTTACCGAATCCTCTTTAGTGTGACAATGAACAGGCCAATAGAATAAAAACTGTGGATATCATCTGGTCCCCAGGGTGATTTTCTGTAATGCCCCAAAGACTCAAAGCCTTATGATTGTGTCCAATTTCAACTCAGCTAGGCTAGAGATGTTTCTAATCCAATCATGTGTGTGTCCTGGCTAGAGTGGACAACATAATAGAGCTGTGGCTATTTGACAGTGTTCTTTTTTTGATAGGTTCCAGTTATGCAGTTCCAGCTACAAATTAGATATCAAGTTATCCATGCTTTAGTAATAATTCACCTGTTTTTATGATGCCAGGGGAATAGAAAATGCCTTGGGATCCACTCATGCTCTCCAGCTCTACTATAGATACTTTTTAAAATCACTTTCAGAAATACTACATACCACTTTTTACAGGTCTTGACTAACAATGTTTCTTAAAGAACAAAGTTCAATTTAGATCAAACCAAAGTGTGACCATTAGGAAAAAGGTTTTTAAAAATGGACTGCAATCCAACTCCTCCCATGACTGAGGCATAATGCCATTTTTCTGTTTAACTGAACTGCTAAGCCTGACATAAATTGACTTCAAACTCTAGCTTTTTCTACATCTATAATCAAATACCTTGCTACTTTTTGCAATCCAGTTTATGCCCCAGCCATAATAAGTTTCTTGTAATTGCTCAAGTCTCTGAGACATACTGTGACTCCTTTGCTTTCTCTCTGATTAGTCATGATCTCTTGTTCCTCTTCATCTCCCCTACACAGCACCAAACTTCCTCTGTGTCATTCCTACTCACCCACCAACACTCAACTTAGGTTGTGGAAAAAAAATAAACTACCTCATTCAAAAGGAAAATTTGGGTTTTTCCTAAGACCTAGCAATCTTAGGTTGTCTTAGACAATTTAGTTGATGAAATGATCATTCCTTGATTTGTTAATAAAACAGTAAAAATGTCATACAGTGTTGACCAGAGATAAACCACCTTGGCATTGTCACTGACAGATCCTGAATAGACAGACCATTTGGCACATGCTAAACTTATAGCAGCATGTATCCTAAAGAAAGAAGGTATTGAGCTTTCTATTTTCTGTGGCTATCTGATTGAGCATAAATTCTTCAGAGAAATTTAAAAGTCCCTTCAATTGATTACTTCCTGATTAGTAATAGGAGGTGCTCCATAGACCAACTTGCCAGAGAAACAACCATAATTGATGAAAAATATATTTTTTAAAAGTTTGGGGTCTCCAAAAGTTATTTCAAAGGCACACAGCAAATTAAAAAACATACATCCAAGAGAATATACTAAATCTCAGGAAGAACAATCCTGGCCCCAGTTAGCATGATGAATGCTACAAACTTGGACAAGTGAAGGCAAGAAGATGGTGCTCCCAGTCTCCCAAGCTCAGGTGAAAGGCTACATTATTTTCATGCGATGGGCAGGCAGCATTTCTCATAACCCTAGGCTTTATGTTACTGGGACTAAATTGCAGACAAGCACAGCTAAGGGATTTGGGGCTCTCTTTCCCCACTTAATTACTTCTTATAGGGCAGAGACTGTACCTCATATATAAGAGAGAATACAGAGGACCCAGCTCACTAGTAGAACAGAGGTTCAGTACTAGTGGAAGCAGCCAAGAAGGCCTAAGACTACCACCTCTCCTATGTGCTGCTCAAAAAGGAGGACTGTCACTCTGGTGAAAGTAGGACACTGTCCCACACATAGTCCTGGAGCAGTGGCTCAGAGATTTTACCTGAGGGAGGAGGAAGGCCATAAGAGCAGAGAGCTCTGAAGCTCTCCCCAGATGAACTAACTTTATTTGAAACAGTGTGCAGAAGGTAAAGTCTGAAAGTGCTCTCATCAAACAACAAGAATCTGGTGCTGAGTAAGTAAAGGGGGTCTGGCAAATAATAGGCCAGGTAGTTTACCAGTGAGAACCAGAGAATGCACAACTAAGAAGAGGTCTCCCAAGGTCATACATAATCTCAGACTGGCCTTCAAAACGAAACCAGCAAACATCTTGGATTTAATTGGATCAGACTGTGGATTGATCTATGACCTAGGGCATTATGGATACAATACAGTAATCAGACAGTAATTACTAGAGCCTTAACAGCTGAGTATGATGCCCATAGCTGGCTTAGTAGAGTGATCAAATCAAGAGATGGTCAATAAGAACCCTGCTAAAGAACTATCACTCAGTGTGACTAGACATGGGCAAGGTTTGCCCTCTGAACAGAGATATCAGAGGCTCCAACTGTCGGGGAAATACACCTCATAAAAATAGGCAGAGTCTCTGAACAAATAAACAAGCAAAGAGAGAGGAGAGAGCACAGATGCATTGGAGGAAGAAAATGGTATTGGATAATAACTTGAATTTAAACTAACAAATAAATATAGCCAGAAATGGCAAGTGGAAGTGTTAGTATAGCAAACTCTATAAATAAGGTTCTCCTTTTCTCTTAAATTTCTTTTTAAAAATAAAATTAAAATAAATAATTATTATAACAATAGGTCATTGTTTTTGAAACACATACAGATATAAAATGTACAACAATAATAACACAATAATGGGGAGGAAGGAATAGTGCTGTATAAAAGTATTTTCCTTTGTCTCACCAGAAATAGTATAATTTGAAGTATGTTCTGATAAGGAGAGTACATATGATAAGTTCTAGAGCAAGCTAAGAAAATAACACAAAAAGTACTGAGGAAAGCATCAAATTAAAAGAAAAAAAAGATATAAACAAATTAAAAAATACAAGATATAAACAAATTAAAAAATACTTAATGCAAAGGCATAATAGAGAAATAAAAGAACAAAATAAGAATAAAAATATATGAGATTTATGGAAAGCAAAAGTAAAACAGCAGACATAAATCTACCCAGCTATATCAATAATAGTATTAACTGTCATTGTATTAGAAAGCCAATCAAAACACAGAGATTGTCAGATTGGATATAAAACAAGATCCACCAATATGGAACACACACTTTAGACTCAAAGATAGAAATAGGTTGAAAGTGAAGAGTTTTGAAAAATATATTACACAAACAGCAACCATAAGAAAGCTGCTGTGGCTCTAGGAACATCAAACAAAGTAGACTTAAAATGTTACCTGATTCTCCCAATCCATGAGCATGGTATGCTCTTCCATCTGTTAACATCTTCCTCTATTTCTTTTTTCAGTGTCCTGTAGTTTTCTGCATAAAGGTCTTTTACCTCTTTAGTTAGGTTTATTCCTAGGTATCTTAATTTTTTTGGTGCGATGGTAAATGGGATTGCTTTTTTAGTTTCTCTTTCTATAATTTCACTGTTAGTGTATAGAAATGCCACAGACTTCTTAGCATTAATTTTGTATCCTGCTACATTGCCGAATTCATTAATTAAGTCAATAGTTTTGGAATGCAGTCCTTTGGGTTTTTTATGTACAATATCATGTCATCTGCAAATAAGGACAGCTTTACTTCTTCTTTTCCAATTTGGATGCCTTTTATTTCTTCTTGTTGTCTAATTGCAATGGCTAATACTTCCAGTACTATGTCGAACAGGAGAGGTGAGAGTGGGCATCCCTGTCTTGTTCCTGTTCTTAGGGGAAATGGTTTTAGTTTTTGCCCATTGAGTATGATGTTAGCTGTGGGTTAATCATATATGGCTTTTATGATGTTGAGGTATGATCCTTCTATTCCCACTTTGCTGAGAGTTTTTATCAAGAAAGGATGTTGGATTTTGTCAAATGCTTTTTCTGCATCAATTGATATGACTATGTGATTTTTATCTCTCAATTTGTTTATGTGATGTATCACATTTATTGATTTGCGGATATTGAACCATCCCTGCATTCCTGGGATGAATCCTGCTTGGTCATGGTGTATGATCTTTCTGATGTACTGCTGGATCCGATTTGCTAGAATTTTGTTGAGGATTTTGGCATCTATGTTCATGAGAGATATTGGCCTATAATTCTCTTTCATTGTGTTGTCTTTATCTGGTTTTGGTATTAGGGTGATGCTGGCTTTATAGAAGGTGTTTGGTAGTATTCCTTCTTCTTGAATGTTTTTGAATAGTCTAAGGAGGTTAGGTTTTAATTCTTCCTTGAATGTTTGGTAAAACTCTCCTGTGTAGCCATCTTGACCCGGGCTTTTATTTGCTGGAAGCTTTTTGATTACTGCTTCAATTTCTTCCATAGTTATTGGACTATTGAGATGTTTGGCTTCCTCCTCATTGAGTTTTGGGAGGTTATATTTTTCTAGGAAAATGTCCATTTCTTGCAGGTTGTCCAATTTGTTGGAATAGAGTTGTTCATAGTATTTTTTAACAATCCTTTGTATTTCCACAGGGTCTGTTGTTATTTCTCCTCTTTCATTTCTGATTTTGTTTATTTGGGTCTTCTCTCTTTGCTTCTTGGTGAGCCTGGCTAGGGGTCAATCAATCTTGTGGACCTGCTCTTTCAAAGAACCAGCTCTTTGTTTTGTTGATCTTTTGAATTGTTTCTTTGGTCTCCAAGTTGTTTATCTCTGCTCTGATCATCACTATTTCCTTCCTTCTGAGTACACTGGGCTTTTCTTGTTGCTCACGTTCTAGCTCTTTGAGTTGTAGGTTTAGGTGATTTATTACCATTGTTTCCTATTTTTTGCAGTAGGCTTGTAGGGCTATGAACTTCCCTCTCAAGACTGCTTTCACTGTGTCCCATAAATTTTGTAATGTTGTGTTGTCATTGTCATTTGTTGCCATGATGTTTTTTATTTTTTCCTTGATCTCTCTGGTTACCCAGTCGTTGTTTAAAAGTATGCTGTTTAGTCTCCATATGTTTGATTTCTTTCTATTGTTTTTATTATAGTTGATTTCCAGTTTTATGCCACTGTGGTCTGAGAAAATGCTTGATATGATTTCTATCTTCTTGAATTTGAAGAGACTTTTCTTATGACCCAACATATGATCTATCTTTGAAAATGACCCATGTGCACTGGAGAAGAATGTATATTCTGTGGCTTTGGGGTGAAATGTTCTGAAGATGTCAATTAATTCCATCTGGTCTAGTGAGTCATTTAGGATTGATGTATCCTTGCTGATTTTTTGTTTAGAGGATTTGTCCAATGGTGACAGTGTGGTATTAAAGTCTCCTACTATGATTGTATTGCTGTCAATCTCTCCCTTAATATCCTCCAAGATTTTTTTTATGTATTTAGGTGATCCTATATTGGGTGCATATATGTTTACCAGAGTTATTTCTTCTTGTTGGATTGTTCCCTTTAGTATTATGAAGTGGCCTTCTTTATCTCTTGTTATGTCCTTCATTTTGAGATCTAATTTGTCAGATATAAGTATTGCAACCCCAGCTTTTTTTTCATTTCCATTTGCCTGAAATACCATGTTCCACCCCTTCACCCTCAATCTGTGTGCATCTCTTTTCCTAAGGTGGGTTTCTTGCAGACAGCAGATATATGGATCATGTTTTCTTATCCAATCGGTTACCCTATGTCTTTTGATTGGAGCATTTAATCCTTTTACATTTAAAGTTATTATTCATAAGTACTTATCTGTTGCCATTTTTAGTCCTTACCCCCGAGTTCCTTCTTCGCTTCCTCTTTTTTTTTATTACAGCAGACCTTTTAACATTTCTTGCATTGCTGGTTTGGTGGTAATATATTCCCTTAGTCCTTTTTTGTCTGTGAAGCTTTTGATTTCACCTTCAATTTTGATTGAGAGTCTTGCAGGGTACAGTATTCTTGGATTCAGACCCTTCCTTTGCATGACTTTGTATATTTCATTCCATTCTCTTCTGGCCTGACGAGTTTCTGTTGAGAAGTCAGTAGCTAGTCTTATGGGGGTTCCTTTGTAGGTAACTTTCTGTTTCTCTCTGGCTGCTTTTAAGATTCTTACTTTGTCGTCGGTGTTTGCCAATTTAATTATAATGTGCCTCGGTGTCGGTTTGTTGGGGTTCATTTTGCTTGGGACTCTGTGAGCTTCTTGGATTTGTGTGGGTTTTTTCTTTTCTAAATTGGGGAAATTTTCTGTCATTATTTCTTCAAACATGTTCTCTAATCCTTGTTCAGTTTCCACTCTTTCTGGAACCCCAATTATGCGGATGTTATTTTGTTTCATGTTATCCCAAAGTTCCCTTAGACTCTCCTCTTGCTTTTTAACTTTTTTTTCTAGAAGCTGCTGCACTTGGGTATTTTTTCCTACCGTGTCTTCTAGCTCACTGATACGGTCCTCTGCTTCTTCTAGTCTACTTTTGATGCTTTCTATTGTGTTTTTTATAGCAGTGATGTCATTATTCATTTCTTCTTGATTATTCTGCACCTCCTCTAGTTTCTTCTGCGTTTCTTCTTCATGCTTCTTCACCTCCTCTAGGCTCTTACTCATATTGTCAAATTTGTCTTCCATTCTTTTCAACCACATTATGATAATTTCTCTGAACTCTTTCTCTGTTAGGCTTATTTGTGGTTCTATTTTGTTTACTTCCTTTTCTGGTGAAACCTGCCTTTCTGTCTTTTGTGGGCTGTTTCTTTTTCTGACCATGGTCTTTCTTCTCTGGGTGTCTGGTTACGTAGTGCTCTCTTCTACGTTGATTGAAAGGCACAAACTACAACACGACCAGGTACAGCACACAAGGCACTGAGTAGAGATGTATTCAAGATGTTAATAATCACAAATAAGGTGACCACCAATGAAGGACAAATTAGGGGTAATAGAGAAAGAAGAAGAGGAAAATGAGGAAGAAAGAAAAGAAAGAAGTGCCAAAATCATATTGGGAGAGTGAGAAAAAAAAAAGATAAATAAATGAACAATAAAATAAAATAAAATAAGAAAATAAAAAGGAGAAAAAGGAGAAGGAAAGAGGAAGAGAAAAAAGTCAGAGAGAAAACAAAGTGTATAAGAGAGAAAAGAGGAACAAAATATAGATGTCAGGAGACAACTCCAATAGAACAGTCACTAGTCCCACTAAAGGCCAGCAACCAGTAGCTAGAGATTAATGAAAATTGCAAATAGCAACTGGTATCGAGGGAGATGAGGGAAAAGAGAGGTAGAAAACAAAGCAAGCAAAAAGCAAAATAAAACAAGTAGAATAAACTAAAACAGTCTCTCAAAAACAATTTTTCAAAAAATCTATATAATCACTTTTCAGGCAAATAGCAACAAAAGGACATAGAGAAAAAACAACTTTTTGGCTAGTGAAGACTAGAGGGGAGAAGTTTGTGTGGACTTGTAGTAGGGGATTTGAAATTAGATATATAAATGGGGTGAAATTTTAACCAGGTAAAGAGAAAAATAGGGAGAATCAAAAGTTGGAAAAGGGAAAGAGAAACAAAATGGGGAAAGTTAGGAGGAAAGTGTTGGCATAAAGGTGGAGTTGTGTTGGAGTAAAATTATGCTAAAGGGAA
>JAAGEH010000030.1:38114347-38137275 GCA_011751065.1 Lasiurus cinereus
AAAATAAAAAAGAAGAAAAATAGAATGGTCCTTCACTTCCGCTATTATTCTGCTTGGCACTCCTGTTTCCCACTAGGGGAGGTATTGCAGTTCCCTGTATTCCCCTCTTGTTGTTTTAATCTCTTTATTCTCTTGTGGTTATGCGAGAGTCAATTTGTGTGTCATCCATTGGGTGGCAGTGTTTCGGAATTGATCTCTGAGACAAAGCACAGGACCTCTCTAGGCTGTGCTCAGATCCTGCTACTCTGTGGTTCCCAAAACCAGTTTGTGGGAGTTTTGCAACCTGGACACTGCAATAACTCCCAGGTTGTCCCTCTGCCCCAGAGAAAAAGAAAAAAAAAAAAAGAGTCGTTTTCCGGAGCTCTCCTCTGTTAACAGCTCAGAGGGTCTGCCTTCACACTCAGGGATCACGCCCTGACCACCTCTGCGGACCTCTCCAGAGGCAGCTTTCCCGCAGCCCGGCTCCCGCAGTGTGCGCGTCTCTGCCCTGCGGGGGTAGGAGACCGCACCCTGGCCCAGGTGAAATCTGACCCTTCCCACGAGCCCTGTGGATCTCTGAATCCTCCGCCTGCGCGTCTGTGCCACCTGGGAAGCCGCGCTCTGGGTCCTGGCTGCTCTGTGGGTGCCTATGTCAGCCGCAGCTTTCAGACCTAGGCAGACATCCACCTCCCCCTTAAGTCAGGCGCAATCTGACCTTTCCGTGTGCTCTGTGGATCTCTGATTCCGCCGCGTGTCTGCGCCGATTGGAGAGCGGAGTTCTGGGTCCCCGGGTCCCTGGCTGCTCGATGGGTGCCCAGCTGAAGGCTTCAGAGCGCCGCAGACATCCACCTCCCACTGCAAGATGGCTCGGGCTCCGCGTTCGCGCTGGTGGCTCCGGCCGACAAAAACCCCGTGGCAGTGGGGCTGCCTGGCCGGGATAGCCCCTTCCAGCAGTTCCCCGCCTTCTCCTGGAGGACAACTGACTCCTAGCTTGCCAACAAACACTCCCAATGCAACTCTCAGCCTCTCTCTCTCCCTCTGCCCAGTGACAAAGCTCCAGACGCGTCCGTCTACTCCGCCGCCATTTTCTCCTCCGTATCACGTTTATTGATTTGCAGATATTGTACCATCCCTGCATTCCTGGGAGGAATTCTACTTGGTCATGGTGTATGACCTTTCTGATGTACTGCTGGATCTAATTTGCTAGAATTTTGTTGAGGATTTTGGCATCTATGTTCATGAGAGATATTGGCCTATAATTCTCTTTCATTGTGTTGTCTTTATCTGGTTTTGGTATTAGGGTGATGCTGGCTTCTAGGTGCCCGTCAGCAGATGAATGGATCAGAAAACTGTGGTACATCTACACAATGGAATTCTATGATGCCATTAAAAAGAAGGAACTCTTACCATTTACAGCAACCTGGATGGAACTGGAGAGCCTTATGCTTAGTGAAATAATCCAGTCTATGAAGGAGAAGCACCACATGATCTCACTCATTTGTGGATAATAAAGAACATTGTAGTTGGGACCAGTTTGGCTCAGTGGATAGAGTGTCAGCTTGCGGACTGAAAGGTCCCAGGTTCAATTCCAGTTGGGGGCATGTACCTTGCTTGCGGGCACATCTCCACTGTGGGGCGTGCAGGAGGCGGCTGATAGATGTCTCTCTCTCATCATCGATGTTTCTGACTTTCTGTCTCTCTCCCTTCCTCTCTGTAAAAAATCAGTATAATATATTTTTAGAAAAAGAACATTGTAAACTGATGAACAGACTGAAATTATATCAGAAAGATTAAGGAGAGGTGGGGTAGATAAGAGATCAATCAAAGGACTTGTATGCATGCGTATAAGCATAACCAATGAACATAGACACTGGGAGGTTAGAGTATGCCTGGGAGGGAGGGGGGGCAATGGGGAGATATGTATACATGTAACACAATAAAAAAATAAAAAATAAAAAGACAAAGAAAGAAAAGAAAAATGTTACCTGAAAAGCGGTTGGGAGGGGAGCGCATTCAGAATGTGTTCCAAGCAGAGCTCTGCAAGGCCTGTGACCTCCACTAGGTGGCTCAGCCTCTGCTCAGGTGGCTCCGCCTCTGCGCAGGATCCAAGTTTCTTCACCTTGAGAATGTGGTCCACTAGCGCAGGGCCTGGGGCTTGCTGCCCTGGCATTGCTCCTAGCCAACACAGACATTTTTGTCCAAGCCCCAGCAAGCAACCCTAGAGTACCTGGAAGAAATAGACCTGAAAACACTAGAGAAGGAACCAAGAATTTTCTAAGCAAAGCTCTGGGAGAAGAATGGCACTGTGACCATGGCTGTGCTAAGGCCAGGCTGCTTCCTCTGTCCAAAAGAGGCTACGGACCTGTCCTTCCTGAAGCCCAAGTTGATTGAGCTGAGTGTACCCCTCTACGCAGTGGTGAAGGAGCAGGTTGGGACCGAAGTGGAGGACTTCCAGCCTTCTTTCAAGGGAGAAATCTTCCTGGATGAAAAGAAATAATTCCATGGTTCCCAGAGGCAGAAAATTATGTTCATGGGTTCATCCGGCTGGGCATCTGGCTGGGCATCCAGAGCAGATTCTTTCCAGACCGGAGGGAGGCTTCTCTGGAAACCTGGAAGGCGAAGGCTTCATCCCCCGAGGCATTTTTGTGGTAGGATCAAAAAAGCAGGGCAGGACAGTTTATTCATTGCTTTTTTGTTTGTGCTACAGTGGGAAGGCAGGAGAGGTTGAGGGGAGGAGCCTGTAGGAGATCAACAGAATGACTTGTATGCATGTGTGTAGGCATAGCCAGTGGATACAGGGCAATGGGGGAGGGGTCAGGAGAGGAGACTGATGAGGGCATGCACTGGGAGGTGGGGAGGGCAATAGGGAAAAAAAAAAAAGGCAGGGCATTCTTGAGCACCTAAGAAAAGAATTAGAGATAAAGTAAACCCAGTTTCTGTCTGGAATTTATTAAGAAGATCAAACCACAGACTTTAGCCTCAGGGAAAAAGTGACTATAGGCTCTGCCCAGCTCAGGGATAACTAGGGGCTCACCTGGGTTCACAGGATGCTCGGTTTCCTCATGTAGGCCATCTTCTTAGACTACATCATTCATTAATTTAACATTGTGCTCTGTTTATGCTCAGTAAGACAAAAGCCTCAAATAAGACTGATAAAGCGCTAAGAAGTGAGTGAGGGGTATTTCAGCTAAAACCTGGAAAACATGAGGCTTAAAGTTAGCTGGTTCACTTCATTACAAACGTATATGGTGTTTAAGGTGCTGCTATTTGAAATGAGTTTTATTTTCATGACTTTTAAAGTCTAAAAATGTTGGTGATTGATTAGAAGGTTAAGAATAAAAGGCTTTTGACTTGTGGGTTTTCAATAATGATTTTTTATATAATGTTAAAGTAATAACATGAAGGAATTGATGTGCTCTGGATGGCTTGATAAAGGTAGATCAAAAAATGAAAAAAAAATGTTACCAGAGATAAAAAGGAACATATTATAATGATAAAGTGACAATGCATCAGGAAAATATAATAATTGTAAACATGAATAGAGGTCTGGTGCACAAAATTCGGGCACGGGGGTTCCCTCAGCCCCACTTGTACCATATCCAATTGGGGACCCCTTGGGGGGTTTCTGACTGCCGGTTTAGGCCTGATTTTTATGGGATCAGGCCTTAACCAGCAGTCGGACATCCCTGTTGCAATCTGGGACTGCTGGCTCCTAATCGCTCACATGTCTGACTGCCTGATCACCCCTAACCACTCTGCCTGTCTGCCTGATTGCCCCTAACCACCTCTACCTGCCTGCCTGATCATCCCTAACAGCTCCCCTGCCAGGCTGATAGCCCCTAACTTGCCTCCCCTGCAGGCCTGATCACCCCCAATGGCCCTCCCCTGCCAGCCTGATTACCTCTAACTGCTCTGCCCTGCAGGCCTGGTCACCCCCAACAGCCCTCCCCTGCCAGCCTGGTCACCCACAACTGCCCTTCCCTGCCAGCCTGATCTTGCCCTCAACTGCCCTCCCCTGCCAGTCTGAATGCCCCTATCTTCCCTCCCCTGACTGCCTGGTTACTTCCAACTGCCCTCCCCTGCTGACCTGATTGCTCCTAACCCCCAACCAGCCTGATCTCACCCCCAAATGTCCTCTCCTGCTGATCAGATCTCCCCTACCTGCTTCTGCCTTGGTCCCCACCACCATGGCTTTGTCAAGAAGGAAGTCAGACGTCTGGAAGATGGCTGGTTGATTTGGTCTAATTAGCATATTACCCTTTTATTAGTATAAATAGATTATATAGGGTAGGATTGCTTAAATGGGAGGAAAAGCCTTTTTCAACAGGAGGAGATGCTCTTGGCAGACAAAAATACATAATCCCTATATCTGGATTGATAGCCAATCATAGATACTATACTGCCAAACTGGTCATTAAAAAATTGAACCACTTTCTTACACCTTATACAAAACAGCTGTTGCCCTTAAACCCCTCCTCAGCCCCCACCTTAGATTCTGCCTTTGTAGTTCACCAAAGTTAGGTTCTGACTGGTTGTTTCTATGCCAGTCAGCATCAATAGTGCCTGCTCTTAGGCAACCATTGGCTCCTCGCAGTTCACCCAGATTTGGTTCTGATTGTTTGATTTCTATGCCAGTCAGTGTATCTGAACCTATCTCTGAACCTCTCTCCAGGCCTGATCCGCAGTTGCTGTGGCAGCTGCAGATCAGGTCCTGCCTCTCTCTCCAGGCCTATCTCCTCACTTGATCCATGGCAGCTGAGGATCAGGCTTTGCCTCGCTTTCTCTGGACCTCACCAGCAACTGTGGTGGCTGCTTATCAGGCCCCACTACTCTCTCTCTCTCTCTCTGGGCCTTGCCAACAGCTGTGGCAGCTGCCTTTCTCTCTGCAGGCATCTCTTCAGGTCTGATCTGCAGCCCTTGTGGCAATGGCGAGGTTGTTAGGCTTCCAGCTGGTCCCAGGCTGGAGTCTAATGACCTTGCCATGGCCTCCTCACCCTGCCGACCTCCCACTACCCCGACCACCTACCAACCACCAGCCTTGCTGTGATAGGAGCCTGTGGGCCATGGGGGAGGGACTGAGAGGTACTTCATATACTTCCTGGTGACTGGTCATCCGTTTGTTCATTTAGGACATGATGGCCCCTCACTTTTTATAATGTAGACATGCACATAAAAACAAAGCCCCAAAATACATAAAGAAAAACTGACAGGATTACAAGAAGAATAGATCATAAATAAAAATTTCAGTCTACCATAGCCAGTTTCAATAAAGAATAGAACTAGGGGTAAAACAAGACATATGTAATACTTTCAACAATAGAGAAATAATAACAACAACAACAAAAAGAATAGAACAAGTTGAAAGGAAACCACAGTCTTGAACAACCTTAAAAACCATTTAGATTGAACCAATACTTATAAAACACTCCCCCCAAAACAATAGAATACAAATTATTCTCTAGTGCACATATAATTTTTTTCAGTAGAGACTATAAACTTGCCTTAAAAGAAATCTACACTAATAAAAGAGAAATATGCAAATTGACCATACCACCATGACAGCCACCAGCCAATCAGGAGTACACAAATTAACCCAACAAATATGGCGGGTTAACTTGCATACACTGGCATGGAGTGGCCAGGCAGGGTGGGACACCTGCTATGAGGTGGAGGGCAGGGGGCAGAGGGAGCTACAGGAGCAGCACTCTGGCAAGAGCGGAGGAGACTGAAGGCTCTAGCTAGAGCGAAGATGGAAGGTGGCAGCCAGAGCAAAGGCCTGGGTTCCAGGTGAAGGAGGAAAACCGGTGCCAGAATAAGGAAGGCCTATTGCATGAATCTTCATGCAACAGGCCTCTGATATTAACATACTTAAAAGAATTAAAAATCATACAAAATGTAATATCTGACTATAATGAAATTGAATTTTAAAAATCAATGCTTAAGATAAATTTAGAAAATTAAAAAATATGGAAATTAAGAAACACTTCTAAATAATCAATTGGTCAGAAAAGATATCACTAGAAAACTTATAAACTATTTCAAAAAGAGTTAACATGAAGGTATAGCATTATAAAAATTATGGGATGCAGTAGAAATCATGTATAGATGGAAAAATTATAGCCATAAATTCTTTTTTTTTAAGAAATAAAAGGAGAAATATTTCAAATTAATAATCTAGTATTGGGAGTACCCTTCTAGTTGTTAAATGGGATGCTGCTTATTTCATAAATCAGTTATAAACCTGATTAGATCTTTAAATTAATATATAAAAATAAAATAAAATAGAAATTATAAGAACAATAAAGAAAATAAACAAATCTAAAACTTAGGTCTTAAAAAAATCAACAAAATTGAAAATCTTTTAGTTAGAATAAAAAAAGAGAAGGAAAAAGATAAGTCACTAAAATCAGTAATGAAAGTGGGGATATCACCCAGGACTACTATATGGCAACAAATTTGATAACATAGATAAAATTACAAATTTCTAAAAGACACAAAGTACAAAAATAAGAATACGAAGAAAATCTGAATACACCTGTAACAAGTGATTGAATTAATAATTTTCAAACGTCTCACAAAGAAAATCTCAGGCTCAGAAAGTTTTATTGGTGAATTCTATCAAAATTTCAGAGAAAAATTAGTATCATTTCTTCAGAAACACACACACCCACAAAAGAAGACAGATTTTACAACGCAATCTATGAGGTCAATATCACCTTAAAACCAGACATAAACATCACAAGAAAAGTAAACCATAGAGCAATATTTATCAGAAATAAAGACAGAAGTCCTTAACAAAATTCTAGCAAATACAATCTAGCAATATACATCATAAAGCATGATTTATCCCAAGAATATAATGTTATAATATATTAGTATAATATATCTTATCAATATAAAAGGGGGGGACACACTTAATCATCTGTCATAAAAAACTTTGACAAATTTCATTTATTTTTTTTTAATTAGGAATAAAAGAAAACTTTCTCAACCTGAACAAAGGCATCTGTAGATATCACACAGGTAATATCATCTATTTTTATGTATAAAAGGCTAAGTGACCATCACATCCGAAACAACTGAATGGATGACTGAGCAGCAGGCTGCGTGGGCTATGAGGCCCACAGGAAGGGAAGTTGGGGGTGACCAAACGGGGGTTGGAGGAGGGAGGGAAGAGCAGTGAGGGGCTACCTGGCCAGCAGAGGGGGGCAGTGTGGGGCAACTAGGATGGCAGGGGGGAGCAGTTGGGGGTGACCATGCCTGCAGAGGGGGCAGTTAGAGATGAACAGACCAGCAGGGGAGCAGTTAGGTGTGATCACGCAGGCAGTTGGGTAAGCAGTTAGCAGCCAGTGGTCCCAGATTGTGAGAGGGATGTCTGACTGCCGGTTTAGGCCCTATCTGCAGGATCAGGCCTAAACCGACAGTCAGACATCCCTCAAGGAGCCCCCAAATGGAGAGGGTGCAGGCTACGCCGAGGAGAACCCCCCCATGCAGGAATTTTGTTAACTGGGCCTCTAGTGTATATATAAAAGCCAAGTGACCGGAATGCCAGAAGGATCAGAACAATTAGAACAACAAGTTGCTTTGATGTGCACTGAGGCCCCAATCAGGAGCAGGGCCAGCTGGACCCCACCTGTGCATGAATTCATGCACTAGGCCTCTAGTTTATACAGTATATATAAAAGCCTAATATGATCATTGTCCCTCCAACCATTTGGCCATTCTGCCAATTGCCATGATGTGCACTGACCACCAGCGGACAGATGCTCCAACCAGTAGGTTAGCTTACTGCTGGGGTCCAGCTAATTGGGACTGGGTGAGATGGGCCGGACATGCCCTGGAGCGCTCCTGTGGTCCCTCCCCCACTGGTGAATCTCCTGTGGTCTCTCCCTGGCTGATCAGCCTTAATCAGCCCTAATAAGTACTGAGCAAGATGGCCCCAATCAGCCCTGATTGGCCCTAATTGGGACTGGGCAAGAGAGGCTAGACATGCTCTGAAGCCCTCCCCCACTCCCTCCTCAGCCCCAGTTGTGTACTGGTGGAGTCCCTCAGCCTGGCCTGTGCCCTCTCCCAATCTGGGACTCCTCAAGGGATGTCAGAGAGCCAGTTTTGGCCCAATCACTGCAGGCCAGGCCAAAGGACCCCACCAGTGCATGAATCTATGCACTGGGCCTTTAGTACTTAATAAAAAAGTACTATTTGAAGCCTAAATGCATTCCCCTGAAGAATAAGATAAAAATATCCACTGCTACCACTTCAAATATTAGGAACAAGACAAAAATATCCACTTCAACTCAACTCACTCTTACTACAAAGTTATAGTAATTTCAAGTTACGGTAATCAAGGCAGTTTAAACTGGAATAAGGATAAAAGTCAGCAAAAAGAAATATATTTGAGGGTCCAGATAAAAACCTTTGGTTTAATCCTCATTCAAAATGAGTCAAAGATAACACAGCAAAATTCTTGAAGAAAAGATAAATGTGAAGCTTGGTGTCTTTTGATGAGGCATGGTTTTCAGTTATAACACCCAAAGAACAAATCAGCAATGAAAATATAAATAAATAATAAATTGGATTTAATAAAAATTCCATATTGGTTTTTTTTTTCATTGAAAGATACTATCAACAAAGCAAAAATACAATCCATTACATACTGGGGAAAATATTTGCAAATTATATAAGGGATTGTATATGGAATGTCTAAGAAACTTTTACAAGTCAATAATAAAAAAATAATAATAATCCAATTAAAATGTTGAGAGCCGAAACCGGTTTGGCTCAGTGAATAGAGTGTCAGTCTGTGGACTGAAAGGTCCCAGGTTTGATTCTGGTCAAGGGAATGTACCTTGGTTGCAGGCATGTCTCCAGTAGAAGGCATGCAGGAGGCGGCTGATCAATGTCTCTCTCTCATCGATGTTTCTAACTCTCTATCCCTCTCTCATCCTTTCTGTAAAAAATCAATAAAATATATTTTTTAAAAAATGTTGAGAAACCTGAAACTAAAGAGATACTTATCCAAAGATAACAAATGACTAATAAACACATAATAAAATCCTAAACTTATTCAGACATCAGATAAATGCAAATCAAACCACAATGAAATTCTATCCAACATCCACTAGAATGGCTATCATAAAAAAGACAGACAATAAAAAATGTTAGTATGGATGTGAAGAAAGTGGAGCCCTCATATTTTGCCAGTGAGGAAGTAAAATAATGTAGCTTCTTTGGGAAACAGTCTTGCAGTTCTTCAAAAGGTCTAAACATAGAGATAACATATGACCCAATTCCAACAGGTATCTACCAAAGAGAAACGAAACTTTTATCTATACAAAAGTTTTACACTAATATTAAGAGCAATATTATGTATAACTAGAGGCCCAGTGCATGAATTTGTGCATAGATGAGGTCCTTAAGTCTGGCCAATAAACAGGGCCATCTCGCTCAGCCCTGATGGGGGCCTGACAGCTGTGGGGAGAGCCACGGGAGGTTGGCCAGCTAGCTGGATGGAGGGTTAGGAGGAGGTTGGCTGGCTGTGGGAGGTTGGCTGTGAGACCACACTGACCACCAGGGAGCAGCTCCTGCATGAGCGTCTGTACCTTGGTGGGTGGTCAGTGCACATCATAGTGACTGGTCAACCGGGCATTCCATTCATAATAGTTGTTTAGACATATATATATAGCTAAAAAGTAGAAACAACCCAAATGTTCATTAAATGATGAATGAATAATGTTTTACATCCATACAGTGAAAATTATCCAGCAATAGAAAAGGATACAGGTTACTAAGTAGATGAATCTTGAAAATATTATACAAGTTCAAAGAAGCCATTCACAAAGGTACATTTGCAACTTTCCTCTCTCAAACTCCTTTCTCCCCCCCCCCCAACACACACACACACACACAGTGCAAAGAGAATATGAAGAAAGGCAGATCACTTTTGGATTGATAGGTGGTAGGTTTGATAAGTAAGGGAACTTATTTAGGAGTCTTTTCTTAGGCAGCCACAAGTTGAATAGATCTATATTTACACACACTCTCCAGAATCTTAGAAATTTATATCAAGAACTTAAGTAGGTTGAATCATATATATCATACAGATGGTATCAATATCACCTTACTCACTCAAAGCTATGTCTGCCCTTGAAACAGTTCCTTCTGTGGTCATGGTGATCAAAGCATACCTTCCAAGGAGGGGTGTGGGTGTGGATCCCCTGATTGCCCAGGTTCAGCTCAAGCCTCAACCAGTAGTCATGTCCTCTCAATTACCTCTCTTCCTATGAAATCTCAGAAGAGGCAAATTTATCTAATCTGAAAGCAAATTCATGTTTGTTTAGGGATGGAAGTACGGAGTTGAGTGACCACTAAAGAATACTGGGTTTCATTTGGAGTTGATGAAAGCATCCTAAACTTGATCGTAGTGATGGTTGTGCAATATGTGACTATTTACTAAAAATTATTGAATTGTACTACTTAAGTGAGTGAAGTGTGGAGTATGTAAATTATATTTCAATAAAGCTGTTTGTTTTTTAAATCACTGTTATTCCCTATGAGATAGCAAGATTATCTTCCAGCACCTTCACAGTCAAAACTTCAGAAATTGCTGAGACCATTGTTTCCAAGTGTGCAGAACAGTATTAAGATTTTTCCAACAAGCAATTCAGTCTGTTTAAAACTTACAAGGGAAATTTGACAAAATGTCTAAGAATTCATGTTTACTTACAGAACACCTTATGGCTAGACTACCTTAGATTGTTGAGTCTATCTGAATTATTAGATTTTTACTAGAGCAGTGATTAACAAACTCATTAGTCAACAGAGCCAAATATCAACAGTACAATGATTGAAATTTCTTTTGCGAGCCAAATTTGTAAAACTTAAACTTCTTCTAATGCCACTTCTTCAAAATAGACTCCCCCAGGCCATGATATTTTGTGGAAGAGCCATGCTCAAGGGGCCAAAAAAACACTTGTGGCTCACGAGCCACAGTTTGCTGACCACAGAACTAGAGGACTGAGAGATTACCTTCAAGAGCTTCCAGGAATATCCTTTTATGATAAAGTGTTTTGTAGTTACTGAATTAACTTTCACCTACTGATTATCTTAGCAGAAAATATATTCATAAAATAAAGTGAAGAGTGTTTGGAGAGAAGAAAACATGCATCAATTTTTTAAGAAAAACACAATCTCAATAGAATTCATAAACTATTGAGAAGTTTTAAAATTACAAGTATAGTTTCTGTGTGTAAACTAAATTAATTTAGCCATTGAAATGATTTTTTTTGTATGTGACTATAACAAAAATATTGAGAAATTTAAAAAATAACAAAAAATAAAAACTGACATCTTTAAAGGCATGTAAGAAAATCTCTTTATTAAAAAGATATATACATTAATATATCCTATATAATAAAGAGGTAATATGTAAATTGCCCATCACTCCAACACACAAGATAGCTGTCCCCATGTGGTCAAAGATGGCCACCCCCATGTGGACACAAGATGGCCACCACAAGATGACCAGCAAGGGAGGGCAGTTAAGGGCGACTAGGCCAGCAGGGGAAGGCAGTTAAGGACAATCTGACTGGCAGGGGAGCAGTTAGGTTTGCATAGAAGTGATTAGAGGGGATCAGGCTGGCAGGCAGAAGCAGTTATGGGCATTCAGGCAGGCAGGCGAGCAGTTGGGAGCCATCAACCCTGGAATACCCTTCCCTGCAGGCCTGGGCCCTCTTAACTGCCCTACCTTGAAGGCCTGGTCCCCCCCAACTGCCCTCCTTTCCAGGCCTGGGTCTCCCCCTCCCCCAACTGCCCTCCTCTGCTGGCACAGTCACCCTTAACTACTCTCTGTTGCAAGCCTGGTCCCTCCCAACTGACCTCCCCTGCTGGCTTGATTGCCCACAACTGCCCTTCCCACTGGCCATCTTGTGGCAGCCATCTTGTGTCCACTGGGATCGGACCTACATGTGCAGTCAGACATCCCTCGAAGTGCCCCAGATTGGAGAGGGTACAGGCTGGGCTGATGGACAAGCTACCCCTCCCCCCAGTGTACAAATTTTGTGCACCGGGCCTCTAGTGGTTATATAAATAATATATTTAGATTAAATAATATCCCTTTCAAACAACTAAAGCCACTTGGAAATAACTCTTCTTTTAATCATGCTTACTGGTGTAATTCAATTCTTAAAAAAAAATAGCAGGAGAAGAAACCAAGATGGCAGCATAGGTGAACACCTAAGCTGTTGCCTTGCACAACAATTTCAAAACTACAACTAAAAGATAGAACAGACACCATCCAGAACCACAGGAAAACTGGCTGAGTGAAAATTATATAACTAGAAGTAAAGAGAGAAGCACAGGGAGACTCAGAGGAGCTGTAAAATGCTGAGGTATGGAGACACACTCATGGAGAGGACAGTCTGACTGGCTTCCTCTAGCGGGAGGGAGACAGAAAATCCCAACTGCACTGAACCCCAGCTCCAGGCAAGACTCATAGTGGGAGTCTGGACTGTTGTGAAAAGGAAGGAGTGTACAGAAACTTACGGAAGCCGCGAAAGACAGAAGCCTGGGGGCGCTCGAAAGTGAATGCCAAAGTGCGCATGAAAGTGCACACACAGAGCACTGACTGCTGATTGTGCCTGGCTTCCTCTAGCAAGAGGAAAATAGAACCTCACAACAGCATTGAAATTCGGGTCCAACTGCACTGAACTCCAGTTTTGGGCGAGACCCTGGAGACCCAGACTCATATGGGTCCCTAGACCACACAGAAACTTAGGGGAACCGAAAGGCAGAGTTCCGGAAGCTTGAACATGCACACAAAAGGCAGAGGTCTGGAGGCAAGCGTGCATGCACAGACACAGCTAATCCTCACAACCAATTGGCTTGGAGGTCAATCCACCCCAAGTGATACCAATAACAATTAAGAATTAACTACAACAAGACTGTACACATAGTTCATAAAGGGGTGCACCAAGAGTGTCCACCTCAGGTAACTGGGGTGACAAAGCTACTGGGCCACATAAGACAACTAGCACACAAAGCTACTCTACCAATTCAGGGAAGCAGCAAAATATGCTGAGACTAAAGAACAGATCACAAATGAAAGAAATGGAGGAAAACAAATGACTGGATATAGAGTTCAAAATCACGGTTATAAGGTTTTTTTAAGAATTTCCTAGAAAAGATGGATAAATTTAGCAAGACCCAAGAGGAGATGAAAAAGAACCAACTAGAAATTAAACACACTGACTGAAATAAAAAATATTATACAGAAAGCTAACAGCAGACTAGAGAAACACAAGAATCAAGTAAAAGATTTGAAATACAAAAAAGCAAAAAACACTCCACTGGAAAAGCAAAAATAAAATGGAACCCAAAAATGTGAAGATAGTGTAAGAAGCCTCTGGGACAACTTCAAGCATACCAACATCAGAATTACAGGGGTGCCAGAAGAAGAGAGAGAGCAAGAGACTGAAAACCTATTTGAGGAAATAATGACTGAAAACTTCCCACATCTGGTGAAAGAAATAGACTTACAAGTCCAGGAAGTGCACAGAACCCCAAACAAAAGGAATCCAAAGAGGACCACACCAAGACACATCCTAATTAAAATAACAAGAGCAAAAGACAAAGAAAGAATATTAAAAGCAGCAAGAGAAAAACAATTAATTAGCTACAGGGGAGCACCCATTTGACTGTCAGCTGATTTCTCAACAGAAACTATGCAGGCCAGACAGGAGTGGCAAGAAATATTCAATGTGATGAATAGCAAGAACCCACAACCAAGATTACTTTACCCAGCAAAGCTATCATTTAGAATTGATGGGCACATAAGGAGCTTCACAGATAAAGAAAAAAACTAAAGGAGTTCATCAACACCAAACCAGATTATATGAAATGCTGAAAGGTATTCTTTAAGAAGAGGAAAAAGAAAACGGTAAAGGTAAAAATTCTGAACAACAAATACATATCTATCAACAAATGAATCTAAAAATCAAGTGAATTGAAAATCTGATGAACTGAATAAACTGGTGAATATAATAGAATTAGGGGCATAGAAAGGGAGTAGACTGATAATTCTCAGGGGGAAAGAGGTGAGGGGGTGTGCAGGGAGAGACTGGATGAAAATCCTACACCTATGGATGAGGACAATGGGAGGGAGGCAAGGACAGAGGGTAGGTGGGAACCAGGTGGAGGGGAGATATGGGGAGAAAAGAGAGGAATAATTGTAATGATCTGAACAATAAAGATTTATTAAAATTAATAAAATTAAAATGTAAAAAAATAGCAAAGCAAGTTTTTTGTTTTGTGGCCTTTGTATAAAGGAAATATTATTCAATATTTATATAATTAATATATTATTTATCATTTTAAAATACTAATCCTTCCCTATGCTTTTAATTTAAATGTATGCATCCTATTTTATTTATAAATCTAGCAAATTTTAACAATAACTTGTAAGAGATTTTATTTATTTAAAATTTCTTAAATTTTTTATTCTGCATGTATAAATTTAGCATGTTATATTTTACTATTAAGTACACTAATTATCCAATAAACAAATCCTCCCAACTACTTATGTAGTACTTATAAATACATGGATTTCAACTTTAATCTTAATTTTTCATTACAATACTAATATTTTTATACATTTTTGAAAACCTATTATCCTATTATAGAAAAAAAAATCACAATTACTATGACAAACTTTTTAATTGAAATCACAGCCTAAAGGTTAGGAATTTTAAATTGCTAAATTATATACTTAAAATGCCAAATTCTTTTAAATTTTGTAAGTGCTCCCAACACCAAACATGTACAGATTATTTCCAGATATAGCACAAAACTACAAATACTATGGATTTTATTTAAACTTAATGTTAAATCTTTCTAATATTAAATGTGATTATTCACAAAGGACCCAATTATGTGTTTTCAAGCAGTTTAGGTTTATCATCCAATTCATTTGAGGTTCCCTTTCCTAATTAGTCTGGGTGAATCTACATGTCAACCATAAGGTTGGATTGCATGCATTGCTTCAGACAGGCAGGGCTGTTATTCCTACCTCAGTAAGAGACAAATAGGCTTCTCTTCTATCTCATTAAACCACCATATCCTTTAAATAGAGTAGTCTCACGACACACATTCCTGGAACAAAATGTGCACAGTATCTACTTCTCAAGCCACACAGTTTCCATCTCTGTGGATCCAACAAATCTACCTGCTGCTACATCCATGTGTGGAGAAACCAGAACTCTTTGTAGATATTTATAGATATTTAAATAGCACACAAGATGATTATGAATGTCTCTTATGGCCTTGTCCATCCCTACATTTACAGCTCTAAAGTCATGTTAAAAACAATGAGTGTTTTTCCCCTTTCCTACATTATTATAACCCCTTATTATATTACACATTTATTTAACAAATCCTTAAAATGAACCCACTAAGCCCTAGGCAATTATCATATCATTTTCAAAGTATGCATTGCAGGTCACTTTCCAGCACAGCCATCAGGTTTCAATCAATTTGTAAGCAGCACAATGCTGGGCAGGCAGTAGGCACTAAATGTAGGGAGGAATTAAGAATTGTGTGATATATATGGCTTCTCTTACTCCTTTACTCACTTACGTCAACATCAAACAGAAACTACAACCTCAGTCCTAGACATAACAATTCATGTATCATAGGATCATACCCATAAAGTGCTTAGCATAGTTCTTGTCATATATGAGTGGGTTTAGAATGTTAGCTATTTTGCTAATACAAAGAATGTTGGAATATAATAGTCTCTGTATTCAAGTAGTTTACAGACTTAAGTGAAGTAATGCAAAATTCTGAAAAATCATGCAATATCATCCAGTGAGGATTTAGCATTAACTATCCATGGAACTAGAGACTCAGCTATAAAACAATCACAGTTTTTGCCTCAGAGGTTCCCAGTTTTCCTTGCTCAGAAATCCTATCTCACCACAGCCCACAGTTTACTTGAAATGCAAGGTCAGTACACTGGAGGGGACACTTTTTTGCAAGCCTATGTTGCACAAGTCTCATGTATAAAACTAGGTGGGGGAGGGTAGGTGGGTGGGTGGGAAGAGGTCAACCAAAGAACTTGTATGCATATCCCCCAGACACAGACAATAGGGTGGTGAAGGCCTGGGGCGGGTGGGCCAAAGAGATCAATAGGGTAAAGAAGGGGACATATGTAGTACTTTCAACAATAAACATTAAAAAATAAATTAAGAAAAAAAAACAACTATCAACTGCTATCTAAACCAGCCCCACAATTATTAGGTTCTCTATGGACATTGTTCATGCTGCTCAATCTGCTTCATTTATCACTTTGTCTCCACCCATTTAAATCTTCAATGCCAGAATAAATTGCAACTTGAAATTTTCTATTTTGATGTAACACACTCTCTTCTTTCACTAAAGTTCCTATGGCATTGTACTTCTTGGTAGTAATTTAACCTGACTTACATTATGAATATTTGTCCTCCTGTGAACTCATGCTACTTGATCTTATTTCTTCGTGTTTTATTTATTTCTGCAATCTCCAGGAGAGCCCAATGGTACCACGAATAAAATATTACTCAATAAAATTTTTTAAATAAATAAGCTGAATTTTCTCTTTGGAGTGACTTTTTTGACATGTATAGAAAACCTATCAGTCAACTTAATGAAAACTAGGTGTAGCAAAATCAATCTGTTTAATAAACCATCATTTGACTTCTCAGTATAGGTTGAATCCTATCAGTATGTAACTACCAAAGTGATGAGAGATTAGGAAGAATGATAGAGAACTAAGCTTATGTAAGCACCTACTGTAGGCCAGGCATATTATTCTAAATTTATTCTGAATAATCCATGTTTTATAGATATATAAAGAGAAGTTAAGTAACCTACACAGTACTGATCATGCTTCTTTTTTGTTGGTTTCTTTGTTAGTGGGTTTTGTTTGTCTACTCCACCTTCTGCTTCTCTTTCCACCCAGGTATGCTTTTAAAAATGTTGATGTAAATACTTGAACCAAAAATAAATAGAGAAAATTATCAGATAATTTAGAAATGATTTCAAAAGATAAACATTTATGAACATTGTTGAGGATTATCTACTTCAAATCTCTGTTTTATTATAATTAAAGTGGGGCCAACATTTTCAGCCTACTGCTTTTCACATAATACACTTGTAAATGAGAAATACATGATGTGGAAAGCAAATATTTTTGCTGGGCCTTTGTTAATTTACCTAATGGTAGACTTTGAATATCTCCTTTTTGTTTTTATCCCAATCAAAATAAGTTTTACTGAAATAAAAGACATTCAAAGAGGAAGTAATAAAATATTGAACATGATCTAGTTCACCTGTATTAAAACAAAGCACAGTAGAAAGTACACTTCAAGCTGTGTTATACCCTGAAGTATAAAATATATTCCCGGTTCCACAAAACCCCTAAATGACACAATACATGTAATACAACAATCATGGAATAAGGTAAGCACTTAGTCCATTTTCTCTTCTTAAGTGGTATGGTTTCTAGCAACTCCCCCTATAGTTCCTGCAGAAATATCTGCTGCATGGAAGAGCCTTATATTCTTTTGATGATTAAAGAATATAGTTAAAAGGCAACACATAGATGAAGGAAGTGCAAAAACATGTTTAGAGAAAAAGAACTGTCATGTTAAACATTAACATCTAGGAACACTGCGTTATTTTGCACAAATGATGCATAGTTAGAGAAAATAAATCTCTGATACTAACACTCTCTCTCCCTTGTTACTCCAAGCATCGGGATTTAAGAATGTAGCGGTAAGCATACTTGAGCACAGCTTGGCATGCCAAAGATGAAATTGTTCTCTGAGTCCTCACTTGGACTCATTGTATGTCTCCTGAAGAAAACAAACAAACAAACAAAAACACACCAAAAACAGGAGGCTAGCAGAAAAGTAAAGTGAGAAGTATTTGAGTTTTAATGGAAGAAATGTCTTATTCTGTGCTTCAAACTTACTCCAGAAATCCCTTAGAACTAAATGTATTTTAAATTTAATAGAGGTTAAACAGGCAGCTGTTATATATTGCTCAATCTATGACTCAAACTCACTGTGGTTTCTAGTAAGTCAGCTGTTCTCTGACTCCTTCAAATGTTCTAAAATAAATTAAAGGAAAAAGAAAAGCCAAGATTGTTGCCAAGTGGAAGGAACACGTGAAACAATAAAGTTATTAAAGGAAAAAGTATGGGGAATAGAAAAAATATCCTCCAGATGTTAGAAATGGTGGCAGAACAGCATCTAATACAACAAAAATATTTAATGAATATATGATTTTGTTATGTGTTTATTAGGGTGTCTATCTTTCTTTTCTTAATGCTTTTATTGACTTTTAGACAGAGAGGAAAGGAGAGGGAGAGAGAGATAGAAATATCAATGAAAGAGACACATCAATCTGTTGCTTACTACATGCTTCCTACTGGGGATTGAGCCCACAACCCAGGCATGTGCCCTGACTGGAAATCAAACTGGGTACCTTTCAGTCCATGAGATGACACTCAATCCATTAAACTACACTAGCCAGGCTAGGGCAGTTGTAGGCAAACTGCAGCTCATGAGCCATGGTTTGCCACTCTGTTGACTAATGAATTTGCCAACCATTGGTCTAGGGCATCTATCTTCTCTGCTGATTTTTGGTCACCCCCCAGGCCGATGCCTGCCTTATAATGGGAGCTGATTTTTTTTTAAAGTTATGTGTTTGTTTGTTTGTTTTTAAAAGAATGGGTGAGTGTTTCATAATCCAGAATACTGAGCATTATTTCTGGGTTATTTTCAAATGTTTATACCTCAAATTATAGAAATAAAATGCAAGCCAATAGATATTTTTATCTTTCAAATAAGATATTTTATCATAACCTATTTTTAATCTATGTTGACAAGATAATTATAGCTTGAAAAAAGTGTCTTATCTTATGGATCCAAACAGGAGTGTTTTGCCAAAGACCTGTCTGTTTCAAAATGGAGGAGAAAATAGCAATGAGTTATCTTTTTACTAGAGGCCCAGTGCACAAATTCTTAACAAAAGATTGTTTTCCTTTATGTCTTTTCTATTTTTTTATTTAATTATTTATTTTATTATTTTGTTTCTTTGTTACTTTTTATTAAATTTATTTTGGTGACATGGGCTAACCAAATTATACAGGTTTCAGGTGCACAATTCCACAGCACATCATCTATTCACTGTATTGTGTGTTCATCACCTCAAATCTCTTTCCATCACCATTTACCACCTTGTACCTGCATCTACTTCCCTTCATCCCTGCCAATCACCACCATACTATTGTCCATGTCCATGAGTTTTTTTCCTCTCTTTATTTTTAGATTATTCATTAAATGTTACTAGAAATTTAAATTGCACTCTCCAACAAGTAAAATTAGATCTTACCATTTCCAATTGTTTTTCATGTGAGTATATGTGGCAGGATTCATTTTCCAAAGAGAGCCATCCAAAGAAAGATAATTAGATGGGTGGATGGATGATGATAGATAGATGATGATGAGAGATGATAGATAGAAATATCCCATCTAGACTGCTCTTCCTACCATGTTATGTTGGCACATTTACATCATGAAGTGAGTTTTATTTTTCTCCTCTTAAACATTAAAAGTAGGTGGAATGTTATAATTGCATTAACCATTACAATGTTATAGAAATAATGCTATGTGATTCCAAAGGAGAGGTAAAAATGGCAATATGGCTTCCATCTCCATCTCTCAAGATGCTTGTCCTAGAAACTAGCCACCTCATATGGAGAAACCTAGGCCACACAGAATCCCCACATATGTGTATTGGGGATACACTGTAATCTAAGCCTCCAGTCAATATCAAAGTCACACCTGTGAGAGTGTGTCTGTTCAGATGATTCAAGCCCTCAGACTTGGATTCTTCCAGCAGATTCTCTATATCGTAGGGATGAGAGAAGTTATCTCTGATGTGCACTAACTAAAATTCAGAAGCCATAAGAGAAAATAACTGTTTAACATTGTCTTAAGCCAATAATATCCAGGGAAATTTGTTATATAACAATACAGAAGAGATACTACTTTCTTAGAAAGCTTAATGTTCCAAAAATAAAATCTTATTATGGGAATATTAGATATTCAAATAGTCCCCAAATGTCTCAGATATAATAATAAAGCTTACCTTTGACCCTGGATGAGCAAACGTGTTATATAACAAAACTATGTTATGGGAATGGGAATAATATATTATAATAGAAAACATATGAACTATTTCATCAGAGTCCCTAAACTCAGTCTTAGTTCTACCACTAACCTGCTATATGACCTTGAAACATCTGCTTCCCTTCTATGCACTTCATTTCCTCATCTATAAAGTGGGAATAACACAACTACAATGATTATAATAGTTCATGCCCTCTGTCATAGCTATAAATTATTTCTGCCTAATAAAAACTAATATTTTATGTGTCACACATGCATCCTGTGCTGATATATATATATCATATGATATATATATATATATATATGTATATATATATATATATATATATATATATGGGGTGGGGCATATATTTAAACCACAAGGAAAGAGTGAACAGAAGAGTGGCAGTATTGTGGCCATGAAAACACACAAATCTACTGTGGGAGCATAAATCACCAACAGCTCAGCTGTTGCACTCTGAAATCCATCACTGCCTTTCCTTAGAGGCCATATTTCCCATTTAGCTGCTTCTGGCTACGATGTGAGCTTTGCAGGAATACTGATGCAGGTCAGGTCCTGGGAGATGCAGAGCTTCTCTGGAGGGTGATTTGGGCTGGATCGATCCCATCAAATTCGCTGAACTTACTAATACCTTCATTGCTGTGTAAACTCTTCCACTCAACCTTACTTGCTTCTCTCTCTCCTTTAAAAGTCTCACACCTGAAAAATTGTCTGCCCAGCTCTCCCAGCTTCCCTCAGCTCCCTCATTGTTCCTCACGTGCATTTCCTACAAGGAGCAATATATATTTCAGATGCATCTAAACCCATCTTGGTGTCTGCTGCTTAGATGACCTCAAACTAACGCACACAGTAAGAAAGGTTAGATATCTTTGGGAAAGGGAAAGAATAGAGTCTTGCCTCACTTTTAGAAAGCAAAAAATCTAAAAGCCTGCATGAAAATTACAAGATACAAACTAGGCACACAACCATTGAAATGTGCATATTTTAGAGCCGTGAAGTATCAGGGAAAGTGGTGTTTGGGATATTACTGAAGCGAGATCATTGAAAATCTAAATAAGGAGACTTTGTACAACCAAAATCCACTTCCACCACTTACAACCACAAGAATACCAACCATCTCCCCAGACTAGAGCATATGTGTGAGGCACTGAATTGAGAATGAAGAGGACAAGATATTTTAGAAAAGATCTTTATTTAATCTGCCCCAACTAAATAACAGGGTTTTCCATATAGTTGAAAAAAAGGGAGAGTTGGAGGGACAAAGGAAGGAAGAAAAAAAGGGAGGGATCTGAGGGAGAGAAGAGAAAAAGGGGGAGAGAGGAAAGGAAGGAAGTTAAAAGGAAGATGCAATAATTAAAGGTTCTAGGTTTGGAAGATTCATCAAATAAAAACACAGAATGCTCAATAAAGCTTAAATTTCAAATAAACAAGGAGCTTTTAGAACCAGGATGAGGAAAATCTGGCCCAAGGGCCATACAAGGCCCTCAAAATCATTTGGTCTAGCCCTGCCAAGGCATTAGGGGTGAATTAATTAAATGTTTGAAAAATATAGCAAACTAATATTTAAGTTGATAATTTTGTATGGCCCCTAAATGATGTTTTAAATACCCAAATGGCCCTTAGTGAAAGTCATATATATATGATTTATTTAAAATTCCATGGGAAAAATTATTTTCATGCCCAGATAAACTGAGTTAGAGTAGATATTCTCAGGTGAAATCTCAAAATGTTACCTTCCATAGCATAATTATATAAATTGATTTAAATAAAATTGTAATAAAATAGGCTGAGGTAAGTAAGGGAAATTGAGGCAAGAGGCATAGAGAGACAGGGTGCTGCAAACTGTGATTTCAGCCTCTTATAGGGACTCCAATGGCCATGAATCCTGGTATTCACTCCCTTATGTAACTGTTCACTCATTGTTGTCCGTGTGACAAATAGGATATAGCAAAGATTATGCTATGCTATGCCCAAATTATGTTATAGAAAAGGAACAGTATCTTTTATGACCCGATAATATTTGTGCCCATGTGCAAGCTCTGGGGTACCAGCTGCCATGCCTTGAGGACATTCAGAGTGTCTTGTGGAGTAGCCCAGGTGGCAAAGAATTAAAACTTCTTTCAAACAGACCTCTGAGTGAGCCTCTTGGAATCAGATTGTCCAGCCCCAGTCAGAGCTTCAAAGGACGTTGAACAACTCATAGAAGAGCCTGAGCCAAAACCACCAGTTCAATGGCTTCCAGATACCTGACCCTCAGAAACTGAGATATATATATATAATTCTTTCCCCAACTCCATATTACATTTTTTATGTTATTTAATTGTTAATATATACTATGTGTATGGTAAAAAGCAGATATTTAATGAAAGAACTGTGTTTAATTTTTTAATATGGGTAAGTTTGTAGCTCTTACCCTAGAAAAAATTCATATACATACTAGAGGCCCAGTGCATGAAATTCATGTACATAGAGTGTGGCTGTCCCTCAGCTCAGTCTGCACCCTCTCACAATCAGGGATCCCTCAGGGGATATAACAATAGACCAAGCAGCAGGCGGCCAGGGAGGAGTCTGATCCAGAGCCAGGCACAATACTGCTCACACTCATCCTGGCCCCCTGCACCTGCTGATGCTGCTCCCCACTCAGTATTGCTGCTGCAGAGTTGGGAGAGGCTTCCACCACCACCAGCTGTGAGCCAGCTTCTGGCTGAGCAGCACTCCCA
>JAAGEH010000030.1:38137285-38165787 GCA_011751065.1 Lasiurus cinereus
CCACCACCACCAGCTGTGAGCCAGCTTCTGGCTGAGCAGCACTCCCACACTGACCACTGGGGGGCAGATCCTGCATTGAGCGTCTGCCCCCTAGTGGTCAGTATGCATCATAGCGACTGGTTGACTAGTCATTCCGGTTGTTCTGGTCACTCTGTCATAATGGTTGCTTAGACTTTGATTGATAGATAGATAGATAGATAGATAGATAGATAGATGGAAGAAATAAAAGTGGAAATAATTAGATCTTCTTTCTAGCTATATACCTGACACAAAATAGGTGTTCAATAGATTCTAAATATTATTAGTGTCTTGCCAATAATATTATTTTTCATTATACAAAGTCATGCATAACTCCCTAACCAACTGGCTTAAAGGGAGAGAAAAACAGAGTTCAATTCTGAAAGGACTGAGTAGGGTAATTTTTAAGTTTTCTTTTGAAAGCATAGTCTCTGTATTATCAAGATAATCTTTTTTTTCCCCCCAGTTTCCTTTCACTTAGGTCACTTTTCCCCTCCATCAGCCTAGACAATCGAGCTGACTTCATGATTGGTTGAACCCGTAGCAGAGATCAAACAGAATAAATTATGACTATCTTTTTCTCTGGATCCTTGCCAAAACAATGTACCCATTCTCTGTCTTTCTATTGAATAGTGTAGGTCTGAGGCTGGTTTAGATAATGAAATAAAATTTACACATTTCATCAATATTACTTTAGTACTCCTCAGCTAGGATATTATATCTCAAGCCAGTTTACAGGCTGACCTCAGACATAAACAGCATATTCATACATCATCTGCAGGCTAATTTAAGGGCACTGAGCAAATATTCCTGTTCCAACTAGCTTTTCTCATACCAGCAATACTGCTAATATTTCATTATTAAATTTTATATTGAGGGGGGTCATTGTTCCAAGACTTCTTAATAAAGTGCACATATCCCTGAGAAGCATAATACTTGAACAACAGGCATCCCCAAGCCTCAAATTCGTACATTCCCTGCTGAGGAAAGTGCTAATGGTTAAAGCACTGATTGATACAGTGGAAAAACAATATTGAATGAGCTGTCATAAGAAGTATATGGGGAGCAAAGAGCTTTTCAAAAGTACAAATGATAATCCATCTTGTATTCAAATTAGGTATGTATTCAAATTTGTATTCATTTTCAGTATGGGCTATATATACTCTATTTTTTTCATGAAAATTCCCAATTAATATTGTTAAAGGTTGAGGGGAAGGCTCTAATATCAGCTGAAGGTCAAAACCAGATGTTTGAAAACCATGGATATAGGACACAAATTCAAATTAAACCTTTATTAAATGGCTTTTCTCAATATCGTGCAATTCTAGTTCACTCCCTCTATCACAGCCATACATCATGTACATCAATAAATCCTAATTTTTAAAATGCCACACAGTTTTGAGAATTAAAACAAATAAAAAACAAACAATAACAAACAACAACCAAAAAAACTTAACAATTTTGAATGCTCTGCTTTCTTTATTCCCACAGTGGCTTTTCTCAATTGGAAGTTAACAGGTAGTCCAAGACCTCCTGGTTCTACCCAAATACTACATGTTACCCTTATACCCAAAGTGCCCATCATCCTGAGTTTCATTGTCATCTTTCCTTGAAATCTATTTTTTAAAGTTTTTATTGTATATAGAGAATTTTAGATTGTGTTTAAGTTTTGAGTTTTATTATGCAGTGTCTAATCTTTTAGAACTCTTTTCACTTATTATATTGCTAATATTCATTCAGATAGTTGCATATATCTGGAAGTCATTCATTTCAACTACTGTATCATATTCCAGTGTGACCTCATTTCCCTTTCATACTTGTTTTTGACATGTTATCCCTAAAGTTATCATTAAAATCAGTAATTCACACTTAGAAACTAATATTTCAATATGAAACACATCATGAAATAAGGTTTTACAACCAAATATTACATACTCTATCAACAATTATGTGGGCAAGACCAATGTATTCACTCTCCACAAAAATACTCCCACAGAAGCTCAGGTGGAAAGGCTGTTCATTGTATCTCCCTTTCATTAAAAACAACAACACCAACAAATAGCAAAACAAAAAAAAAAGATCAATTTTTAAGCAATTCAATGATTTTAATATTAGGTTGTCTTTTGTTAGGAGAAAAAAAGAGGTTAATTTTACAATCTCTACTTCCTGAAATGTGATTTCAGGCTTAAGTAGTTGGATTTCTTTTTTAATGGATCCCTCTCCATGGAGGCCTTATAGTTCATAGGCACTGCATTTATGACTATACAACTATGAGCTGCTGTTTCTGAAATGGCAGGCTTTTAAAATCCACACACCTCCTGCCAGTGTAGGACCAGTGCCAGATTATTTTATGTGCCAGTGGGCAATATGACTTTCAGGCCTAGATACATAAGATTCCAGCTCTCTACTCTTAGAGAGCTAATCTTGCTAATCTTGGACACAGAACAAGGTCCTATCAGTCCCTTTGATTAAATTGATTAACATTTCTCTCTGCCTCATCTTGTTAATTGAGATTTTACAGGTGTCATATTGGTCATCATTGCTGAAAGCAGGACACAGACTTCACTCTTGGTCCCTCATCCTAAATCAGTACATTTATAGAAATAGAACATGCTGTAGTAGGTTGGACACTTCCCTTTTCACATACAACTTACTAAGTGTGTTCCACATTCCTTGAGGCAGGTACTGTCTGTCTGATTTTAATTTAACATTAACTAATAATTGCCTGTGCAGAGTAAGGGGGAGGAAGAGAAAAACAGAAATTACAGGAAATTCAGGAGCAACTATGGGTAGAGCGTACAGAATAGGGCAAGTACACAGTCTAAAATTTGAACATCCTGGGCTATGGCCTTGCAGCCAGTTTTTATCAGTGTGAGTTCCTATAAAGCATGTATCACTAGTTCTTACTGTTCTAAAGGGAAAATTTTCAGTGAATGGAGTTGGGATTAGTGGGATGATTCCTCTCAGCCCCCCTAGATTCTTGACCATGAAATGCTCTTTCCTTCCTGGAGTCTGAGATGTTGCTTTTTCTAACGCATGTGTCCCCCAAACTTCTCACTCCTTGGTCCCTCACACAGCCCTTCCAATACTTAATCCCTACTGGTCCTTCAGAACTCAGTTCAAAAACTCTTCCTAAGAAAAGATTTTCCTAATCATCCCTAGCTAGATGCTTCTTCACCTTCCCTCCACTTGTTATGCTTTTGTTAAATAATCACAATTCATGTTGACCTCCTCAGCTAGAAACTAAGCTGAGGACAGTGGCTCCATCTGTCTATACATATTTCCATCCTTTGCAAATAACATTCAGACAATACATGTTTACAGAATAAAATAGTACATGTAAAAACTCAAATATTTGTTGAGACTGGTTTGACTCAGTGGATAGAGCGTCGGCCTGCAGACTGAAAGGTCCCAGGTTCGATTCCGGTCAGGGGCATATACCTTGCTTGCGGGCATATCTCCAGTGTGGGGCATGCAGGAGGCGGCTGATCGATGTCTCTCTCTCATTGATGTTTCTGACTTTCTATCCCTCTCCCTTCCTCTCTGTAAAAAAATCAATAAAATATATTTTTTAAAAAAAACATCCCTCAAATATTTTATATAAATATATATTTACTAGAGGCCCAGTGCATGAAATTCGTGCACAGGGAGGGTGTGTCTCTCAGCCCAGCCTGCACCCTCTCCAATCTGGGACCCCTCAGGGAATGTCTGACTGCCAGTTTAGGCCTGATCTCATAGGTGTGTGTGTGAGGGTGGAAGTCTCACAATCTGGGACTGCTGGCTACCAACCACTTGTCTGCCTACCTGATTGATGCTTAACCACTCTCCTGCCAGTCTGATTGATGCCTAACTGCTCCCCTGCTGGCCCAATTGCCCTTAACTGTCCTCCCGTACTGGCCTGGTCACCTTTAACTGCCTTCCTCTGCTGGTCTGGTCATCCCTAACTGCCCTCCCCTGCAGGCCCTGTCCCTTCCAACCAATCTCCCTGCAGGCCTGGTCCTCCCCAATTTCTCTCCCTAGCCAGTCTGATTGCCTTTAACTGCTCTTCCTGCTGGCCTGGTTACCTCCAACTGCCTTCCCCAACTGACCTGGTTTCCCCCAACTGCCCTCCCCTCAGGCCTGGTTGCCTCCAACTGCCCTTCCCTGCCATCCTGGTTGCCTCCAACTGCTCTCCCTTGCAGGCCTGGTCCTTTCTAACTGCTCTCCTCTGTTGGTCTGATAGCCCACAACTGCCTTTACTTGCTGGCCATTTTGTGGTGGCCATCTTGTGTCCACATGGGGGCAGCCATTTTTTACCACATGGGGGCAACCATCTTGTGTGTTGGAGTGATGGTCAATTTGCATACCTCTTTATTATATAGGAAGGAGAATGAAGACAATAGAATTTCTAGTATCTATATATTTTTAATGAGAATCTTGGTAATTATTAAATTATTTTTTAATTGAAAAATATATCATGTTTTGCACTAGAAACCACAAAAATGGATTTAAGAAGATCTCAGAGAGGGGGAGAAGATGGTGACTAGCAGGATGGAGGTGAGGAAGAGGGTGTGAATGAGTGAGGGTGTGAATGAGTGAAAGGAGATTGTGAGAAATGTGTGTGGCATGTATGCAAATGAATGAGGGATAGTTAAATTCAGAAGGAATAGCAGGGGCTGACAGACCAGATTCTCCTGGACAGGGAGTACCTACCACCACGTGGCCACTCCCCATCTTGAAGGGGAGAGCAGCCTTTTTTAGAAACTCATCAGCACCACCACTCAGACTGGCCTTGGACACTGCCCATGCAGCCACTACAGCCAAAATCTTGCTGCCCCACCCGAAGACCTGCAGATCCTATGATGTCCACCTCCAAGGCAGTAAGTGAGTCTCCCCACTCCCCAGCTGTCAAACTCCAAATACCTCAGTTGCACCTCCTGAGCCCACTGCCCCACAAACTGCTCTTGGGTGTTGCTATGAGCCTCTGCTGGGTGCACTCTTATTCAAACAAGGATGCATAGCTCTGGCAGCAGAAATTCTGAATTCCACCTTCCTGGCTGCCTGCCCACAGACACATCAGTCATATGGCTTCAGCATAGGGGCCTCTCTAAGTGGACCACTCTGTCAAACATTCCGGGGGAACCTCTATGAGTTGCCACTGGGTGTGCACAAACCCAACCAAGGGTCACTGCTACCTACCTCTGGACACCACAGTCTTGCTTTTCTAGTGCACAGGCCTCTTGAGCCCCATCATCCAGACAGGCAGCTCTTGGGTGCCTCTGTGAACCCCCTCTGAGCATGCGTGAATTCAACCAAGGACACAAGGTAGCAAAAATTGAGACATTGCCCTCCCTAGCTGCTGATCTCTGGACACTGCAGTTGTGCCTTTCCAGCATGCAAGCCTACTGAATCCACTGCCCCTACAGGCAGCTCTGAGATGCCTCCTTGAGCCCCCACTGGGCATGCTTGTATCCAAAGAAGGGCACACAGCCTTGGCAGTTGAAATTCAGACCTCCTTATTTCTAGCAGGATGAGGTGAGGGAGAGGGTGTGAATGAGTGAGGGGGTGAAAGGAGAGTGTGTGGATGTGTGTGGCATGTGTGTGAGTGAGTGAGGGAGTGCCTACCTACAGACACTGTGGTCATGTGGTTTCAGCATATAGGCCCCTGGGTGCCTCTGTGAGCTGCCATTAGGCATGCTCATATCAGACCAAGGGTGCAAAGCCCAGCAGCAGAAACTCAGTCTTCCCCCTCCTCGGCTGCCAACCTCCAGTCACTGCAGTCACACCAATCCAGTGCACAAACCTCCTGAACCCTGGCAGGCGGCCCCTAGGTGCTTCTCGGAGCCATCACAAGGCACTGCCTTGGCTGCTGGCATCCAGTCCCCATGGTAGTACCACCTCAGCACATGGGCCTCTGATCTCACTGCCCCAGCAGACAGCTCCTGAGTGCCTCTGTAAGCAGTTGCTGAGCGTGCATATCTAACCAAGGGCACACATCTCCCAACGCAGAAACTCGGACTTCTCTCTCCACAGGGCCAGTGGCACACTACAATTGCTCTAATCCAGCATGTGGTCCCCATGAGCAGATGCCCCTTGCACATGGCTCCTGGGCCCCTTTGTGAGCTGCCACTGGATATGTGCTTCTCCAACCAAGGGTGCATGACTCCATCAACAGGATCTACAACATCCCCCTCCAAGTTACCTACCTCTGGACAGGTTGGTGAGCTGCTAAGAACTTGCCTCCCTGGACTAGGTAATACTGTTTCAGCCACAGACTCTGAGATTCCCACATCCCCAGCTGCTGGATCCTGAACCCCCTTGAGATTCAGAGAGGGGAATTACCTTGGCCACAGTCCCCCTGCTTCAACCACAAGCTACAAGACACCAGCCCACTACTGTCATAGGCTTTGGGCCCCTTGTGGTGAGGTACAAAGTTACGCTAATCCAGCAAGAGTCATGCCACACCGGCCAAAATCACAGGTCCCAAGATGCCTTACTCCTAGGCCATGGATTCTGGGAACCCACAGTAAGCATGTACTAATGAGACCTCAGACACCCTTTTCCACAAGCATCCGAACCATGATCACATTCAAAACAGCCTGTACAGTGAAGCCGAGGGTGTATCACATTGCTAATTCATGATGAGACTCCATACATGAATAAGAAACTGACATTTGCAATCCAACTACATCAAGAGAACCCAAATAGAACAAGTAGGGAGTTCTGCTAGATAACCAAGCCCAGGAGACCTGAGAAACTATATCACTAACAACACCCAAAAAAGAACCCGGGTAGCAAAGCAGTTGGATCTAAACAAAAAAATGAGAAGACAAAAAAAAAAGCAATTTCTAAAGGAAAGAAAAAGAGGAATCACCAGAAAAGGAATTAAATGAAATGGAGGCAAGTAACATGTCAGAGAAATAATTCCAAGTAATAGTTATAAGGATGCTCAATGGCTGGATAACAAATACACACAAATCATTGAGAATTATAATGAGCTGAATGAGAATGTCACCAACATGAAAATAAGCCAAGAGGAAGTGAAGAATGACATAGCTGCAATAAAGAACAGAATGAAAGGCTTAAACAGTAGACTAGAAGAGGCTGAAGACTGCATCAGCCAATTAGAAGACAAGGTAGAAAAAAAAAACACCACACAAACATAGCAGCAACTGAAAAGAAACTTTAAAAAGAAGGAAGAAAACCTAAAGAAGCTTTGGGATAACATGAAATGAAACAATATCCACATAATAGGGCTACCAGAAGGAGAGGAAGCAGAGCAAGCAACAGAAAACCTGTTTGAAGAAATAATGAGAGAAAACTTGCCTAATACTGGCAAGGAAAAAAAAAAACATGCAAGTCCAAGAAGCACATAGAGTCCCAAAAAATCCTAAAGACTTCATCAAAAAATTATTAGTTAATAAATGAATTTGGCAATATAGCAGGATACAAAATTAACACCCAGAAATCTGTGCCTTTTTTATACACCAACAGTGAACTTAAAGAGAGATTTAAAAAAAAATCCCATTTGCCATCACACCAAAAACATTAAGATGCTAGGAATAAACTTAACTAAGGTGGTAAAAGACCTGAAAACTACAGGATACTGATAAAAGGGATAGAGAAAGACATAAACAGATGGGTGAACATACCATGTTCATGGATTGGTAGAGTCAACATCATTAAAATGTCCATACTACCCAATGCAATCTATGGATTCAATGCACTCCCCATTAAAATAGCGACAGCATATTTCACAGACCTAAAACTCTCCAAAAATTAATCAGGTATAAAAAAAGGCTCAGAATAGCTGCAGCGATCATGAGAAAGAAGAACAAAGTAGGTGGGATCTCAATATCAGATAGCAAACTGTATTACAAAAGTCACTATTCTCAAAACTGCCTGGCACTGGCACAAGAACAGGCATATAGACCAATGGAATAGAATAGAGAACCCAGAAATTGACCCAAATATTAATTGCTCAATTAATATTTGACAAAGGAGGCAAGAGCATACAATGGAGTCAAGATAGTCTTCAATAAATGGTGTTGGAAAAATTAGACAGATACATGCAAAAAAAATGAAACTAGACCACCAACTTACACCATACACAAAAATAAACTCAAAATGGATAAAGTACTTAAACATAAGATGGAAAACCATAAAAATCTTAGAGGAATCCATAAGCAACAAAATTTCAGACGTATGCCGAAGCAATATCTTCACCAATACAGCTCCTAGGGCAATGGAAACTAAAGAGAAAATAAACAAATGGGACTACATCAAAATATAAAGCTTCTGCACAGCAAAAGTAACCATCAACAAAACAACAAGAAATCCCATTGCATGGGAGAACATATTTGCCAATGTTATCTCTGATAAGGGTATAATCTCCAGCATTTATAGGGAACTCATACAACTTAAAAAGAAAATAAACAATCCAATAAAAAAAAAAAAGGGCAACTGACCTAAATAGATACTTTTCAAAAGAGGACATAAGGAAGGCCAAGAGACATATGAAAACACGCCTAAAGTCACTAATTATCTGAGAGATGCAAATCAAAATGAAAATGAGGTACCATCTCACACCTGTCAGAATGGCTATCATCAACATATCAACAAATTACAAGTGCTGGCAAGGATACATAGAAAAGAGAACCCTTGTGCACTGCTGGCGGGAATGCAGATTGGTGCAGCCACTATGAAGAACACTATGGCATTTCCTCAAAAAACTAAAAATAGAACTCCCATTTGACCCAGTGATCCCACTTCTAGGAATATAACCCAAGAAACTAGAAACACCAATCAGAAAGGATATATGCACTCCTATGTTCATAGCAGCACAATTTACAAAAGCTAAGATTTATAAACAGCCTAAGTGTCATCAGCCAATGAGTGGATTAAAAACTTTGGTACATCTACACAATGAAATAATACGCTGTTATAAAAAAGGAAGGATCTCCTACCATTTGCAACAGCATGGATGGAGCTGGAGAGCACTATGCTAAGCGAAATAAATCAGTAAGAGAAAGATAAATATCACATGCTCTCATTCATTTATGGATTATAATGAATAACATAAACTGATGAACAAAAACAGATCCAGAGACAGAGAAGCTTCCATCAGATGCTCAAACCTCAGAGGGAAGGTAATGGAGGGTAGGGGTAAGGGGAAGAAATCAATCAAAGGACTTATATGCATGCATATAAGCCTAAGCAATGAACACAGACACCAAGGGGGTGAGGGCATGAGTGAGGGGTTGGGGGGACAATAAGGGGATAAGGACATATATGTAATACTTTAATCAATAAAAGAAGAAGAAGATAAAGAGGTCAAAGAATCAGGAAATGTAAAAAAAAAACAGAGGGAGGCAGGGAGGCAGAGAGAGAAAGAGAGAGAGAGAGAGAGAGAGAGAGAGAGAGAGAGAGAGAGAGAGAGGAGAGAGAGAGGGAAATATTAAAAAAAAAATTGAAAGGAGTCCCTAGGAGTATTGCTGAAAGTTACATGCCAACATAGATTTCAATTGCTTTCAGCAAAGAGAAGAAACTAATTAGTAGAATAATCTTTGTTTCCCAGTTTGAAAGATTACCAATTGCTTTCCTCCACTGCCATGCCAGGTTTTAATGGTTTTAAAGATTAATTGACAGCATGTGAAAGCCAACTACCCAATTAATGGCAGCATGTCACCTAAGTGCCCTGAAGAATATATGTTCACAATGCTTAGGTTTACATTTAGGTTTATTGCGTTAGTTTATACTTGATTTGCTTCTTGCAGTGTTCATCTTCTACATAGCTTTTCCTCTTATATGGACTGGTACCCATGTGTCAGTAGCTCCTCATAGCTAATTTGCAAACGAACATTAATTATTTTTTTTTAAGTTTTGTAGTGACTGTCCTACCTACATCAATCTAGTACTTCAAAAAATATTATATTGCCCTCATCTATAAAATTCATTCCGTACATCAATTTTATGCCTAAATCTTATGTTGTGATGACTTAAAGATAAAGATTAGTTATATGAAATCTACCTATTCAGAGATTTGTATGACATAGAACAAAACATTTGATCTCAAAATGCTTCTTTTATAGAAAAAAAGTCAGAGAACATTCTAGTCACATGATCAGAGAGAGCTGTTTTCAGTTTAGATCATTTTGTTTGCCACGGACACCCTAAATCCTCTTACTGGTCATAAATTATATGTTTTCACAGTTACACAGAGGTAAAAAACACTTATAACACAGTTTTATTCAATGTACATTACTTTATAATAAACATTTTGAGGACTGCCTAATACCTATTTTATTTTATTTTGCCAGCTTCATTTTCTTTCTAACCCTAATTGCTTAATTTTTTATTGATTATATTTTAACAGATTTATCCCTGGAAACTGCATACAATTATTTGGAGAAAAACTGTGACATGAAATGAAATAAATGAAGAATAAATGAATGAATAGTAAATACAAAACCACTTTCTGTAAGTAAATTCTCTCACTCTATAGTAAAATGCACTAAAGCATAGGGGCAAGCTCATTTATTTGTCAAATTCCATTTCCTCAGATTTTTAATTCTTCTTAGAAAATATTTTGAACTCTTCAAAAGGTCCCGGAACATAAAATAGCCATATGCAAATACCAGTGAATAACTATTGTATCTCTGAATTTCAATATGTCAAAATATTAGACTTACATTTCTCTATGGATGCTGGCATTTTAAAAAGTGGAATGACATCTCTGATTTCATTCTATTAAGGTATTTAAATTAAGCAGTCCCATAATGCACTCTAATCACTCATCAGAGAAGAGGGGTTACTCCCCCCCCACTAGAGATTTGTATTTCTTCATGCAATGAAGGGATCTCTGTATTAAATTCCATGTCCACGTCCATGGTTTTACCTGCCTAAAACACTTGCTTGTCTTGCATCATTTTGTTGCACATTATTTGCACTTGCTGCTCATTTCCTCCAGAGCCATGTGTCTCAGCTAACTGGAACGGCAAAACCTTCTTTCCTGTTTCAAATAATTAAGTTGTCTCTATGTTATCTCAATCACTGCTCTGTACAGTGGCTTCTGACACAGGCCTGTGGAACACAACAGGGGTAAAGGGCACCCCCACTGGATTGATAATTTGTAAAGGAAGAACATCTGGGCTCTAGCTATGTCTACTTCTGGCACTAACTGGCCATGATCTTCAGGCTGTGGTTTAAGTTCTCTAGGTTTCAGTTTCCTTACCTGTGAGATGAAGGGGTTGGTCCACATAGAGGTTGGCAAACTGGAATGTGCCTATAAATCCCCTAGGAATCTTATTAAAATGAATTTCCTGATCCAACTGACCTGGAATGAGGTTCAAGATTCTGAATATCTAACAATCTTCTGGGGTAATGCTGATGTTGTTAATCTGGGAATTACATTTGTATAGTAAGGAAGAGAATCACAAAAACTCTTTGACTTTATTAGAACATCTAATTAAAAGATAATTTATATAAATAAATATGAAAATTTCCTTTAATGTGTTTTGCAGATAGTTAATTGAATTTGTTTTAAGTTATTCTTCTCTTTCTCTAAAACTCATTGGCCTGCAAGAAAGAATAAAACTGATATGTATTCGAACATCACATACCATATATTTTCTTCTATTATATCTTATGAATGATGAGCAGTCACAAGACAAAGCTGGATGCATCTCCAGGGAACTCTGACCAGAGAGTGAACTAGGGAACTCCACTAAGCTTTTATCCAAACTCTAGTTGTGTCACTGTTATTCTCTAAAGACCTAGAAAAAACATCTTATTCAGAAACAAAGGATTTAAAAAACTCATAAAAGAAATATAGGAAGACAGAAATGCTCTGTGGGCTATGGACATTTAGGACTTAGAAAAGAATGACCTCCGCAGGAGTAATGCTGTTAATTAAAGTGCAGGCCCACCCATGGGCACATCCCAGACTCCCATGAAAACTAGGTGTTCCAGAGTGAGTACCAGGGGCAGATTCAAGGCCAAGTTTCTATCACACTCCATGGTTAAGCTCTGACCCATTCTAAGTGATCACATATCTGCTTCTATGTACCAACAAAAACATATTTCCATAAATACAAGGGTGGGCAAAAGCAGGCCTACAGTGGTGAGTATGTGAAACACAGAGGATTTTTGTGTTATTATTTATTAATTATTGTATTATTTATTTGCATTATCAGTATAAACTACTTTTTTAAAATATATTTTACTGATTTTTTACAGAGAGGAAGATAGTTAGAAACATTGATGAGAGAGAGACATTGATCAGTTGCCTCCTGCACACTCCCTACTGAGGATGTGCCCGCAACCAAGGTATGTTTTTCTGACCGGAATTGAACCTGGACCTTTCAGTCCACAGGCCGACGCTCTATCCACTGAGCCAAACCGGTTTCAGCAGTATAAACTACTTTTGCCTACTCCTTTCTTATTTGGAAAGCAAATGTAACCCTTTATTTATAAGTCTTTTAATGAATTTACAGGCCCCAATTTAAAATATATATCAAGATTCCTGAATCCTTTTAGCTAAATATGAGGTATAACTAGAAAAGCATCAATGGATTATTAATAAAAGTTCATCTCAGTAGGAAAACTGCCATCCTATCCACAATTCCAGTACTATTCCTAAAGTAATTTTGTAATAGTAGTCAGCTAGTTAAATATAAGTAAAAAAAAAGAAAAGAAAAAAAGGGAAGGGATGGAGTAAAACATCTAATCAAGCCAGATTAACTAGGAAGGAGTAGTTTAACAGATATTCCGGGGAACAGCCTGCCCATTACCATAGATTGGGGAGTTGAAGGGATACAAACAGTGATGGGAAATTCCTCTGCTGAGACATGCCCAGTAGAAGCCAAGATGGTAGACTATAAAGGGGAGAAGAAAAAAAAAATCAATTGAAAAAAGAAAAGGGGATTGGACAGGGCACCCATATAGCCCAGGGAAGAACTAAGAAAGGGATTGGATAGTTTGAAAGAAAGCTTGCTTTCTTCTAAGCCCAAGGAAATATAATCAAAGCTTGGCACAGGCCTGAGGCATTAGTGCTCTCTCTTCAGCAGCCACAAGCAGCCAAAGCTCAGCTGGATGGGAATAGACGCAGTATGGACTATTGGAGCCCTGCATGTCGGGATAGTGGTATGGTAGTTCTGGGGTCTGGCCCTCCTCCTGGGTTTGGCGGGGATAAGTACGGTGGGACTGTGGCCCAAAAGGACAGACTTTTTCCACAACTAGGGGGAACTAGCCACCTGACCATGGATCAGACGGCACCTAAGCTCTTCCTTTATTTTTGCTCCAATAAATGTTGCCACTATACCTCAAATCCTGCTATTGAAAGAAATTTTAGAGATAAACTAGGCAGGTTGAGGAAGTTTTAGGAATAAAGAGGATCCATGGGGGAGGAATGAATAGGTGAGAGTTTGGAGCCGCTAGAAGGCATACATTCACAGAGGATAAAGAAAAATCATAGAGTATGGGGGAAAAGGAAATGCACCTTCACAGAGGTTAGAGAAATGTTACAAGATAAGGAGAAAAACAGGAGGCATGATGTGGGTTTTGGATTTTGAAGCTGATATTCTGCAAAAAGACTGACCAATTAAAAAGCACAGGGTGATAACATGGGGAAGGAGCCCAATTAGAAGAAAGCATGAAGAGACTATAGCATTTATAAGCCTTAGAAAACAGGAGCTTAGTGGGTTACCCCCTTGGGACTCTTCCTACGTGGGAGTCTGTACTTCCTTCCAATAATTTCCACCCTTTTATTAACAAGTTCTTTTACTCTGCAAATTTTATTATTCAAACTTCATGAGACAAGAACCCACAAAGGGGAGATCTGCAAGGGGAAGATCGACTCCCTCCAACCCTCGCTTCACTATGAATGCATCCCTGAAATGCATTTTCTGTGATACCATGAAATAATCCTATTTTCTCAAGCATCAACCTCTCCTTGTTCTTCTAGTTTTTATTTCAGCCCTGTTTCTATCAGCTGTACTCCCTAAATTGATATCTCACAATCCTTCTGAGGCCACAGTGATCTGTATATATTTGTGGAGAAATCTCCTCATTCTGCTGTCCTTTCATTTATTCATTCATTAAACACTTAACAAGCACTGATTTTTATACCAGGCAATGTACTACGTACTAGAAAAAGTTGTAAGTCTTGCTTTCTGTTGTTCACCAAGGTCTATAGCATAAATCTCATTTAATCCTCATGTGTCTTCATGGAATGGACATTAGCATCCTCATCTGGCAGACAAGGTACAGGTTTCTCAAGGAGAGTGTTCTTCTCAAGGTGAATTTCTTCACAGTGGAGAATGTGAACTCCCACCTATATCTTCTAAAACAAACCACTCTTCAAAAAAATATTAAATCTCATATTCTTTCTACTTCACATACTCAGTTTACAGTATGTTGGAAGAATTGTGGCATCCATGACAAATTTAAAAAGTCAAACAAACAAAAAACATTTTGTTGTTGTTGTTGTTACTTCTAGGGCAGTGATTGGCAAACTCATTAGTCAACAGAGCCAAATATCAACAGTGCAACAATTGAAATTTCTTTTGAGAACCAAATTTTTTAAACTTAAACTTCTTCTAATACCAGTTCTTCAAAATAGACTTGCCCAGGCCATGGTATTTTGTGGAAGAGCCACACTCAAGGGGCCAAATAGCCGCATGTGGCTCCCGAGCCTCAGTTTGCCAGCCACTGTTCTAGGGGAACACAAAAAGTGTCTGAAAACTCCAAGTAGCATGTGTTACTAGCAGTCTGAAGCAGCCCAGTTTTTATTTGAGTTTGTAGACAAAGGCAAGTAAGGAATTTTGCATTCCCTATATTTTGTATGAAACATCCAGGAATATTTTTCACACGAGACAGCATGTACTCTCTGGAGCACATCAATACCTTTGCTAGTGAATCCTTTTCAAGCCTGTGATTCTCTTACAGGACTGTTCTGTATTAAACAGTGCAGAGTAGAGCAAACCCATACACACATGTTGCCTAGTCTATTTTGAGAATTCTGTAAAAACACTGTGTAGATTTCTGGAGAGAGAATCTGAATAATTTAAATATATGATGCTAGCTTTATCTGAACACCGAAAAGCTGAACACAGAAAGAGGCATTTACATCTGAACCCAGAAACCTTCGTTGTTTGCATTATCTTAGCAAAATTTGCTGCAAAGGGGGTGTAATGTACTTTTTAAGTGAAGATAACCTTCCTCATTGGGTATAAAATACCAACTAAGCTGATGTAATACAATGGTGTGCAAACACCATCCATATTAAACTGAATTTTCTATTCTGCAAGACAATATTCTGGAGTAATACCTGCTCTAACTCTCAGTAATTCAAAACTCCAATAAATATTTGTTGAATGCCTCCTATGTGTCAGAATATTTGTTAGACTCAATAAGAACAAAGAAGGCAGCAAAACCATATTAGAAGACTTTAAAATAACTACATGAGATAGCATATTGTATTGAAAATCCTTTGTAAATGAGAATGATGTGAAAACATAAAGTTATTTCTGCAACAGGTTTATTTTCTTAAGCCTGAAAGAAAGTAGTTTTAGGCATATACTTTATTCAAGAGAAACAAATATTTCTAATCTTATAAGCCAAAGGCATATTTCTTACACTGGAGACCTACCTGGCCTCTTTAATTATTGTCTTGAAGAAAAACTCATCTCATGTATGCTACAATATTTTGTAAAATGGAATCTCTTGCCTACAGAGAGAAGTAGCATTTGAAAGCAAGGTAGTCTTCAGCAGCATTCAACATGACAAAGCAAATGCAAACTGGATCTAACAGCTAAAGCCTTTTTGACTTTTTAAGATGTTCAACTGAACATTTAAAAGGTTTAGTCCCTTATCAGTTCTAGAAAGCTCCCCTGGGGCAGGCTTAAGTAACTATGCCATTAGGCACTCAGCTGCAAATTGTCTATTAAGTCTGACTGAAAGTGTAAAATTGCTTTTCACAATGCAAATTAATGTAAATAAGAACAATTGGTTACACATATCACAGGCTATCAAATTGTCCACAGATGATGCATACTCTACCCACCCACCTCAAATTAGCATTACTGTAAAGTTATATTTAGTGTGTTTTGACTAGCTTGGGTGTCCCTGTGATAAATTCCACAAATTTATTATTAGCAGTACATGTGTCCTATGTATATTATCTAATATCTATATATATAAAAGGCTAAGCAACCATCTGACTATCTGACTGACGGGTAGGTATGATGCACACTGACCACCAGAGGGCAGATACTCAACCCAGGAGCTGCCAAGCTGCCACAACTTGGCAGCCACAGTTCTTGGGGGATGCCCTCTGGAACCAGAGAGGAGGAAACTCTCACACTCTGGAACCCCTCAGGGAATATTAGAGAGCCAATTTCAGCCTGATGCCTGCAGGCCAGACTGAGGGACCCCACATGCCAGAGGGATCCCGCTCATTCTGCAGAGCAGAGTGGCCAGCCAGGGAGGGACCACAGGAAGTTGGGTAAGGACGTGTCTGGCCTATCTTGCCCAGTTCTGCCCCACCAGCCACCTTCTAATTAATTGTCTTTCAGTGTGCATGAATTCATGCACTGGGTCACTAGTATGAAATATCAGCCTCTTTTTATCTATGTTTGAGAGCCCTTATATTCAGGTTCAGTGGACATACCACAAAGTAATCCATTCAGCTTTAGCTCTTAGGTTACAGTAGCATCATTCAGTTAATAAGCATTATTAAAAACATTTAACTGTTTTAACGTGAACTCAAGAAATAATGTACAAGATTATAAAAATGGTATCAGTCTTCTATGCAGAGGAACTTCATTGCTATCATATTTATGATTATTATTTTGGAAATTTGTTATCTAACCTTTGAAAGCTTAGCAACAACTTATCTGTCAAATGAAGATAATAATATGGAACTTATAGAAAAGAGATTTTAAACTGTAATTGCAAGGCAGACTGAATGTGGTTTGTAAAGTATCACCAGCAAAGGCATATTCTTAATGTTACTCCCATTCAAATACAATCTGTGACACCTTAAAGGTTTTGACCATCTCCTAATGCAAGTTCTAAAAAGGTATTCTTACACCTCACCATAGAATGGAAAAATACTTGCCACTATTGTTTGATCCCAAACCTGTTAAGTTCTCAGTCAAAATAATGAGACAAAAATATTTTAATTTTAATATGCTATTATAATATCTATGAACATGTTAATAAAGCAACAATTAATTTAAGCAACTCCTCTTATATCTTTATTACTGTATTCAAGATAGATATGAGACCAGTCTCAACCTCATTTCAGAAGAGAAGATATGAAATCAAGTAACAAATAAAAAATGATATCTGACCTCATAAAATAAACTATAACAGGAGATATATACTAGTAGAGAAAAATCTCTTCTCCTGGAGGGAATGTACATATCCATGGGAATGCAATCTATTGAACCTTATTTATAAGATCATTGTAATGAATGCTATTTTGTAGGAATGAACAAGTTGTTTTTAGAAAAAATATTGATGCATAGTGTTTATCAAAATTGTATATAATTTTGAAAACGTGGTATAATTCAAATGGCAAGAAAATTACACTGAGGTTTTGTTTTCATTACTTCGCTGACATCCAAACAGAAGTAGCAACCTCTCACCTGATTTAATCACATGAAGTGGTAAAAAATGTCATATTGCATTTCAAAGAATGTCACATATGCATTTTTCTGTAACACACACACACACACACACACACACACGTATATATACAGAGCTAAAGCTAAATGGGTTACTTTGTCATATGTCCACTGAACCTGAATATAAGGGCCCTCAAACATAAAAAGAGGTTTATATTTCATACTAGTGACCTGGTACACAGATTCATTTACATTGAAAGAAAATTATAGTGGCCTGGTGCACAAAAATCATGCATGCAAGGGTGGGTCTCCTCAGCCCAGCCTGCACACTCTCCAATTGGGGTCCCCTTGGGGTATGTCTGACTGCTGGTTAGGACCGCTGGCTCTTAACTGCTCACCTGCCTGCCTGATTGCCCCTAACCCCTCTGTCTGTCTGCCTGCCTGATAATCCCTTAACTGCCCTCCTCTGCCGGCCTGATCTTGCTTCCAACTGCTCTCCCCTGAGAGCCTGGTTGCCCCCAACTGTTCTCCCTGCTGGCCTGATCTTGCCCCCAACTGCCTTCCCTTGCCAGCCTGATCTTTGCCTCCAACTTCCCTCCTGATGGCCAATTTGGTCCTGATTGGTCACTTTCTATGCCAGTCAGCATCAAAAGCTCTGCCTCCTAGACAGCCATTGGTTCCTCACACTTCACCCAGATTTGATTCTGATTGGTCAGTTTCTATGCCAGTCAGTGTCTCTGGGCCTATCAATGGGGCCTGATCAGAAAGGTAGGGCTGATCAGCAGTCCAGGTGGAGGCCTGGAGAGAAAAGGAGGTATGGCTGCTGGCCAGTCTGGGAGAGAAAGAGAGAAGCAAGTTCTGATCAAAAGCTGCCATAGAAGCAAATGGATCAGTCCCTGCTTCTCTCTTCAGGCCACTGTCTGGCCCTGATTCTCAGCCCTCTCAGCAGTCAGTTTTGGGGCACCAAGCAGTCAGTGCTGGGTTGCCATAGCAACCCAGTGCTGAGACTGCAGGACTAACTTCTGCTTGGTCAGCCTCAGTCCTTACTGGACTCAGCCTTTTTACATATCAGTGTGTGTGTGTGTGTGTTTGTGTGTGTATTAGTAATGCTAATTTTTTGTGCTTTTGGCTTTGACAATCTACCATCAAATGTATTTCTACATATGAATTATATGAATTCAATTTACTTTTATTAGCCATCAGTAGTAAATGCAGTGGACCCACATTAACAACATGCTATTACGAACAACTTTCTGTTCTTACCCATGCACAGGGCAGACTGGGAGTTCCATAATTAATGTCACTGGGGGCAGAACTAGCAGTTAGGGTTAGAGTTAGAGTTAGGGTTAGAGTAAGGGTTAGGTTTAGGGTTAAAGATGGGCATCAACTTCCTCTACTAACTGAATGTGAAAGCACTAAAGAGCAGTCTATATTGTCTCCCAGATTTATCCAACAGAATTGGTTAATAACACAACTGAATTTCTTCCATTCTCTACCAGTATTTCCTGTATGAACTCATAAATAAACTAACTATACTCAAATATTTTAAAGGACCCAAACTTCTATAGAACCTTCATATACTGCATGCTTTTACATATGTTATTTGCAAAGTAGAGAAAATTTAAAATTTATTTTCTCCTGTAATTACTTTAATCTTCCTAATAATCCTAAAATAAAAATTGCATGCTCTTTTTATAAAGAAATTAAAGCTCAGAGGGCTCAACAACTTGCTGAAAATTCTTATACAATATTAAGAGTTTAACTTTTTTATTTGGACCCAAATCTATATGACTAGGTTGGGGATTTGTATTTGGATGGGTTTAAGCAAAATCAGAATGACCTGTTGTCAATTATATTGTAGAAATATTTTAAAATATATTCATATATCAACTGAGGTCACTGGTAGTTTTGTATACCATTTACATCAATTTGTATAAGATCTAAGCTTTTTCATGAATATGAGAATAGTGTTTTTCTTTGTCATTGGAGGAAGCCTTATTATTTTCATTTACGTTATCAAAGTTGTCATGCTGCCTGTAGTAAAAGAATGTAGAGATAAGATAGGTAAACAAATGATAGAGGGGGAGGTTAAAAATATACAATAGATACATAGATGCATAGATAGAAGATAGATTTACTGAAAGAGGACAGAAATAGAATGTTGCATAACCAGCTAATAATGTAATAAATATTAATAAGCTCTGTTAACTGTGATTGTGAAGTATGGTCTCCTTTGGAAAACTATTGTTTGAACTACTCTATTATTTTTAGATAGTCTCTTATTCTATAAAATAACTTTGTTTTCTTTAGCTTAAATAATAGAAAAGATAAACATAACTGTCTGACTTTGCAGGCTAACCATCTAAAGGGGCTTATATGCTAATACTGATAATTCCCATATTCTCATGCCAAGTATTTGTTCACTATGTATCCAAGGTTACAGATGTCTATATAGATACGATTTGTACTCGAGGTTACAAGTTGTCTCTATAGATATGACAGATATTTATTATATATGATATATATTCAAGGTTATAAGCTGTCTGTAAAAATAACTTACACAAAGGACTAGAAGGATATAAAAAGGGAATACTCCTTCCTGTGTTTGTTCAGAATTTGACAGCAGAAATCTGTTCTGAACCTGCCTGCAATAAAGATGACTCCTAACTAATTAGCTCATTAAGTCATCTTGTCTAGCTTGTTGATTGACAACACAATTATTTTATTGATTAAAGAAGACACATTCTAACTTGGCTGGCAGCTCTACTCAGGACCTGGGAGCTCACTGGCAATGCAGGCCATCCTCCCCATTTGGAGTGGCCTGTTATCATGGAAAGATTAACTTTACTGCAAAAACCAGAATCACCACCCTTTTTTTATCCTTGCAGGCCAGCAGTTCTCAACCTGTGGGTTGCAAACAGCTAGCAGGGTCTCCTAAGACCATCAGAAAACACAGATATTTACATTAAGATTCATAACAGTAGCAAATTATAGTTATGAAGTAGCGACAAAAATAATTTTATGGTTGAGGATCACCACAACATAAAGAAATGTATTAAAGGGTTGTGGCATTAGGAAGGTTAAGAACCATTGTTGCAGGCCTTTGCAAATCTCCTTACTTGTTAACTGCCCATTTGGCCTAACCTTACACTATTTCCCCTTGAAACTCAGCCCTTGCATATCACTAAACCCATTGAAAATCCCCAGCCTATTTGCATGTCTGTAACCTTTCCTTTTGCCTACTTTCCTTTGTACTATTACCTATAAAAGTAGCTGGCTTATGGTAAGCTGCAGAGCAGATTTTTTTGTGGACAACCTGCTGCTCTCCCATATTACCGGCAATGTTGGAATAAATGCTCATATACAATTCAGTCCTGTCTCTGCTTAATTGGCTTAAGTAGTGATAGGCAGCACAGACACATTGTTTGTCCGGTTACAATACATCCACTTAATAATGTAGTCTATTGTCTGGCATTACATGTATTTCTCAGAAAAGTCTGGTAAATTCACTTGCACTGGGGGAAAAAAAACAAAACAACAACAACAACAAACGGATAAAATTTGAGGTTGGTAATCTTCAGTAACCTGAAGAAAAGATTTGAGAATATAAAAGTAGGTTGTATTGGTAGAAGAGAGGAAAAACTATACTTGAAGGTTTTATATTTAAACATCATCATACTATTTTTCCATTGCTGTTTGGTGAAGAGGGTGTTCTCTGAGGACCAGAGATTCTTTGCAAGCATCTATAGTAGGGCCAATCTCTAAATCTTAAAATCTCTTAAAACATAAATCTTTAACTTTTCTGCTGTTAGTTTAATTGCAACCCTTAATCTAGTCAGAAATTCATTCAGATTACTTAAAGAACTAGGATTGTTATAGAAGAAATGCAAAAAAAAAAAAAGAAAAGAAAAAGTTTTTTGTTGTTGTTGTTGTTGTTGTTGTTGTTTTGCCCAGGAGTTACTGTAATAACCAGTCTAAGGAAATACAGTGGTATCTTGAGATACGAGTTTAATTTGTTCCGTAACCTTGAGGCGTGGGAAACCATGAGACGCTCTAGTCGTGGTAAACTGGTGGGTCCTGTGCAGCTGGCCAATCCGTGCAATTACTCCTATCTCAAATGTTGCTCGTATTTCAAAGCAAAAATCGCTCGCTCAATGACTCGAATCTCAAAATCCCGTATGTTAGGGCACTCGTATCTCCAGGTACCGCTGTAGTGACCAATCAGAAGGGATATCAGGACACAGGAACTATAGCCTTTATAAACCATGGAAACAGGAAGTTGGTGGGACCCTTTTTCCTTTCCCACATGGGAGTCTGTTTGTTCTTCAATAAATCACCCCTTTATTATATTACTCTCTGTCCCTGGATTCATTTTTTGACTCCAGCAGACAAAGAATATGGGTTCCAGTCCAAACATTCTTTTTTTTAAATTAAATCTTTATTATTCAGATTATTACATTTGTTTCTCTTTTTTCCCCTCCATAGCACCCGTCCACCCAGCTCCCACCCTTCCCTTTGCCCTTACCTCCCTCCCATTGACCTCATCCATAGGTGTATGATTTTTGTCCAGTCTCTCCCTGTACACCCATCACCCCTTTCCCTCTGAGAATTATCAGTCCACTCCCTTTCTGTGTTCCTGATTCTATTATATTCACCAGTTTATTCTGTTGATTAAATTTTTAATTCACTTCATTTTTAGATTCACTTGTTGATAGAGATGTATTTGTTGTTCATAATTTTTTGGCTTTTACCTTTTTCTTCTTCCTCTTCTAAAAGCGTACCCTTCAGCATTTCATATAATACTGATTTGGAGTTGATGAACTCCTTTAGCTTTTTCTTATCTGTGAAGCTCTTTATCTGCCCTGCAATTCTGAATAATAGCTTTGCTGGATAGATTATTCTTGGTTGTAGGTTCGTGCTATTCATCACATTGAATATTTCTTGCCACTCCCGTCTGGCCTGCATCATTTCTGTTGAGAAATCAGTTGACAGTCGTATGGGTGCTCCCTTGTAGGTAATGAACTGTTTTTCTCTTGCTGCTTCTAATATTCTCTCTTTGTATTTTGCTCTTGGCATTTTAATTATGATCTGTCTTGGTGTGGTCCTCTTTGAATTCCTTTTATATGGGGTTCTGTGTGCTTCCAGGACTCGTAAGTCCATTTCTTTGACCAGATGTGGGAAGTTTTCAGTCATTATTTCTTGAAATAGGTTTTCAGTATCTTGCTCTCTCTCTTCTTCCGGCACCCCCACAATTCTGATGTAGGTATGCTTGAAGCTGTCCCAGAGGATCCTTACATTATCTTCACATTTTTGGATTCTTTTCTCTTCTTGCTTTTCCAGTTGAATGTTTTCTGCTTCTTTATATTTCAAATTTTTGATTTGATTCTTGCCTTCCTCCAAGCTGCTGTTAGGACTCTGTATAATATTTTTTATTTCAGTCAGTGTCTCTAGTTGGTCCTTTTTCATCTCCTCTTGGCTCTCGATAATTTTATCCAACTTTTCTAGCATATTCTTGAAGAACCTTATAAGCATGGTTTTGAACTCTATATCCAGTCGTTTTTTTTCCTCCATTTCTTCTGTTTGTGATTCCCTTCCCTGTCTCGGCATTTTCACTATGCCCAGAGAACTTCTATGTTGGATTCAGCCTTATGATACCAGACTTGCAAAACTGAAGAAGCCTCTGTTGAGCTTGGGATGGGTGGAGTCTCAGGGCTAAAGGGACCGCCTTGCCTTCCACACGGCCCCACCCTCCACAGCCCCTGAGTCTCACATGACTGGGTAATCCCTGGAGCGGTCCTTGTGCATGTGTGCCTGCAGTGCCTCTAGATTGCTGCCTCTCCAGCTCCCCTGCGTTCCAGGACCACACGAGTCTAGGTCCCCAGGGTTTCACCTGAAACAGGGGCTTAGTGGAGTCAGAAGTGGCACAGTTGGGAGGGTCTGTCTCCCACCCACTCTCGAAAGCCAGTGGCACAATCAGCAATCTGTCCTCTGCTCAGTGCTGTGCACGCTACCAGTCCTCTGATCTTTTGCGACTCCCCTAAATTTCTGTGCACCTCTCCCTTTTCACAGTCCAAACTCCCCCCGTATGAGTTTCGGCTGGATCTGGGGTATAGTGTCGTAAGATAAGGGGTTCAATGCCTTGGAGAGTCTCTGTTTCCCTCCTGGCAGAGAAAACCAGCCAGGTATTCCGGCACCCGCTCTGTCCACACACGCGTCTCCGTACCTCAGCTTTTTGCAGCTCCTCTGGGTCTCCGTGAGCCCCTCTCCTTCCCTCTAGCTGTAGAACTTCCACTCAGCCAGTTTTCCTGTGGTTCTGGATGATATCCGTTCTGTCTTTTAGTTGTAGTTTTGAAATTGTTGTGCGAGGCAGCAGTGTAGGTGTTTAGCTATGCTGCCATCTTGGATTCCTCCAAACATTCTTTATCACAACAACAACATCTGTCTGGTGTTGTCTATGAATCATCTGAAGAGATGACAATAACAATGGCCAACACTTGCTATTCCTCAGCTGATAAACTGAACCCCAAGGAAATATTGCCTAACATAGTCCAAAACATCCCTAAGTTTCCTGGAAGTGGAATATGGAAAATTGAGAATCACAGGCAAGTTGACAAGACAGAGAACACTCAGAATGTTGAGTTAGATAGTCCAGTGGTATTCCACTTCACAACATTTTCAATCCTCTAACCATATTACATTTTTACTACTGTGATTTTCAAGGTAGCATAGCCCATATACTGAGTTGGATTTACCTTTGGACCTTATGCCTTCACTTAAAACCTCTCCCAAATGCTAAATAAGTCATTTGAATACATTTTTCCATATTTATGTCAAATATTTTGTGTTATATGATGTACTGACAATGCCTTTAAAAGTTTTTGGTGATTTTTGAAGGCAATTTTCATGATATACTTAATCTAATTTTCCTTCACTCTCATTTTAATATTAAAGATATAGTCTGCTAATTATTGTGTTGTTTTCTAGGAATAGTTTGTTTGAATGCTAGACAATTTTCATTAATTTCCTTTTACAAAAAGGGGTTTTACCCTCTCCTAGTAAAATAGGCTTTATAAGATCATGAAATTTACTGATGAAACATTAGCAATTTTGAGTAACTTATTTTCACATATATATTCTAAAAAGATTATAGACATCAATTTAATCCAAAGAAGAAAAAAATTATGTCTGCTTTCAGCAAATCAGAAGTCAAATATCAATGTCTGTTATACTCTGCCTCTAGATTATTATAAGGGTTATTTTTAAAATAAAAAAAGTTCTAAAAATGATTCATACCCATTTTAACGTAAGAATTGACAATGATGCTATATCTTTTAATATTTATTTTTTAGAATAGCTAGAAAATTTTTCACAGCTGTTTCTCTTACTCTGAAATTAACTAAATGCCTTGCACACCAATTAATAAATAAATAGTAGTCCCAAGTATTTAATATGCACCTGTACCTTAAATATTTTATCTATTTCTCTTTGTTGTAATAGTTTTAATGTGACTCATCAAGTTTAGCTAATTGCCATTGTAATGATACCTATTTTGCTCTAGGTATTTAATTATTTCTCTTATGTAAACTTTTTTTATATAACTAAAGATATTTTTGTAGAAAATAGTGATGCCAAATTTTTGGACTGGAACCCAGATTCTTTGTCCACCGAAATCGAAGAATGAATCCATGGACAGAAAAGTGGTAGAGCAAAGTTGGAGATTTATTGAAGAACAGGTACTGACTCCCACATGGTGAGGGAGAAGCTTCTCACTGGGTTCCTTTCCCCATGGTTTATAAAGACTAAAGATAACTATGCCCAGATATTCCCTCTGATTGGTCACTATTCCCCTTTGACAAGTGAGGTTCTCTCTCTTTCTTTCCTCTGGGCTTTCTTTTTTTCCATCTGAACGAAGGGCTTTCTTCTCTTTATTTTGTAAATATAGTCCTTTACTGCCTCCTTTCAGTTCCCTTGTCTAATGGAGATGTGACTGCACCTGGCTTTTGTGTTATGAAAATATATCTTCTCCCAGTCTTCAGCCCCGCACTTTCCATGGACCCCAATTCTAAAAAATCCTTAAACCTGCCTAAGTGTCCCCCTAAAATTCCTGCTTCAATAGGATAATACAAAAAGAGAAAAATATAAATCATTGAAAACACTAATACCCAGAGAAAAATCACTGTTAATTAATATTATATAAGTGTATTCCATATGTGTGTGCATATCTATAAATATGTATATTATGCATCTCAATATATATGGCAAGAATTTTGGGGGAACATAGGCAGGCTTAGGGATTTTTTAGAATTTGGAAGAAGCACAGGGCCACAGACTGGGAGAAGGTATATTTCCATAACACAGGAAGCCAGTTGCAGTTATATCTCCATAAGATAAGGAAGCACCAACAGGTATATTTCCATAAGACAAGGGAACAGGAAGTAGCCAAGAAAGGTCTATATTTACAAAATAAAGGGAAGGAAGCCCTTCATTCAAAAGGAGAAGAAGAAAGCCCAAAGGGAATAGAAAAACAATAAGGAAGGAGCAGAGCAGGGGAGAACCTCACAAGTCCCCTTTGAGTTTCCACCTTTGAGCCCAGGAGTTACTATAGTAATCAGTAAGAGAATATTGACCAATCAGTGGGCACCAGGATCTGCAACCTATATTAGCCACAGGGAAAGGGAACCCAGGAGGACTCTTCTCCCTCTTCGGACCTGGGAGTCAGTTCGGTGGGACTCTTTCCCTCTCCCCATGTAGGAGTATGTACTTGTTCTTCAATAAATTTCCACCTTTGCTCTACCACTTTCTATCCATGGATTCATTCTTCAATTCTGGCGGGCAAAGAATCCGGGTTCCAGACCAAAAATTCAGTATCATAAGTATGTATACATGGCAAAGTGAGATTAAACTCTACATGCTGCTATTTTCTCTCCTCTTAAAAATTAATTTCCATAACTTCCAATGAGAGAATAAGGCAGATGTATGGCTTTCTCTAACAATATTTGGGGCTTATGATGAAATCCCTAGAAACTTAATTCTTCATTTAACTAACCTTTACAACATAAAGGGAAGGAAGCCCTTCATACAGGAGAAGAAATCCCAAAGTGAATAAGAAAACAATAAAGAAAGAGGGTGGGAGAACCTTTGAGCTCAAAAGTTACCATAGTAACCAGTCAGGAAATTGTGACCAATCAGAGGGGATATGAAGGCACCAAGATCTGCAGCCTTTATAAACCATAGGGAAAAGGAACTCAGTGGGACTCTCCTCCCTCCCCACATGAGAGTCCGGGTTGTGAAATTCTTTTCCCTTCCCCACGTGGGAATCTGTACTTGTTCTTCAATAAATTTCCACCTTTGCTATATCACCTGTCCATGGATCCATTCTCCAACTCCACCTGACAAGAGCCTGGGAACAATCCTGCCCAGGAGAACACTGCATGTGTTGTGCCCAGAGTTCGGGGTCCCCAATAATCCACCACTAAGGAGCCTTTTCCGATGCAAAAGCAAAGAGTCTTTATTCAAACCCAGGTTTGGCTCTCAGCCTCTTTCTGACGCAGCAGTGAGGCAAGAGAGCGGACTGGGTGGGAACAATGAGTTTTATGGGGTAGGATAATTAGGGGGCTTGGGAAAGTGATGTTACAGAGATTGGTCACTTGAATTGGGGTCTTTCTGTGGTTAAGCCTAATTAGGACCTTAACTGTGTCCCTGGAGCTTCATTGGTCCATTTGGGTGGGGGTCGGGGAAGTTAAGACATTGCTGGCACACCTGTGGCCACTCCCAGAAAAGGGAGGGGTTTTAGGCAGGGGTCCCAGCCCTATAGGACAAGATGGAGGGGAGTTCATTTCCTTTCACATGTTCTAGTCCAGTGGTCAGCAAACTCATTAATCCACAGATCCAAATATCAACAGTACAATGATTGAAATTATCTTTTGAGAGACAATTTTTTAAAACTTTAACTTCTTCAAACACTACTTCTTCAAAATAGACTCACCCAGGCTGAGGTATTTTGTGGAAGAGCCACACTCTAGTGGCCAAAGAGCTGCATGTGGCTCTAGAACCGTAGTTTTCCCACCACTGTTTTAGTCCAAAAATTCCTCTTCACAATTATTTCAGTTCCTCCAATATCTGGAGACAATCCTCCAAACTATTTTGATTTCTCTTCCTACCACATGACTGGATGTCAGTGAGAACTAAAAAGATCCCATTGGGACTAAATGTTACCTTCTGGTTGGCCCATATTTTCACAATATTGAGAAGCCTTAAGAACAGGAGCCCAATGATGAAGGTATCACCATTGTAGCAGACCATATGACTGGAGAAATTGTTACTGAGTAAGGGACCACTTCCCAATGTCTAGGAGTCAATACTATGGCAACTGCTTTTGAAGGGGGGAAAAAGCTTTTATTGATAAGTTGGCCAGCAAGGAAACTGACAGACAGAGGCAAGACTCAAATCTGTCTCCCAGATCTTGGGTTTGGAGCAAGTTTTAAGGGATTAAATGGAACAACCTGTTATGCTGAAGCTCTGGCAGGCAGGTTGCAATTGGAGGATTTGAGGTATTTGACCTTTTATAGTAATACTACAGTCTCAGTGCATGGATTTGTGTACTGGTGGGGTCCCTTGGCATAGCCTGCAGGGATCAGGCCCAAACCAGCAGTCTATTGCCACCTGCCACTCTTGCCTGCTGGCCCCACTGTGCCTGCAGCCCCAGCCACTCAGTAGTCTTGCTGCCACTCCACTGCCATTTCCGGGCTGCGGTGGCCAGCCATGAGCCCTGTGTCTGGTGCCCATCAGTCAGCTGAGAGATACTCCTGCTGTGGGAGCACACTGACCACCAGGGGGCAGTTCCTGCATTGAGTATCTGCCCCCTGGTGATCAGTG
>JAAGEH010000030.1:38166187-38221531 GCA_011751065.1 Lasiurus cinereus
TCCAGTGTTAAAGTTCTGGTCATGTACAGTCCTTTGATTCCATAGAGGGAGCTAGATATTGGTTCTGGTTGCAATGAGAGGTCAAAGTTCCCAACTCTCTGCATACTTCAGCCGCATGCGTTGTGATTTTGGTCTGTTGTCTTTGAAAAGCAACTCAGTATCTGGTAATAAACAAGTTAGGATCAATTTGGGCTGATTATATGGTTATAAAGTTGTTACCTGGGACACTAAAAATTTGGGGGACATGCTCAGATCATGTCCTTATATAAAAGGTAACAAAAACTGTAGACAACTTCAACAAAAGCATTGACATCCTCATTTGAGAGCTTGAAGAAACTCAGTAATTCATGGTGCATAACCAAAAGATTTTCCTTTACCTATCTCTTGAATTTTGCTATTTTAGTTGTCCTCAGGATATAATTCCTGGCTCTTTAATATAGCTTTTAATGTCACTGTTTCTCTTTTTCATTTTAAGCATCCCTCTTCTAAGATGTCTGAACTCCCTAAAACAGCCAATCTTTGCCAATACCTCTCACAAATAGTCAACTGGTTTTACAGGAATAATTCCAACAAGAGTCCTGTAGACACTATATTTTAGACCCTGGTTTGACCAACTTATGAGGTTTTTGATCACTTCCAAATTGATCAGCAACAAATTACAGTTGCTTTGTGTAAAATAGGAGATGGACAACTGGAATTTTATGGGGGTTTGGTACTCCAAGAAAGCCAGGGCTGCTTAAAATTCTTCCACTCTCATACACACACTGTTTTTTTTTTTTTTTTGTTCCAGGTAATGCTAACAAGCTCATAAGCTAACCTTCTAACTACAAGGATTACCCTGCCTTGTAATGTTCCCATATAACTATCTCTACTCTTGGCCAGCCGGCATGGCTCAGTGGTTGAGGGTTGACCCATGAGCCAGGAGGTCAAGGTTTGATTCTGAGTCAGGGCCTATGCCCAGGTTTAGAGCTTGATCCACAGTAGGGGGCATGCAGGAGGCAGTGGGTCAATGATTCTCTCTCATCATTGATGTTTCTCTCTCTCCCTCTCTCTTCCTCTCTGAAATCAGTATATATATACTACTTCCACTCTTCTTTACTAACTCTGATAAGACCTTTCTCCACCTTTCCACAAGATTACTATGATTATTTGTCTCTATAATACCTGTCCCCCTTCCTTTTCTTTGAGATATTCCTCAGTTATGAACATTATCCATATTGTGGCCTAAATAAAATCATCTTGTTAATTTTCCAGTTCATTGCATGATTTATGGTCAAAGACCAAAATCAACATCCAGTTCTGTATGCTGTTAACATGATTTTAAAGTTACATCAGGTATGAGATAAAAATGTCGCCTCAAATAAATGATTTTATTCTAGAACTCACTTTTCTTGTAATCCCACCAAGAAAATGTCTTTTTCAATTATAACTTTTGAAACTAATGACAAAGAAATGTCCATTTGTCAAGTACATCCAGCCATTTATCAGATCTTCAGCAGCTTAGTACCTAATACTAGTAGTCACCATTTATTAAATATGCACAAAATTCCAAATATTTTAAAGCATTTTCTTCTTTATCTTTAGTTTTAAAAAATAGCATTAATATGCCTTGCTAGTGTGGCTCAGTGGGTGAGTATGTACCTATTAACCAGGAGGTCACAGTTCAATTCCTGGTCAGGGCACATGCCTGGGTTGTGGGCTCCATTCCCAGAAGGGGACATGTAGGAGGCAACTGATCAATGATTCTCATCATTAATGCTTCTATCTCTCTCCCCTTCTCCCTTCCTCTCTGAAATCAATAAATATATATATTTTGAATAGCATTAATATGAGCTTCTTATAAAATAAAATAAAAAACTACAGGTTTTTTTCTGTCCCTTCCCTTTTTAAAACCTGATATGAACACATTCCTTCTTACTAATGTATTGTTTATGACACAGCCAAGATTAATATAGAAATAGTAGGCAGTAAGACTCAAGGTAGAGGATGTGACCCTGTCACTTTCAGTATAATAACCAAATTATTTTTAGCATAATATTACACAGGCAAAAGACTAAAAAGAGAAGGCATCTTAGTTTTTACCCACACAACCAAAAAGTCTTCCAAACAGTTTCATCTTTATCCTCAATTTAGGGCCAAACAGAATGGTAGTAGATGAAAATGAACTGGACCTGGAGGTTGAGGCAAAGAAGAGAAGTGCTCTAGAGGAGCAGAGCAGAGGAATTAAAAGGAAATGATGAGACGAGGTCAAGTACAGTGAGTTGCTAGGGTAACAGGGATGGTACTGAGCTTGGAGATTGAAAGACTCATGAAGAGCTGAGATGAAAAAAAAATGAATAGAATAGAAAAATTCAGGTCAGAAACCCAAATTCCCTAAGGAATCTGAATCAATAGAAATGTATATCCCCAAACAAAGATCTACTCTGCACATTCTCTGTATTTCTTGTGTGTGTTTTGCCAGCTAACAATGAAAGTGTTTAATAAGAAATAGTATCATCCTCCCTTCCATTAGTAAGATTATAGATTTTCACAGATTTTCACTTCATGCATACCTGCCTCTAAAACACCATTCATTCATTCTTCCATTCTTTCTCTCTTCCCTTCTCTCCTCTCTTTTCTTCTTTCCTCCTTTTCCTCTACCTTCACTTCTTCTTCCTCCTCTTTCTCTTCCTCCTCCTTCTTCTCTCTCTCTCTCTCTCTCTCTCTCTCTCTCTCTCTCTCTCTCTGAGTTACTGAATAATCTGGTCTCAGTTAAGAAGTAGAGAGGTTACCCTAGCTAGTCTGGCTCAATGGATAGAGTGTTGACCAGTGGACTGAAGCATCATGGGTTTAATTCCCATCAAGGGCTTGGACCCCTGGTGGGAGTATATGCTGGAGGTAACTAATCTATGTGTCTCTCACATTGATGTCTCTCTCTCTCTGACTTTCCCACTTTCTTCCATTTCCTCTAAAAATCAATGGAAAAATATTTTCAATTGAAGATTAACAAAAAATAAAAGAAGAAGAAGAAGAAGAAAGGAAGTCAGTATTCACTTAATATCAGCAAGATACATTTTAGTAGTTCTCTTATGAAAAGTGCCCTGCAGTCCTCTAGATGCACATTTCACAGAGCAGTTTCCTGCACACAGCATGTGATGTGTCAGCGTAGGGTTATTTATTTACCATCGTATTTCCTTGCTAAGGTGAAAGGTAAGCAAGGAATGAAAGCAATTATCACAGCTTTTTTCCACTGGGGCTGTCAATGCAAAATGCCCCTGTGACACAGCCTGACACTTTTAATGAATTCCCAGGGTTATGTGACAATGCTACCAACACTCACATCTGTCACTTGGAGATAGGGATTTTCCTTCCAATCTTGAGCTTAGATGCTAACATTATTTGTCCCAGTTAATGAGAATCTGACTTTATAGTCTGGAACAGGGCACTTTAATAATGTGTCTCTGCAGATCACATTGAACAAACCCTTAACGTGTGATTCAGTCAGAGCTGATTCCAAATACAATGTTTAATAATATGTCAGTGGGACACACTTAGAGGCTCTTTTTGTTTGTAGCTATAGCTGCACATATTGAGGAGTAGAAAGAACCACAGTTATATTTACCGTTTTTTTCTTTACAACCGCACAGCTTTGCCTTAAGTTCCTTACTATCTGTGTGCTTATTCACCTCTTCACTGACAGGGATTTCTGAAAAATTGTTTTGTTGAACTCGGGCAAGAATGCATGGCTTCCCAACACTATTTAACAGTCTGTACTGAGAGGATAGCTGGCCTGTAGGAGTCACAGATGGTTGGCTCCCCACTCAAACCTGATTTTAAAGAGTTTCAACTCAGTCTGTTATGAAATGAGACCAATAATAGTGAAGGGTAGGATACAAGGTATGAGCAAACATAGGAAAACAGAATTTTCTGGGAATAAATCTGTAGTATAAGCATTGAATGTAGGCTCAAGCAAGAGTTATACAAGAACTTCAGCATCTGAGAAAGAATGGGACTACTTTGAAGAAGGGATTTGCCTGGATCTGTGGTATCTAGAAGTCAAAGATACTGGGTGCAATCATAAGAGAGTTTGGTGAATGCAGTCTTAATTTGAAAAGATCTAATTAGGAAGATTCATTGCAATAGGTAGGCTGGAACAGAGAAAGTTCAAGTAGCGGGTAATACTAACACAGATGTGCAGCCCTGGCCATATGTCAAGTTCTCAGTCCTTTCAGAGCAAAACAGCAGCCAAGAACTGGAGAGATCATAGCAGGTAGTTTCCAGTGAGAAAAAACTACACAGGGTGTCCAATCTCAGCAAGTGAACTGAGGGCTAGAAAGGGGCTTCAGTACCAGTGAAAAACAAAGCACCACATTCCAGTACTAAGTTAGAAGCACAAGGATGAAGGCTTGATAAAGAAAAGACACAAGACAGTAAAGGGCAATAGAAAGCTGGCAAAGTGGGTTAAATTTAAATAAAGTGCTCATTAAGAAAATTGATCAGTAAGCAAACAGGTGTGAAGTTAAATTACTTTGGCAAAGTGGACTTTTCACAGGTGCAGAGAGTTCAAAAGGGCAGGTTGCAATTTGCAGTGCTTACACGTGCTGGGGAAAAACTCAGATCAAAGACAGCAAAGTAAGTTTCACGTCCCACTAGTTGAGGTGCTGATGATCCTAATGGGTAGCTTACCATAATCAAAGTTCACTCACAAACCAAGTGAAGCTTAATATACAGGTGGAAGGCATTAGTAGCACCAACAGTAAATGGCTGGAAGGAGGCTGGGACTGATAGGTAAGAGTGAGGTTTAGAAATAAAGTCTAGTAAATCAGCTTAGCTTAAGACAGACATTTTAAATATATAGGTTCTGCAGCCACTGCCTTTACGACAATAAAGACAAGGAACCTAACATATACACACATAAAATTGTCCTATATTCATGACATGTTTATTACTTTTATTTTTCACTTGAGAAATCCAAGAATATCTTTCTGAAGATCCTATATCAAAGCCATGATTTAACATCAGTTATCCTAATTTCTCGAAGGCAGCTTACAGACTTTGACTTCTCCAAATCCTATACAATAAAAGCTTAATATGCAAATTAACCAATCGGTGGAACGACCAGTTGCTACAACATTCACTGACCACCAGCGGGAAGACACTCAATGCAGGAACTTCCCCCACCCCACAGGCCTCAGGATAGCCAAGGTGGGTGCCAGCAGCATATTCCCCCTCCCCCAATCACCCTTCTGCTTGCCCTGTAGATCAGCCCTGATTGCTGGCCAAGACTAGGGACCCTACTTGTGCATGAATTCTGTGCACTAGGTCTCTAGGAAACAAATAAACAAAAAAATAGGAAACAATATTAAAGCCACACATCCAACCAATACAAAAGCTACAGGTTTTGTTTCTACCATAATTCCTAACAAGCTCCTACATTCCTCCAAATGCCGGCATGTGTAACTGGAATGTTGTAGACCCCACCCCAACTATATAAGTCTTGGTCAAAGATACTTTCCCTCAAGGGCTTATTAGGAATGACAGTGGTGGTGAGTAAATGCTTATTGGACAATGCAAGATTTGGATATCACTAAAAAAGGTGATAATTTGTACCTTCCAGGTGGAGAAGGTTGGGCATACAATTCTTGCTTGGATAGAACTATTCCTTCTCAGCCTTCTTGCACCAATCTCATGATGAGAATTTAAGTGTGGTGGCTGAATTTTGTCACTGAATGTCTCTAGCCTTAGAATAGACAACCTTGTGCTTATTATGCTGGGTTTTACTACCTACTACCTGGAAACAGCTTTGTATGCTCAAACTTTAGTTTCCTCATTCTTGTAACACATATAATTCAATCTAACTCAAAATGTTAGTGGGAGGATTAGTGCTATATCTAGTAGTTAGTAGGTAGATACTTAATAATGTGAATTCCTTTTCCTTGACTCATCTTTGTTTCATGAAGATTACTTAGGTTTTAGCAGTGGGTGCAAATCTGGAGAGTTTGATAAAACCTGAAGGCTTTCTACTGGGTGAATTTTTCTGAATTAAGTTTTCTTCGGGTCAGGGCTGCCCCACCTGGTTAAGGAGGAAACTGGTCTTGCAAGGCTTGTCAGGCCATAAAAACGATGAACAATGCACTGCCCGGGGTGAGGGGGGATAGGAGGAGGAGGGAATGTCATTATCTCTGGCCCCAGGACAGATCATCAGATATAGCCTGGGGACCTTCAACACCTGGGGGCCTTCATGTAAGCCCACTAAAGGGGACAGAACCATATCTTCAAGACAAAGACCCCAGAAGGTTATAAAAAGTGAAGGCCTCTGTGTGTTTGTTCACTCTTATTTGAAAATTATTCCTGGAGTCCACTAGTGTTAATAAGTGAGGTCCCTCCCTTTCTCTAGGATGCATGCTTGGTATTTCTTTGGTCTTCTGCAACATGGTAAGTATTCATCCTACAGATGATACCATATCTGAAAGTGAACCATTCTTTGGATAGACCCCATCCATTTGTTTTGTATGACAGCAATTTCCTAGCAGATGGCAATGTCTTATTCCAGCAAAATCAATCTATCTCAATAATATTCCAATAGATGGAAGTAAAGTGTCTTGACAAATGGGTGTTTTTGATATGCAAAAGTGCTTTATGTGCCTTGAATCCTCCTTTGCCTGGATGTTTTCATTTCCTTTTCCATATAGCCTAAAATTCAAACAAGATTCATTTGGTTTAATACATAGCCTTTAAAATGCATTAAAATTATTAAGTTTAATTCATTCATGTCTATGGCATTTAGGCTTTATGTTTACCACCCTAAGTAACTCTGGGGAGATGTGTCTCTAAATATTTCTGTGGGATATATTATCTCTAGCTTAAGGGTTGCTTGCTATTCAACTACATCAGAACACCTGCACTGTAAAGAAACATGAGAAATCATTGGAGAATTGTCTCTCAAAACCATCCACCATGATGTCACACGGAGTAATAATATTATTACAGGAGAATAAAGAATTGGGATTAATAATTTAATAATTTAATGTTAGGTTCAAAGTAGATGATTAAGCTATAATATAAAAAATGTGTGAGATGCTATAACATGCTTATTTTAGAACCCAAATATAAAATGTGTGGTAACTTACCGATTATCAAAGTCATAATTAAATACAAGGTATCTATACTACCCATGAAGCAGTATAGTGTTATTTTAACACGGATTTAGATTAGTTGTAAATATATATATAGCAATGTTTAGAGAAACTATTAAAATATTTTTAAAATATAGTGAATACACTAAGAGCAGAGAGAAAATGTAATAATAAAAATGCTCAATTAAAACCAGGGAAGGCAGAAAATATATATGGAAGACAAAAAAAGAAACAAAAAGGACAACAAATAAAATAGATATTAAATCAATTACACCAATAATCAATTTAAATATGAATGGTTGAATTATATCAATAAAAGAGACTATCAAAGTGGATTTAAAATCATGAACTATAAGTTGTCTATAAGAAACTCACTTTGTAAACACATATTGATAAAACCTATATCCAATTATACAAAGTAGTCTAAAACTGAACAATAAAAAACAACCAAATTAAAACAGATAAAATATATAAAGTTGACAAATAAACATATGAAAAGATGTTCAACCTCATTTGTCATTAGCGTATTGCAAATTAAAACAGCAATGAGATACCACTATACATCAATTAGACTGGCCAAAATTCGAATACTGATACTACCAAATGCCTGTGAGGACTTGGAGCAGTGGGAATTCTCTTTATTGCTATCGAGAATACAAAATGATACAGCTACTTTGGAAGATAGTTTGCAAGTTTCTTACAAAGCTAAACATATGCTTTAGCATATGATCTAGCAATAGTGCTCCTAGATATATGTTAGGTATATATTATGAGTTCAAAACTTTTTACCACACAAAAGCCTGCATATGAATATTTATATAAGCTTTATTCATAATTTCCCCAAATTGGAAGCAACCAAGATGTCCATCAATAGGTGAATGGATGAACAAACCATGATGTATCCATACAATGAAATATTGACTGGTAACAAAGACATGAGCCTTCAAGACAAAGAAAACCATGCAAGAACATTATGTCCATGTTGCTAAGTGAATGAAATCAGTCTGAAAAGGCTACTTCCTATATAATTCTAACTATATATGACATTCTGGGAAAGGAAGCCAGAGATTAAAAATAAACAAAACAAACAAACAAACAAAAACAAACAAACAAACAAAAAACCCCTGGTGTTTGCCAAGGTTTGGGGATGTGATAAATAGGTAGCACAAGGTATTTTTAGGGTAGTACAATTACTCTATATGATACCATAATGTTGGAAACATGACATTTGTTAAAACCCATAGAATTGTACAATATAAAGAACCACAAACTGTGGTTAATATTGGTTAATTAATTATAATAAATTTACCATACTTATGCAAGGTATTACTTATAGGGAAAATTCAGGGGTAGGGCATAAGAGAACACTGAACTTTTTGTTATTGTAAATCTAAAACTACTCTGGAAATTAAAAGCTATTTAAAAATTATATTATATGTATATATTAAAATAAGGCTCAGAGCTTAACAGTTGCTAAATAAAATTTCAAATGCACCATTATTATAATTTACTCTATCTAGGAAAGCTCAAGTCAGAGTTCATAAAATGCTACCTTCATTGTGATGCTCAAAACCTTACCATTTTTTTAGTCCTCTTGGGAAAAACACAATCTTGCCAAATTACTTGCAAAGTTTTACCTCAGGGCAACTGGTAAAAATGCTGAACAGAAATATGTAAGGAGCATGAAATCATTGTATAGCTTATGTAAGGTCAACATTTCATAAATTACTAAGCTTCAATTTTTTTCATCTTACTTTTGATGGCTGAAGAGATGGGGAGTTTTCTTAATCCAGTTTCCTTGCTGAGAGTCTTCTAACATGGTTCTCTCACTGACCTCAGAACTATAACTGTGAAAATTTCCTTTAAATCTTATTTCATACCATTTTGATCCAATCGTCAACTTGTGCTGAGCTATGAGTAATATCCAAACTCTTCCATTCATACACTCATACTTTAGAAAAGAAAAATTGAAGCACCCCAGATTCTTTCTCTGTTACTTTTTTTTCCACTTTCATAACTATCTCTTTCTATTAATAGTTTTTGAAATATTTTGACTTATTTTACTTTTTAAAAAAATATATTTTATTGATTTTTTACAGAGAGGAAGGGTAAGGGATAGAGAGTTAGAAACATCAATAAGAGAGAGAGACATCGATCAGCTGCCTCCTGTAGACCCCCTACTGCCCACTACCAAGATACATGCCCTTTACCGGAATCGAACCTGGGACCTTTCAGTCTGCAGGCCAACGCTCTATCCACTGAACCAAACCAGTTTTGACATGGTTTATTTTACTTCTGGTTTTTGTTGCTTTGGAGGACTTTCTACCTCATCAATTAAGAGCTTGCCCCTACCCCACCCACCTCATGGTAACCTAAATCCCATAAGAATATCCTACCCTCGATGTATGACATCATTCAAGCCAGAATAATCCCTAGTTACTTTATACCTACTTCCATATATGTTACATCCATGTGTTTCAATGTGCATGAATGAAAATGAGAAAAATCCTAATGCATGATTTTCCAAAAGGGAAACTCTGATAACATGAACAGGTAATAACAGATCCTTGATTATAATCATGGATTTCTATTTACCAATCCAATACTCTTTCTACAAATGGCTCTGAAATTACTCTTCATCTCTATGTAGTATAAGCATTCCCTACCCTGGATAGAAATAAAGATACTTCCCATTGCCATATTGCCTGAGGAATTTCAAGTGAAAGTAAGAGTCCCTTGAATCTTCCAATTTTTTGCACTTATGCTTAGTAACAATTGGAAACTGCTCTGGCATCATGCCATTCCTGAGCAGGGGGATGCTAATTCCCACTCTGGTACCGTTTGCATTTTAGTGTATTTTGTAAATAAATTCTTAACAGATGGACAGAGCAGCAGGAAGCCAACACTAGAGAGTCAGCAGGTGGACAGGAAAGCCAGAAATGAACTGGCACTGATCAGATTAACAGAACTAAAATATCTTGGGATTCACACATGCTGCCCACAGAATAAGTTGGCACTGACCAGATAGGCAAACTCAAATCAACCCTGAGCATGGAAAATTTCCATTACTTTGTTCCTACAGGGTACCAAAGTCCCTCCCAGATGGTGACACCAAAGGTATAAAGCCTTCAGGAAAACAGTCTGTCTTCTTTTTCATTTCTTGAAGTTGAAGTGAAGCAGGAAGGTGAGATACAAATTATAAATATTAGGAATATCAAACTGTTCTTTATTTAACAGTACTAGCCACAAAGGTAAGTGGGGAGGTAGATACTGTCACTGAGCCCTATAAATCATTGGTATAGTCTCCCAAAGGTCCTGGAAGATTTCATTGCCACTGTGAGCACATGCCTTCTACTCTCCAATCCATGGCATTATTCCCCACAGAGTGAGACACTAATAACTTCATTTTAAGGTCAGCTGCCTTGCTCACACAAAGGTGTGACTCTTGCATTAAAAGCTTCCTTTCCATACTAAGATGTGCCTCCCCAAGGATCTCTGCCCTTTGCCTTTCACTATAGGTGTTATCCAGTGAGATAATGGCTGGCAACACAAGCAGGACCGGGATGCTGGGCACCTGTGTTGGTCAGGCCTCGGGGTTTCTAAATAAGTGCCAATATCTCCCAAATCTTTATGAACTCATAACCCTCATTTGGAAATTCTGAAATACTTAATCACTTCACTTAAATTTTTATGAGTTTTATAATAGGTGTAACAAATCCTTATAGTCAAGACTTTCCCATTAACTACTTGCCTGAATATGGAAAAGTTGCTTAAGATTACTGAGCCTAACTTTCCTCGCTTCTGAATTCAGGTTTGTCGGAGTTAACTGACAACATGTGCTTAAGGAATTCAGTAGAACAACTGGCACATAATAATGAATAAGTAATAGTATATTTCATCATTATCATTTTCATTTTTATTAAAAATTTAAGTAGCGTTAGTGAAGGTTCTGATTTCAAAAGTATTTTTAGGGATCATTAATACAATTGGCATAGGAGATTTCAAAACAAGTCATATAAGCAAGGCTTCAGAAGGACAGGAACATGTAGTAATAAGCTTGGAGAAAATTAGATTTGGAGACTCAACGTGCCTGAAAAAAAGTTATAAAATTTATAAGGTTATAAGAAATATAGTGAACCCAAGTAATAAGAATAATAAACAACTAGATTAAACCAAATTTATCCAAACTGGGTGACTTGAAATAGAGAGAAAGCTCTCCAGGTAAGAAGGATAATCCTTTTTAGAACTCCAGACAAGCAACCTCAATAATAGGACAATACCTAACTGGCCTCTGATTACCAGATAAAAAGACCAAAAATTTCACCTACTACCTTGACATCTTTGAACCTAACAGGACCCCAAAGACCTAACTATGAGTTCCCCTACTCTCACCAATATGCTCTCACAGAGTAGAAAAAACTTTTACCACACTGGTCCCCTATTAGCCAGAGCAGCTATACTCCTCCTGCTCTTCAATTTATGAGTTTTGTTTCATTAACAGACCGTGAAAATATTCAAACAAACCAATATCATCCTCCCACAGGATTTATGGGTCATCTTACTTTCTTGCTACTCTCGCAACCTCTGCTTATTCACTGTGCTCCCAGGTACTACCCTGTGTGGTCTTGCATTGCATTCAGTGTCCTCAACTTTCAGGCTATGAGTATATGTGACTAGTAAATTTCTGCCAACCTCAAGTTTTTAGGATTAGAAGCTGTATGTTTGGCCAGCCCCATAATCACAAGATGACAGTACCTCCCTTCACCAATGGAATGAAAAAGAGGTAGATAAAAATAGCTACCATAGTCAGGCACTTTGATTAAATAGTTAGTTTCCTTTTTGTTGGAGAACACAGAAAACTAAGTCCAACTGACTTAAAATTCACAGTAAGGGTTTGAAAGAAAGGTTGCATCATACAGTAAGCTTAAGACAAAATGCACAAGAAGGGGAATTCCAGACCATAAGCCTCCTGATGCTCTGCCTAGAAATGGAGTAGAAATAGTAGCCTTCAAGGTATTAATTTATCCTTACCCAAACCAAAATTGGATTGTCAGAGCTAAGGGCTACCACTCCATGCCAGCGGTATACCTAGGTACCACTTAGCACTCAAAAAGAAGGAGAGGGAAAAGGTGGGAAAAATGAAATATTATTTTGATTTAGTATTCCCATGCTATCTAATAAAATAGTAATATGCAAATTAACCATCACTCTGTGACAAAATGGCAGCACCCATAGTCACAAGACGGTGGTGCCAAGTCCTCTCAGCCCCACCGGAGTCCCCCAGTCTCAGAGAGGGCTGCCAGTGAGAGCCTACATACTAAGTGACCTGGTGAAATGCTGCCCAGAGGCCTTCCTAACCTTTTATAAAAAACAAAATCAAATCCACTCCCTATGGCCTGATCCCCTCCCAGCAGCAGCAGCCTGGGATATCAGCCTGGGAGGGGTGCACACCCCATGGTGCAATCCCCTGCCAGTGGCTGCAGCCTAGGCAGCAGCCTGGGCTGGGGTCTCAGCCTGACAGGGGTGCTCATCCCCATTTCATGATCCCCTCCCAGCGGCAGCAGCCTGGGGTCTCAACCACTGAGTCACACCAGCGAGGCAGATATAGAGGACTCTTAAATGTTTCTCTTTAAAAAAAAAAATCTTATTGATTTTTTACAGAGAGGAAGGGAAAGAGATAGAGAACTAGAAACATCTATGAGAGAGAAACATTGATTGATCAGCTGCCTCCTGCACACGCCCCTCTGAGTATGTGCACCAACCAAGGTACATGCCCTTGACTGGAATCAAACCTGGGACCCTTGAGTCTGCAGGCCAATGCTAGCCAAACCAGTTAGGGCTGACCAATATGTTAAAGAAAAAAACCTATCTAATAAAGAGGGAATATGAAGGGGAAGGCATTTTGGGGTGACTGGGTTGTCAGGGGAGGGCAGTTGAGGACAATTGGGCTGGCAGGGGAGCAGTTAGGCATTGATCAGGCTGGCAGGGGAGTGGTTAGGGGGTGATAAAGCTGGCAGGCAGAAGCAATTAGGGGCAAACAGGCAGGCAGGCGAGCAATTGGGAGCCAGCAGTCCTAGATTGTGAAAGGGATGTCTGACTATGAGATAAGGCCTAAATAGGTAATCAGACATCCCTCGAGGAGTCACAGATAGGAGAGGGTGCAGGTTGGTCTGAGGGACACCCCCATAAGTGCACAAATTTTGTGCACTGGGCCTCTAGTCCTATCTAATATAAGAGTAATAGGCAAATTGACCATACCCCAGCCACACCACGAGCCACGCCCACCAGCCAATCAAGAGTGAGTATGCAAATTAACCCAACCAAGATGGCTGCTGCCATGGAGAGAGCAGGAGACTTAGGTTTCACCAAGAATGGAGGAAGCCAAGCTTTCCACCTGCCATGCCTGCCTTGGCCTCCGCTTAAGGCTACAAAGTTTCAATTATATAAGATAAATAAACCCCAACAAAAAAGGCTGTGGCCATGGAGCTGGAGAGAGCAGGAGGCTTGAGTTGCCCCCAGCAATGGAAGAAGCCAAGTTTCCACAGCCTGGCCTGTCTTGGCCTCCACTCAAGGCTACAAAGTTTCCATTATAAAAGATAAATAAATACCTGATACCAGGGCCTCTGCTTGAGTTGCCAGGGGGCATGGCCAACCTGCAAACCACCACAGGCCCCTCACCCAGGCTGCCCCACACCCCAAGGGAACCCCCACCCTGATCCAGAATACCTTTCCGGGCAAACCACCTGGCTCCCACCTGTGCACCAGGCCTCTCTCCTATCTAATAAAAAAGTAATATGCAGATTGACCATCACTCTAACACACAAGATGGCTGCCCCCATGTGGTCAAAGATGGCTACTCCCATGTGGCCACCCAAAAGATGGCCAGCAGGGAAGAGCAGTTGGGAGGGACCAGGTCTATAAGGGAGGGCAGTTGTGGGCAATCAGGCCAGCAGGAGAGGGCAGTTGGGAGGGACCAGGCCTGCAAGGAGGGCAGTTGGGGGCAATCAGGCTGGCAGGGGAGCAGTTAGGCATCAATCAGGCTGTCAGGGAAGTGATTAGGGGGTGATCAGGCAGAAGTGGTTAGGGGCAATCAGGAAGGCAGGCAGGGGAGCAATTGGGATCCAGCAGTCCTAGATTGTGAGAGGGATGTCTGACTGCCCATCCTAGGATCAGGCCTAAATGGGCAGTTGGACATCCCTCTAGGTATCTCAGATTAGAAGAGGGTGCAGGCTGGGTAGAGAATCACACACCCCTGTGCATGTATTTTATGCCTGGGGCCTCTAATAAAATAATAAAAAGGAAAAAGAGATTAAAGGAAAAAAAATAGAGTTTTATCATTGTTACCTGCCCACCCCAAAGATTCACCTTTTTGTTGTCAGCAAGTTGATGAGAGAGTATTATAATGATGCATTTAAACACCTCCATTTAGCCTTCAACATTTTTTCTGTATAACCCTTGGTGTACACAGTGGAAAGAGAGAGAAGGGCAAGAAGGAGCAGCCCCAAGCTATGCTATGTAATAGACCTTTGTGTGTATTCCATTTCTTAGTGACATTTTGAATTATGAGCAGTACTTGATTTATGTTAACTCTAATCAACTAAGCTAGAAACCTGACTTTTTAGACCTTTGTACAGGTTATTTAAAATATAGTTCTAACAGATTTTGCTGAGATGATTTTCTCCAACCCATATTTATCTACATCTGTGAAAAAAAGGGGAACGATGAGATTTCCAACTCTTGTTTTGAAATGTTGCCTTAAAAGCTTTCAACATCTCAGATATAAGGATTGGGTTCTTGCTACTCTCAAATTGTGGATGATAGTTATATAATTATTGATTTAAATACCAATACAGTGGTACTTTGAGATACGAGTTTAATTCGTTCCGTAACCTTGAGGCATGGGAAACTATGAGACGCTCGAGTCGCGGTAAACTGGTGGGTTGTGTGCAGCTGACCGATGCGCGTGATTACTCCTATCTCAAATGTTGCTCGTATTTCAAAGCAAAAATCGCTCGCTCGATGGCTCGTATCTCAAAAAAAACTCATATGTTAGGGCACTCATATCTCGAGGTATTATCATTATGAAAGTTGAAGTATAAGCATTCAGGACTTGCTTAAAGTGGACCCTGAAATGAAAATTTGAGCACAAGTAGTTTATTTGGGAGCTGAACGGAGGAAACTTTAACAGGGAAGTAGGAAATGACAGGGGAAAAAGAAAGCCAATGAAAGTTGCTTGATCAACAAGTTGCTACTGTGACTAACTGGAGCCCAGAGATGGTGGACCCTTAGCTTTAAAAATGTCAAAGAAAAGGGTAGATAATTACTTTCCAAGATGATTGCAGTGCAGCCCAAACTGAAATGGGAGGGTGAATCATATGCCCTCTCAAGGTCTCTTCCAATCTTATGATTATATGATTGCTCATTATGGAAAATTGGCTAGTAATTGGTTTGACTCAGAGAGGTCAGGGAGTGAAGGGGACTGAAGAACCTTTTGATTTTTATAGTAAAGAACTATGTAGTTGTCTCAGGCACATTTCAGAAGGACATTTAAAAAATATCAAAAATGTGTCATGATGATTTTCATGACTGATAATTAAGAGAGATCATCTAGGATTTTGGTATAATTTTGACAGCTAGAGATGGGCGTTTGATAGTGATGAAAATGAGAGAGACCCACGGTAAGTACTATATTGGCATGTACATCACTGCTTTTGTTGTTTGTTTGCTTTTAAACTACCTACATCTCTGATATATAGTCAGATACTGGTTTTAGAAATAGCATGAGAATAACAAGTTTACACTTCACTTTGCTTGCTTTTAATTGAAAAATAAAATCATCCTTTTACAAACAAAATGAGGATCTGATTATAATTATATGACTTTTTGTACATAATTTTACTAAATTTAGTCATCCAGAATGCATATTTTAAATGCACTGGCTATAGCTAATTGGCCAACAGTGAATTTTCAAAGTAATCAGCCCAATTACTGTCAGCTGAGATGCAGAGATCAAACGTCGTTGTCTCTCTCTTATAGTCCTAAGGTTTATAGAAACAGAGCATTTATCCTGAGAATACATTTTTTTTTTAATGCAGCAAACTTAATGAAGCTGGGGTTTTATTTTAACAAGATTGATGGAACAAACATGAAAGAAATTATCTAAACAAATACAACCATTGTTATTTTAATTAATTAATTAAATCAAACCTATAGCAATAGAAAGTTTTGGAGATGGAAAGAAACTTAGTGACTACATTAGTCTAATCTTTTCATTTCAGATAAGCTAATGGAGGCTGAGGGCAGTGCCACGCCATCATCAATTTGATGGAGCTAAGTACTAAAAGGTAGAATTTAAACTCGGGGGCCCCATTTGTGAAATTAATGTTCTTTCCACAACACTCATCAGGGAAAGAAAACTATTTGTTAAACTATGTTAGAAACATGTATTAAATCTATCTCAATTTGAAAACAAACTCTATAAGATATGATGGGTGGGGGGAGCATTTTCTTACTATGCCCTTTACCTTTAAACATCATTCTGTGAATCTACTGTAAATAAGCTTCAAGGAAGAAAAAGCCAAGATCAGGATGCTCTACTAGTGAACATTCTGGCTCTCCTTTGAGTTTGATACTAAAGCAACATTTTTTGGCAATCTGATTTATGATGACCTTGGAAATAGATTAAAGTAACTTTTTTTCTTTCCACCAAAGAAAATAAAATATTTGCAATACCAAATAAATTAATAGGTTTTTCAATGATGTGTGGTTTTTTTGTTTGTTTGTTTGTTTTTGGTGTTTGGCATCCTCTCTGGATGAAGTGAGGCCTATAATTATTAATGCCTGCTTCAAAAGGATATGATTTTAAAAGGAGGAAAATGAGATTTATAGTATTGCATAGAAATCTAGACAACAAGCAAAAAAAATTAGTTTGACGTGGGGCAAATATGATTTCCTGCTACCACTTCTAAGAAAGAGTTAAAAACTGAAAGCTATAATTTTGTTTTTATTTACTTTGCTGTAATTGTCTAAGTACTTCAACTACACTTTTATTAGGATTTGAGCTTCTTGAGAGTGTCAGCTATATCGTATTAGTCTTTGTATCTTTAGTGTCTAGCCCAGTGGTCTGCAAATTCATTAGTCAACAGACCAAATATCAACAGTACAACGATTGAAATTTCTTTTCCTAGCCAAGTTTTTCAAACTTAAATTATATAGGTAGGTACATTGTTATTAACTTAATTAGGGTACTCCTAAACTGGCCCTTGCTAAAAACGTCCTCAATCTGATTGAGGTACCTTTGCTGAGGTCGATCCCTTCTAACTTTCCCATCCATACTCGTCTTGTATACGTACTTGTTTCATCTATTTCCTTTCAGTATGTCTTCTCTGTATGTCCAAACCATTTCAACATACCTTTCTCAATCCTCAACACTACATCTTCTTTCACTCCACAATGTTCCCTAAAATTAACTTAATAAACTTACTTAAAGTTTTAAGTCTTAGTTAAACTATTGACACATTGAATAAAACTTGATATCATATTTACTGACGATATTATTTATTGATAAAATTAAACTCCTTACAATTTACCTTACAATATCCATAAAATTAAATCATGACATTGACTGACAAACACTAATGTGAAAATGGCTTTGTATCTCCTTGGAAAGTTTGAGTAAGACAGATGTGTATGTTGTTTTTAATTTTAGGCACGATTCCAGATTCTCATCAATAAGACAACTTCTCAATTTACTCTTGATAAGGTTAATGGTTGAAAATGATTGTTCACATGAATATGTAGACCTGAATAAGGAAAGAACAGCAAATGCTAGTTTTTTCAGTTGATAATATGAGTCAGGAATACTATTCCAGGTGTTAAAAATCAGCCTATCTTCCTTCCCCAGGTCTTTCAAAACAGACCACTTGTGCTGTGAACTAAGTTCACATTTGTTTTTCTCCAATATTTCTATATCAGCACAAAGACATTCAAATTTCGAGCTCCACAATTCTTTGTTTTTTAAATCCAGCAATTGCATTTCAAAGTTGTGAATGTCAATACAGTGGTACCTTGAGATATGAGTTTAATTCGTTCCGTAACCTTGAGGCGTGGGAAACTAGGAGACGCTCAGGTCGCTGTAAACTGGTGGGTCGTGTGCAGCCAGCCGATCCCCGCGATTACTCCTACCTCAAATGTTGCTCGTATTTTAAAGCAAAAATCGCTCGCTTGATGGCTCATATCTCAAAAATCTCGTATGTTAAGGCACTCGTATCTCGAGGTACCACTGTATTAAAGGAAGAAAATTTTAATTCTATTACAGTAGCAATTAAGAGGATTTTTTTTCCTGAATTCCTGAAACCTGTAGAGAAAAGCTTCCCTCATATTTAAAAGTATTGTTTTGAAATAGCAAATGTCAATATCAGAATTATTTTCTTGGTGATGTTTCAACAGGCTTGGAAAGTGAATCAAAGTTTCAAAATCTTGAGCAAAAAGAGATAATTTGTTTTCTAATGAAAATAACTTCTAACATTGAAAAAATTGTGTTTCCTTTCCCCTGTAGTTTACAATTAAGCTGATTTAGATGAGATGTAACATCTACCATAAAGTAAAATTTTGGGATACACTGATTGTTCGTTATTTCTGGATAGTGAGCACCCTTCTCAAAGAAAAATACTTTAATTTCTGTTAATAAGGAAGTAAAATGTTTCAAAACATTTCCTCTTGATAACCATCATACTTTGTTATGCATCAGAAGATCTGCATACTCATTCTAAAATTTTCAACTAAAAATTCTTTAAATTGGTGATGATTAAGAGCTTTAGCTATAATGGAGTTGGTAATGTTAATCACTAATTCCATAACTTGCAATTTCTTCTGGAATTGTCTGCACACAAAGCACTTCTTGATGAATGATACAATGGTAAGTAAGTATCTCGTGATTATTTTTTTCTTTCAAAATAGCAACAAACCCGTTCATACTTTTTGGGCCCATCTGTTGAAATTGAGACAATTTTTATTGAGTGGAATATGATGTTTTTCAATATAGCATTTGCTATATCTTCTCCATGTATTTGACCTTTGAGTGGCAATAATCCTAAAAGTTCTTCTTTAGGACCTGTAGATGAAATAAATCGTATAAAAAGTGAAACTTGTGCTGCATCATTCATGTCACAAGACTTGTCAACTGCTATTGATAAAGCTGAAACCAAATTAAGATTTTTGACTTGCTGGTCATTTATATTCGAAGACATTTTGACTGTTTTATCTTTCACTGTTTTAGCAGACAATGGTAACTCTTTAATTTTTTTTTTTAATATATGCTTTGTCCTTAAAATCCTGAAATAGCTCTTCGAATGCATTTATAAAACAACTTTTTATGTATTCACCATTGGTATATGGTTTTCCTCTCTTAGCAATCTCTTGACTAACCACAAAACTTGCAATATCAACATTGTTGGAAGATTGCATTTAGTAATAAACACAGAACTTGATTTTTCTTGACTCTTCTGAAGTTCCTCAACTACTTTCTTCCTTGCATCACTGACAGGATATTTAGTACTAAATGACACGTGTTTAGTTGTAAAGTGTCTCTCCAAATTTGATTTCTTCTTATGTGCCAATTTTTCCTGACAAATAAAACAGGTCGGAAGGACATTTAAGTTTTGAATAAACACGAAAGTCTCAGTCCATTCAACTTCAAATTCACAGTTTTCGTCTTCCGTTTTTCTTTGCTTCTTCTTTGTACCCATATCAAACAGGGCACCTAAAAAAAGTTTCATTTTATAATAATAAAGCCACCAACACAAAATAATTACAATTCTTAAATTAATGACAAAAATACCTGTAGGATTTGAAGCTGGTTTGAAAAATACAGGTAACTTTATGCTTCCGGGGGTACTTTTGTCACCTGCGCTTGATTTGCAGACGCGACTAGCACTAACCACTGCACACTGAGACTGCTGACTGACTGGCTCACTTAACTCCAGCATGAATGGTGTGTGCCTCCCCTGCTCTCTGTATCCCACAGCCCGCCGTCACCCCACATACCGATACCCCCATATCTTCTAACGCCACTTCTTCAAAATAGACTTGCCCAGGCCAAAAACCGACTTCTGCACCTGGGCCACGAAGTTTCAATCGCACTGTACATGTGGTATTTTGTGGGAGAGCCAGACTCAAGGGCCCAAAGAGCAGCATGTGGCTCGCAAACTGCAGTTTGCCGACCACGGGTCTAGCCTAATGCCTACTATATTAAGGATAATGAATGTCTCATAAATGAATGAGTTATAATAAAATCTATAACCACAGAAATAACAGTAAGAAGATAGGGCTAGATGATAAAGAGGAGGGAAGAGAAAAATTATATCAGAAGCAAAGGCTAAGAGAAAGTATTATAAATGAGAACACAGCTTAGACATTTTTGAGGGCCAAAGCAAAAATGAGAAGCTTTATAGATCATAAGGCCTTAGCATTTTATCTCAAAGAGAAATAACGTCTATTAAAATGATATTTTAGGATATTCTTATCATAAGAAACTTTAAAATAAAAATCCAATATGTCTATCCATTAAGCACCTACTACATTTAAGACACTCCATTAGGCAATGTGGAATTACACAGAGATAAAGAAAAGAGTGTTATCAGCCTTATAAGGGTTATCTAATCCATGGCACAGAACAAGCACATATATGAACATAATAGAGAACAAGATGCAACACACCATAGAGGGCTATGATGTGATTTAAGGAAGGAAAGAATCACAGGATGGCAGAAATCATAGAAACATTCTTAAAGGAAGTTTTGTTTGAAATGGGCCTTGACATTTAGGTAGGTTTTTCAAAGTTGGATGCATGAAAAAGAAAGAAATGTTTTTCAGACATAAGGACGGCATATATAAAAGCACTGAGTTAAGAGAGTATGTCTCATGCTCCCAGGGAAGGGAACAGTCCTTGTATTACAAGTTTCACTTTCACAAAGGCTTTATGTCAGGAAGTAATAAGAGGTAAAGCTTTATTAGTGCTTGTAATACTAGTAGAAATCCAGTACCTCCTGAAGAGAAGTAATTTCGCAGGAATCAAGTTTAGCATCCTTATCTTGATTCAAAGCCCCTCTTTAATTTTCATGCAGGTTTGAATCCTTTGGCATATCTAATTTCAATAATTAAAGAACTCTTTGGACTACACAGAATCTAGTGTTCTTTTATAATTCATGAACATGGAAAAGTTTTAATATTGTATGGATATGAATGAGCTTGCTAAAACAGGCTAACAAGCCATCTGCTTCATGACACACACTTCCATAAATGTCCTGAAACTTTATTACCATAAAATGTGGCAATAAGGAAGCACCTTTCTGTGAAAGAGGAGCTCTCTAGCAGACATTTGCAGAATTCTCTAGTCTTTGCTTGATCTAGCACATAGCAACTGTGACAGTAAATGCCCCTAATAGCAACAGAAGAAAAATTGGCTGTAAACATTCATAGGAGAAAGTCTGATGCATTGACCAGAGTTTATATATTCCTGTTCCAACAGCAACAACAACTACAAAAAGGCTATTACTGTCCAAGTGCCTATGCTATTTAAGAAACCCCACAGGTCTTAAACCCGCTTCTTTAGAAGATAAGATACTAAGCTAGAAAAGAGGGTTTATCTATTTTCTTAGTAATATAAAAACTGTGTGTGTTTACTATTCCCTGTTCAGGGCAAAAATAACTTTCTAATGTCTTTTCATAAACCCTAATACTAGGCTTGAACTGTCTCCTGAAGGAGTTAATCCCATTCCCAAGGATGAGGTATTTTATTTCTTGCTTCTAGAAAGGAGCAACCGATTCTGTAGACTGTAGACACTGAGGGGTTGCCACAGCTCATTCCCCATTATCTGAGGCTTACACGAACTCATCAACAAATTTGCAAACTCCATAAGACTATGAATTCACAGCGGTTTCAAATGTCTTTCCTGCTTACACAAGCACACAAGAGAGAAGTAACCAGTAAACAATAAATATGCCATAGAAAAGCAATTCTGCAAGGGTTCAGGTTTTATGTTCTAATAATACTCATATCCAAGTTTCCAGGATTTCGGGTATTATATCAGCAATAATGAGAGAAACTACTGAAACCCATTAAAGAAATTATTAACCAGTACATTAATTGAGGCTATCTGCTTCCCATTATACAGAAACAAACTAAGCAGATACAATGGTTTCCAGAAATCATCTGAGGAAATGTCAAAATTAATGATAAATGCAACCTAGCTCCATTTGTGGTTAATATTTAGCCCAACTGCATCTAAAAGAGTGATATCAAAGAAAACTATGAATTATTTGTCAAATCAGAATAAAATCTCCAAACCACTAATAGCATTTTTCTTATAACATTTTAATCAGAGGTGAACAAGCCTTAAAATAATCACTTACTCACACCATACAGAAAGATTTTTTAAAGATCCTGTCCTAGCCAGTTTTGCTAAGTGGATAGAGCCTTGGCCTGCTGACCGAAGGGTCCTGAGTTTGATTCTGGGCAGGGGATCAAATGTACTTCCATTACAGGCTCCTCCTGCTCCAGGGCCTAGTCAGGGTTCCCAGGAGACAACCAATCAATGTGTTTCTTTCACATTGATATTTTTCTCTGTCTTTCCCTCTCTCTTCCACTCTCTCTAAAAATCAATGGAAAAATATCCTCAGGTGAGGATAAAAAAAAAAGAAATTAAAAAGGTCTTGTGGAAAGATATATCAAGTATATATAAAATATAGAGACATAGAAACTTTCAGAAAAATGTGTCTTACAACATAGAGTGATCTTTCCAAGAAAGAACTGACTCAGTTACTGTATTAGGAACATTACATTCATCAAGAGTCTGCTTTTTGGTGAAATAGGTAAGTTCTTTAGGGCAAAGAAACAATAAGAGCAAAGTAAAAAAAAAATTAAAACTACATCTACATGCATAAAAATTGCACACATATACTATGAAATCAAACAATCCCATTGTATATATACTAAATTTAGTAATAAAAAGACATACCCTCCTGCTTAGAATTTATCACTAGCTTTCTTTTGTTCTTAAAAGAAAGTTGTTGTTTTTTTATTTAAAACACAAAGTTCTCCATGAATTAATCTTGGCTTTCCATATCAGCTTCATCTTTCTTCATTCTTCTCTGATACTTTATATACGCAGTTCTCTGTTTTTGAATGATGCCTCAATTTCCTTTAGACTCCAAGTTCTGTTTATATGATCTTCCTTCATTAGAGGGTTCTTTATCTCATTGCCACTCACACTTTTCACATCTGGATATTTCTCATTCACTCTTTAGTTATCAACCTAAAGGTCATTTCTCTCTTTAAACTATAGAATACAAATTAGATTTTCCTATAATACACTATTATTATAATCTCTTTTGTATACTTTTTAAATAAAATTATGGATGCATTTATTGATGAATGTTTAGTAGCAAAATTGGTAAGATTAATAATTCAGTCTGTGTGAACAAATGGTGGGCAAAGATCAGGATGTCCAAATTTTTATATTGGGCAACTGGATTAGGATGGTACCACTCACAGGAGATGAGAAGACTGGAATGAGAATAGAATTAAGGGGAAGTACAGAGTTCAATTTGGGGCATGTTTAGGGTCTTTGTGTCTCAAAGACCTTCAAATGCAGATGTGTAGCTCAATATAAGGTATACAGTGTAAGATATTGGTTGAATACAGATTTTGGAATTTCCCCTCTACTGATGATAAACAAATCATGGAAATGACTGAGTAGAGAAATAAGAAAAGATATTATAAAATACAGCACTAGAGATAGCAATAAAGCACTAGGTATAGAAAAAAGAGTGAACCTGAAGCAGCAGCCACAATAGTAAGAGAAAACCCAAAAGTTGGGACTCAAAAGAGCACAAGAAATACTATCCGTGAACAGAGTGATCAATAGTGGCAAACATGGCTAACAAGGTTCAAGAAGTTATAGAGTGAAACTATTTGATATTTACCAGCAGTAATTATCTTGGCCACAGCTGTAAGAGACAGTTCTGGGAGAAGAATGAATGACAAGGAAACAGAAAAAGTACAACAGTTTATATATATATAAAAAAAAATGTAAATGAAAGAGGAAACAACAGCATCTAGAGAAACTATGATATGGAAGGCGTTTTTGCTTGTTTTGTTTTGTTTTGGTGTGTGTATTTTCTTCATTTGTGTCATGACAAAAGTATCCTCAACTGCTTGCAGAGGTGAGGCTATATGAGAGAAGAAAAAATAGTAAATCAGCTCTTCTGAGAGATATAAAATACAAAAGAGAGATGGTTAGAAAAACATGGAAAATTAAATGCACAGAGGAAGCTGAAAACCTAAATTTATGTTGAACCAAATTGCACCATCCCATGAATTCTTCAGCTGTGTTAAGCCCCTCAGATGTGAAGGGGAGATGATCAGGTTAATAAGATGTTTTTCCTGTGGAAGTTCAACAGCAGAACAAATAACACTGTTGAAAATAATACTACAGTAGTACCTCGAGATACGAGTGCCCTAACATACGAGATTTTTGAGATACGAGCCGTCGAGCAAGCGATTTTTTGCTTTGAAATATGAGCAACATTTGAGATATGCACACGACCCACCAGTTTACCGCGACTCAAGCGTCTGATAGTTTCCCATGCCTCAGTCAGTGTGCTTGTTTACCTCGTTGTCGAAGCATCTTTTGTGCATTTACATACTTTATCACATTTCTTTTTATAACCATGGGTCCAAAGAAAGCAAGTGGAAAGGTCAGTGCTCAGAAGAGAATGATGTCTATTGAATTAAAGCGTGAAATCATAGAAAAATATGAGCAAGGTGTGCGAGTGGCTGACTTGGCGAGGCAATACGGGCATACTACTTCAACTATATGCACTGTGCTTAAACAGAAGGAGTCGATAAAGGGTATAACGACAGCTAAGGGCGTTACAATAATTTCTAAGCTCTGTAGCTCTCTCCGTGAAAAGATGGAGAATATACTGATGGTGTGGGTGACGGAGAAGCAGCTTAAAGGAGATACATTAACACAGAGCATCATATACGAGAAGGCGAGAGCAATTTACGGTGATTTGCTGGAGCAGACCCCGCGCACTTCCACGGACAAAGCATCAAAAGACTCATTTAAAGCCAGTAGAGGCTGGTTTGATCACTTCAGGAAAAGGTCTGGCATTCACTCCATCATCAGGCATGGTGAGGCAGCAAGTTCGGATGTGAAGGCAGCTGAGGATTACCTCAAAACTTTTTCCGAACTGATAGAAGCCAAAGGATATATCCCCCAGCAAGTCTTCAACTGTGACGAGACAGGGCTTTTCTGGAAGAAGATGCCGAATAGGACTTACAGTATATAATGGCAGAGGAGAAGGTGATGCCAGGCCACAAACCCATGAAGGATAGGCTAACTCTCGCACTGTGTGCCAATGCTAGTGGCGATTGCAAGATCAAGCCTCTGCTCGTGTACCATTCGGAAAACCCCAGAGTCTTTTAGTCACATAAGATTTTAAAAGATAAACTGCAAGTTATGTGGAGGGCAAACCCGAAGGCATGGGTCACCAGGCAGTTCTTTGTGGAGTGGGTAAACCTGGTTTTCGGCCCTTCTGTTAAGAAATATCTACAGGAAAACAAGCTAACCATGCAAGCCCTCCTCGTCCTGCACAATGCTCCTGCTCACCCACCGAAACGCGAAGATGAACTCCTCGAAGAGTTCAAGTTTATAAAGGTTGTCTACCTACCTCCCAACACCACTCTTATCCTGCAGCCCATGGATCAGGAGGTGATTTCTAATTTTAAAAAGCTGTACATCAAGCACCTGTTCTGGTGCTGCTTTGAGGTGACAGAGAACACAAGCCTCACCCTTTGAGAGTTCTGGAAGAACCGCTTTAACATCGTGATATGCCTCAGAATGATTGATCAGGCCTGGCTGGGTGTTACCAGGAGGACTTTTACCTCTGCATGGAAGAAGCTGTGGCCTGAGGCCGTAGCCAAAAGGACCTTCGAAGGATTCGAACCCGAGGTGCCAGTGGAGGAGGAGATAGTGTCTCTGGGAAAATCCATGGCCCTGGAGGTGGATGAGAGATGCGAATGAGCTTGTTGAGGAGCACTCTCTGGAACTCACCACGGAGGAGTTACAAGAGTTGCAGTCTCAGCAACAAGTGGAGGTTCTCCAAGAAATTGGTTTTGAGGAGGAGCCAGAAGTGGAGGAGATCTCTACAAGTGAGATAAAGGAGATCTTAGAAATGTGGGAGAGGGTGTCACACTTTGTGGAAAAGAAACACCCTGAAAAAGTTGCTTCTGGCCGGGCATCGGAGCTGTTCAATGAAACTTGCCTCACCCATTTCAGAAACATTCTGAAAGGGAGGAAGAGGCAAACCTCCTTGGACACGGTTTTTTTTTTTGAAATCGGCCAAAAATGCAAAGACTAGTAGCAATTAAGTTCAGTGAAGATTAGTTAAGTTACATTCAGTTTAGGGATAAAGTATAGCATTAAGAGTGTAAGGAGTAGGTAAATATACTTTATAAAACCAGTTTATTCCTTTACATTCTCTTTTATTACGTTTTTATACAATATTTGTCATTTATAAATACATTTTTCTTATTAAAAAACACGTAACAAGAACAACTGGGGTGGCATTTTGGGGACTGGAACGGATTGATGCCATTTCAATTGATTTCAATGGGGAAATTTGCTTTGAGATATGAGCAACTTGATATAAGAGCAAGGTTATGGAAAGAATTAAACTCATATCTCGAGGTACCACTGTACTAGTAAGAGAGTCATGTGGGTAATGCTAACTTGAAGTCTAACATAAATAAGAATTGAAATAAAATGAGGGTAAGATGAGAAATTGATATACATAAAGTAGATGGACCAAAATGATTGAAGAATTACATTATTTAGACTAAATAAAGGTTAGGAATTAAGTCAGAGAGTGGAATATTTGAATTTAGGATTTTAAGAGAATAATGTTTCCAGACTATGAGAAGGCTCAGTATGTGGTCATGTGAATGAGTGAATAAAATGATGCCTAAAGATAAGGAAGTCAAGATCCTGAAAGACCAAAGTGTTCTTAACATGTTTGTCAAAGTTCACAAGACTTTGGAATGGGTAAAAACAGATGAACTGGGTGTCAGGTCTCTCATGAATTAAGAGTAATAATCAGGCATTCAGTATATGAAAGTGAATAGATAGGCAAATTCTGGAAGATCAAAGCTATGTGGAACAAATAACCCAATTTTACCATTGATGAAAGAGGACAGACAACCAAACCTCTAGCCCTAAAATAAAATACTAAGAAGCCAGAATGTCCATGTCATCTATCTTTCTCTATACCCAAATCAAACACAAGTTAAGGATCTATGAAGGGGGTAAATAAACCATCAAAGAGTATTGAGAATGGATGAAAACTGGTAGCTCATAGGCCAAATCTGGCTCAAAAATGGATTTTGTTTTATTTGCACAATTTTTACCAAAAAAATTAATAATTTGATAATCTTTTGTCAGAGGATATAGTTTTACTACAGCACTGATTACTCCCTAGTTTCATACAACTGACATGATTCCTGTTTGCCCATTACATGTTCCACCCCGTGGGTTTTGAGTATTCAACTTCTACTCTTGACTCTTTTTTTAAGTTAGAAGAAAGGGAAAAATTGTTCTTCAGTGACCAAAAAAGCATGAGCATAGTGGGTAGGATGGGCACTGACTTCTATGTTCATGAGAAATGAAAGCAAGTTCTCACAGTGCTCTGAGTTTAAGGCAAATTGGATATCAATTGATAGGCAATCTCCAGGCTAGGAGTTAATCAGAAGCTAAATAAAGAATAGGATAATAAACTGTTTAGTTAAATCTAATACTTCTAGCTTAAAAGACAGGTAAAATGACTTGCAACTATTAGTCCCAGGACATATATATTAAGAAGGATAAGGAAAAGCACAATGATGCATCGACATTTCTAGAAGAAAAAAAAATTAAGTTGACATTACCTAATGGTTTACCAAACCAGATGTGAGTAGTGATCAATGTTTTGTGATTTAACACGTCACACAAAAGAGCAGAACTAGAGATAAGGTCAGCACCTACAGAAATATCAGGGCACATCATGTCTTCCTCAAACACATCTACATTATCCATTATTTATAAGTACACAAAGTAAGCCTATTTGTATGTACAAAAACATAGATGTAAAAAACTGGTTTAAAAAGCAAAAGAATAGCAGGCAACACAGACAATTCTGGTAAATGATTAAGGAAGAGCAATTATGCAGTATTATTTATTTATTTATTCAACAAGTATTTAGTAAGCACTATGCTAACTTGAGTAGTATGCCCAGCACTGAAGCCTGGTGAGAAAACCAGAAGGAACTCTTGCTCTCAAGAAGCTTATAGTCTAGCCAGGTACTTAATGTCATGTTTCCAGAAATCTAATTTTCTATCATCCAAGAGTTAGATAAATGCAATGGTTGAATAAGGGAAAATAATATAGTATGTACATTCCCACATGGAAACATTCAAAGTGGTAATATTGACATGCCATATTATTCATGCTCTTATGTGTTTTTTTTTCTCTTTCTAAATCTCACCCAAAGACACACCATTTTATTGATTGATTTTTTTATATAATGAAATGGAGAAAGAGGGAGAGAGGGAGAGAGGGAGAAAGGAAGGGAGAGAGAGGGGGCGGGGAGAGGGGGGAAATCTTTCAAAGATCTAACCTGGAAAGGAAATCCAAGACTATAGTTAAATATATATATATATATATTAAATATATATATAAAAAATATATATATATATATAAAATTTCAAAAGAGAAGCAAAGCTAAAACAGGTTTAAACTTCCATAATACAAAACATTTTATAACTATTACCCCATTAATGCAATAAAAATTGTGATCAATTATCATTATAAATGGATAGGCCTGAGATTCAAAGTGAGGGGGGAAGGGAGGGAGAATAGACTTTCAGAATTGAACCAGGCTGAGATTGCACATCTGAAATGAGATGAAACATTTCATCAAGGAGACCTTAGTGCAACTTATTGTGGAAGCTTAGAGCCCAAAGAAATAATACCTCCAAACTTTCCTTGGAGCCTCTGACAGGTTCTTAGAGAAAAATGTTCTTGTGTCAGGCATGGTTTTGAGGGGCCTTTTGAGGAAATGGTAATATCCCTCTGACATTAAGAGGTAAGTCATTTTCCCCCACCTCCATCTTCTGATTCTGTTGCAGTATTTCCCCATCTAGAAGGATGGTACCTGGCAAAAGGCCCAGTCTATTCATGTGCTTGCTGGCCTATTAAATCATTCACTGATGGTTTTGATGCTGGCTCTGTATGGCTGTCATGGCAGCCATTTCTGTTACAGATTTGCTCTTTGCAAAGTGTCCTCTTGACAATGAGTAGCATAAAAGGGCATTGAAATTAAGACTAGCAAACCCCCTCTGCCAAGATTAAATGAACTTCCTGAGGGCACTTCAAGCACTGTGCTGTCCAGCTGAATAGGATGAAAGGAAGCAAATCCTGTTGATGGTCACTCAGAAGCAGCCAGATTGCTCTGCTGTGCGCCTTCCCCATAGATCACCAATTTACCACAATTGTTTAATTTTTGCAGAGAAATTATAGCACATAGTATAGTGAACTGTTCCATCTCATATTATATATTTAACCTCAGCCTGGTTCAATTCTGAAAGTCTATTCTACCCACCCCACCCCATCGCCTTTGAACCACAGGCCTGAGCATCCAAAGCCACAGTGAAGAGCTGATATGCAAAAGAGAAAAGGGATGGAGGAGCCCTTCCTGGGAAGTAGGTTTGTATTTGCCCAATCATTAGTTTTTGTTGTTGGTTAGCTTTATTTTATTCATTAAAAAATTGGGGGAAGCAATTATTACCATTTGAAGACCACCAGCACTCCAGAAACTTGAATCACTCATCATTAAAGGAGTAGTCCTAATGTAGAGACAGGCTGGACAAATAAAGCGTGATGACTAGAGCAAATGCTCCTTTCAATCATTTGCTTAAACACTTGTTAGATATAATGAAGAGTCTAATCACTGACAGCTTTAAGCCCTACCACTCTCTTCTGCCCTACAGCTGAGCAAGCTGACAAGTCAGGGGTTCCTTCTTTTGGCATTGGTGGGAAATTGAAACCATACAAATTCCATGAGTGAGAACCATCAACCCAGGCCCACACCCTATCCACTCTCATAGGCCAACATAGTTGTTACTCCCTGCTCTCTGAAGCCATTTTTGGACCTACATAAGGCACCTTTCCCACTGGCCCCAGAAAGCCTCATTATTTAAGTAGTAAACCTCTTATACCCTATAGAATATGTTAGTCTCAACACCCAAACCAAATTTTGGATGGAGCATTCCTGCACAGTGACCACTACATAAAAAAGAAAAAAAATATGAATAGAATTATCTTAATTTGAATACAATGACTGATAGCCTTAATTGCTAACTAGCTTCTTGATCTACTCTTTTCCAAAGTTTAATCCTGTCTTGTTCTAGACAATTCAAGACTAACGGGAAAGAGAGGTTGGAATAGGTCCCAGATTACTCCACAGGGTTGAAGCCTTGTTGTCAATTAAAGTACTAGTATATTTCTTCTGGGAGACTACTGCCTCTGTATCTCCTTTGAATTTTCACAGAGTGAGTTAAAAGATGTCAATAACCAAAGCAAATACTCTCTTGCCTTCACTGGGATTTCCATAATTGTCTTAAGAAACAGAATATGATTAGAGGCAAAAGTTAAGTGAAACTGGGCTCAGATTGGCTGGCTCATTGTCATTTTGCCTTTCTATATTAGAATTTTTTAAAAGTTGGTCTAATTAAAATTTAAACACTTTAAATTTGAATTTTATATCCCTGAATACTGACTAGGAATGGAAGTAACACCAGATGTGGAATAAAACAGAGGTTTCCATTTCAGCTCTGCCAATAACTGCATATCTGACTCGCTTTGGGCAATTCATTAAACTACACCTCAGTTTTCCCTTTGTAAAAGGTTGATAATATTCCTGTGATAGCTAATTCACAGATATTCTGAATATCAAAATAGAACAACATACACAGAAATCCTTTGTACATTGTCACGTAGCACACAAATATAACCAATTTTTAAAACCTATGTACCACACCCCTGAGTAAAGCCCTTACTCAATACTGTATGCATTCTATGCAGAGACTATTAATTTTAACTCATATGCAATTGTGACAAACTCACTAATAGGATTTCTAAGTCTTTAGCAGTTTAAAAGTGTAAAATTGGAATAATAAAGAGCTGCTTGATTTTTTCCATAACATTCAGAAACGCTAAAGTTTTTTAGCACTTACTATGTACTCCAAAGGCAATGCTATCTATATATATAAAAGCCTAAGCAACCATCACAACTGAACAGATGACCAAACAGGCTGAGTGGGATGACCAGGCCCACAGTGGAGGCAGTTGGGTACAATCAGGTTGGCAGAGGAGGGCAGTAAGGGGCAACCAGGCTGGTGGGGAGATTTGGGGACAACCAGGCCAGCAGGGAGAGCAGTAAGGGGTGACCAGGATAGTACGGGGATGGAGGGTGGGGGGAGGGAGTGGAATTTCAGTAATATGGCAGGTATGCAGGTGAGGAGTGAGGAGTCAGTGGTCCTGTATTATGAGAGGGATGTCTAACTGCTGGTTTAAGCCCAATCTGGATTGGAGAGGGTGCAGGCTGGGCTGAGAGAATGAATTTTGTACACTAGGTCTCTAGTTTTATATAAACACAGAGGCTATATGACACAGGCATCTGATCACCTAACAGCAAAGGAGAAAAAAAGCTACAATCAACAGCCACAAGAATTCGGAAAGTTCAGAAGGCTTAGAACTTAGCTATATATTCCTTGACTGGTTTTATATTAATTACAGCAAGATATAGGTAATCCTGAAGAAAGGACACCTATTTTATAAATGCTCCAAGTATTTATTTAAGAAGGTAGGAAGTATTATAAAACTGACTTAGAGAAGATTTTATTTTTTTAAAAAAAAGTCAAGCCATTTGGTGCTTAAAGTGATTAATATCAGAAAAACAGAAATCTATTAATTCAGATGGGCTTGGTAGCATAAATGCCTGACTGCCATGTTTTGTTTTATTTCTTATTTCACTCAGTTTATAGAGAGACTTCATCTCCAGTAGTTTAAAAGTCAGCAATCAAATCTATACTAATAAAAGGGTACTATGCTAATTAGACCAGATAGACCAGATATCTTCCAGACCAAGCCATGGTAGCAAGGAAGGAGGCAGAAGTGGTTAGGGGCTATCAGGCAGGAAGATGAATGGTTAGGAGCCAGCAGTCCTGGATTCTGAGAGGGATGTTTGATTGCCTTGTGGGATCTGCCCTAAATCAGCAGTTGGACATTCCCTAAGGGGTCCCAGATTGGAGAGGGTGCAGGCCAGGCTAAGGGACACCCCTCCCCCCCTGCATGAATTTCATGCACCGGGCCTCTAGTAATCTTATATTACTACACAAATTTGTGTCAAATCCCTTATATGTATTAATCCTATCATATGGCAACACAGCATCCAATAAAAATTATAGAGAATATTACTGCTGCTGTAAAATAATAGCACAATATTTCAAAAAGTCATCCATGATTGTGTTCATATCTTCCCCCACTCACTGCTATCTCTACCTCTACATAGTTCCACCATCTCCATATTCCCTTTTGACTCCATGAGAACAAAAGAACAGGTGACCTTTATACACACACTTCTTTCCCCCTCCACACAAACTCCCCAAACTCCCAGGGAAAAAAAATAGTCTATTCTTGCTGCATAAAGTAGGATGAAAACAGAATCTTGTTGCAGATACCTTTTAAGACACTTTTATAAAGATGAATATACGTTAGCCAGGTTGATGGCAAGGAAAATGTTATGACTGTGACTTTTAATAATCCCTGGATATCTATTCAAACACGTGTTGTGATTGTTTTACAAATTGCCTGCAGGAGACTGGTTGGTCTTCAGACAGCAGGATAACCCTGGGCTTGCTGCTTGAAATTGCAACATCAGTTTGCTTGGCAAGTGGGTGTGAGTCAGAGCAGGGTTCATGGCGGGAAAAATATAGTGCTGTCATTTATCTGTAGCTAAGACATGACATGCACTTTCTGACTGAGAATCAGGACCATTTCCCTAGTTACAAAGATAGAGCGACCTGCCATCTGTGTTGTTGTTACTGAGTATTTGAAACTACAATCTTTGTCGGCCCTGCCTTTTACTCAGGATCCCCTCCTATAAGAATAGCACTCTGATTTCTCTCTGAGGAATCTTCATTTGCCTCTCTGTCATGATGTTTTAGGGGTGTTAACCCCTCAGGCCCAGGCTGCCTACTGACAGCATTTCATACTCCGGGCAGAGAAGTGTTTTTTGGGATACTATTTTCACAGAGCTATGTGGAAAGAGGGGTTCTCTTTCCACATAGCTCTGTCCACATTGGGACAGAGGCAAATGAAGATTCCTCAGAGAGAAATCAGGGTGCTATTCTTATAGGAGGGCATCCTGAGCAAAAGGCAAGGCCAACAAAGATTGTAGTTTCAAATACTCAAGTAATGACAACACAGATGGCAGGTCTCTCTATCTTTGTAACTTAGGGAAATGGTCCTGATTCTCAGTCAGAAAGTGCATGTTTTGTCTTTGCCTCTATGAAATAGGGATCTGCTTGGATCAAATAAACAAGACAAATCAGAGGCAGTTGGAGCCAAGATTTGGAGAGAGATAGATTCCTGACCACCGAAACGAGCATCTGTCCTGACTGAATATGAACCTGGATTATTCGTTACTTGAGCCCATCTTTGTTCTTTGATTCTTAAGCCTGAGTTGGGCTGTGGTCACTTGACATTAAAAGAGTACTCTTTAATGTCTTTGTTTTCATGACCTTTTCTCCCTCTGGGCTGTGAACACTTCAGAGTCAGGGATTGTCTTAATATGCTTTCAATATTACAATGCATTAACATACATTAATTTCCAATCCAGTATTCATTAGATGTTTTCAAATGAAAAACTAGAGAAAAATATTTGGATGTATTCACTCAGGAACTTGATGTTGGTGAAAGACCCATAAAATAGCAATACAGTGATACCTCGAGATACAAGTTAATTCGTTCCGTAACCTTGAGGCATGGGAAAGTATGAGATGCTCTAGTCCTGGTAAACTGGTGGGTCATGTGCAGCCTGCCGATCGGCGCAATTACTCATATCTCAACTGTTGCTCATATTTCAAATAAAAAATCGCTCATTCAATGGCTCGTATCTCAAAAATCTCGTATGTTAGGGCACTCGTATCTCGAGGTACCACTGTACTATATTTGATGCTATCTTTTTAAAAAAATTTTATTGTTTAAAGTATTACATATAAAAGTACATATATCTCCATTTTCCCCCCATTGATCTCCCCCCAGCCTCCCCTAACCTCTGTTGCATGCCCTCATCCAACCCCAACACCCAGTGACTTGTGTCCATTGATGTGCTTATACAGATGCATACAAGTCCTTTGGTTGATCTCTTTCCTCTCCCTCCTCAACACACCCCAGCCTTACCACTGTAATTTGCCAGTCTGTACAGTGCTTTATTGCCTCTGTATCTATCTTTTTGTTCATCAGGTTATAATATCCTTTATTCTTCATAAATGAGTGAGATCATGTGGTAATTTTCTTTCATTGCCTGGCTTATTTCACTTAACATAATGCTCAGCAGCTCCATCTATTCTGATTCAAATGGTAAGAATTCTTCTTTTTTTATAGCAGCGTAGTATTCCATTGTATAGATGTACCACAGTTTTCTAATCCACTCATCTGATGATGAGCATTCAGGATGTTTCCAAATCTTAGCTATGGTGAATTGTGCTGCTATGAACATAGGGGTGCATGTATCCTTTCTAATTGGTGTTTCTAGTTTCTTGGGACATATTCCTAGAAGTTGGGTTACTGGGTTAAATGGGAGTTCTATTTTTAGCTTTTTGAGGAAACTCCATTCTGTTCTCTACAGTGGTTGCACCAGTCTGCATTCACACCAGCAGTGCACTAGGGTTCCTTTTTCTCCCCATCCTTGCCAGCACTTGTCGTTTGTTGATTTGTTGATGATTGCCATTTTGACAAGTGTGAGATGGTATCTCATTGTTGTTTTGATTTGCATCTCTCAGATAATTAGTGACTTTGACCATGTTTTCATATGTGTCTTTGCTATCCTTTTGTCTTCTTTTGAAAAGATTCTATTCAGGTCCATTGCCCATTTTTTTATTGGATCATTTATCTTCCTTTTATTAGGTTGTATAAGTTCCCATTAGATGTTGGAGATTAAACCTTTATCAATGATAACATTTACAAATATGTTCTCCCATACAATAGGCTTTCTTGTTGTTTTGTTGATGGTTTCTTTTGTTGTGCAGAACCTTTTTATTTTGATATAGTCCCATTTGTTTATTTTCTCTTTAGCTTCCATAGTCCTAAGAGCAGTATCAGTGAAGAAATTGACATGGCATATGTCTGAAATTTCTCTGCCTATGGATTCCTCTAGTATTTTTATGTTCCCATTTTATGTTTAAATCCTTTATCAATTTTGTGTTTATTTTTTGTGTACAGTGTAAGTTGGTGGTTTAGTTTCATTTTTTCACATGTATCTGTCCAATTTTCCCAACACCATTTATTGAAGACTGTCTTGACTCCATTGTATGTTCAAGCCTCCTTTGTCAAATATTGAGTATAGTGATTTGGGTCAATTTATGGGTTCTCTATTTTTATTCCATTGGTCTATATGTCTATTCTTGTGACAGTATCAGGCTGTTTTGAGAACAGTGGCTTTGTAATTCACTTTGAAATCTGGTATTGCAATCCCATCTACTTTGTTATTATTTCTCAGAATTGCTGCAGCTATTTGGGGCCTTTTTATTCCATATGAATTTTTGAAGAGTTCTTTCTATGTCTGTGAAATATGCCATTGGTATTTTAATGGGGGAGTGTATTGAATTTATAGAATGCTTTCAGTAGTACGGATATTTTAATGACGTTGATTCTCTCAATCCATGAGCATGGTATGTTCTTCCATCTGTTTATGTCTGCCTCTATCTATTTTTTCAGTGTGCTATAGTTTTCCATGTATAGGTCTTTTACCTTCTTAGTTAAGTTTATTCCTAGATATCTTAATTTTTTTGGTGCGATGGTAAATGGGGTTGCCTTTTTAGTCTCCTTTATGTAAGTTCACTATTGGTTTATAGGAATGCCATAGATTTCTTGGAATTAATTTTGTATCCTGCTACATTGCCAAATTCATTTCCTAAATTTAATAGTTTTTTTGATGGAGTATTTTGGGTTTTTATGTATAATATCATGTCATCTGCAAATAAGGACAGCTTTAATTCTTCTTTTCCAATTTGAATGCATTTTATTTTTGCTTCTTGTCTAAATGCAATGGTTAATACTTCCAGTATTACATCAAACAGGAGTGTTGAAAGTGGGCATCCCTGTCTTGTTCCTGTTCATAGGAGAAATGGTTTTAGTTTTTGCCCATTGAGTATGATGTTAGCTGTGGGTTTATCATATATGGCTTTTGTTATGTTGAAATATGATCTTTCTATTTCCACCTTGTTGAGAATTTTTATCAAGAAAGGTTGTTGGGGAGAGAATCCAAGATGGCAGCATAGGTAAACACCTACACTGCTGCCTCAAACAACAATTTCAAAACTACAACTAAAAGACAGAACAGACATCATCCAGAACCACAGGAAAGCTGGATGAATAGAAAATCTACAACTAGAAGGAAAAAGAGGGGTTCACAGAGACCCAGAGGAGCTGAAAAAAGCTGAGGTGTGGAGATGCGTGTGTGGGGAGAGTGGGTGCTGGCATAGCTGGCTGGCTTTCGCAGGCGGGAGGGAGACGGAAACTCCCAACTGCACTGAACCCCTTATCCTATGGCACTGAACCCCAGGTCCAGCCAAAACTCATAGGGGGGAGTTTGGACTATGAAAAGGGAGAAGTGCACGGAAATTTGGGGGAGTCGCAGTAGGGCAGAAGTCAGGCGGTGCGCACAGCACTGCATGCAGAAGATCGACTGCTGATTGTGCCGCTGGCTTTCACGAGTGGGTGGGAGACAGAGCCTCCCAACTGCACCACTTATAACTCCATTAAACCCCATTTTCGGGCGAGACGTTCAGGACCCAGACTCATATGGTCCCGGATCGCAGGGGATCCAGAAAGGCAGCAGTCTAGAGGCACTGCGTGCACACACAGGGATCACTCCTGCGATTAGCCATGAGTAGGGCGGGACTGACTGGAAGGAAAGACGGTAGGTTAAGCCCTGAGACTCCACCCCTTCCAAGCTCAAAAGAGAAGCTTTTGCAGTTTTGCAAGTCTTATATCATAAGGCTGAATCCAACACAGAAGTTCTTCTGGCATAGTGAAAATGCGGAGACAAACGAAGAGATCACAAACAAAAGAAATGGAGGAAAACAAAAAACTGGATATAGAGTTCAAAACCATGGTTATAAGGCTTTTTGAGAATATCCTAGAAAAGATGGATAAATTTAGCGAGACCCAAGAGGAGATGAAAAAGGACTAAGTAGAGATGAAAAGGGACCAACTAGAAATTAAATATACACTGACTGAAATAAAAATATTATACAGAATCCTAACAGCAGACTAGAGGAAGGCAAGAATCAAGTCAAAATTTGAAATATAAGGAATCAGAAAACACTCAACTGGAAAAGCAAGAAGAAAAAAGAATCCAAAAATGTGAACATAATATAAGGAGCCTCTGGGACAGCTTCAAGCATACGAACACCAGAATTGTGGGGTTCCAGAAGAAGAGAGAGAACAAGATACTGAAAACCTATTTGAAGAAATAATGACTGAAAACTTCCCACATCTGGTAAAAGAAATAGATTTCCAAGACCACGGAACACACAGAACTGCATATAAAAGGAATCCAAAGAAGACTACACCAAGACACATCATAATTAAAATACCCAGAGAAAAAGACAAAGAGAGAATATTAAAAGCAGCAAGAGAAAAACAGTTCATTACCTACAAGGGAGCACCCATGTGATTGTCAGCTGATTTCTCAACAGAAAATATGCAAGCCAGACGGGAGTGGCAAGAAATACTCAACTTGATGAATAGCAAGAACATACAACTAAGAATACTCTACCCAGCAAAGCTATCATTCAGAATTGGAGGGCAGAGAAAGAGCTTCACAGATAAGAAAAAGCTAAAGGAGTTCATTAACTCCAAACCAGTATTATATGAAATGCTTAAAGGTATTTAAGAAGAGGAAGAAGAAAAAGGTAAAAGATAAAAAAATTATGAACAACAAATATATATCTATCAACAAGTGAATCTAAAAATTAAGTCAATTAAAAATTTGATCAACAGAATGAACTGGTGAATATAATAGAATCAGGAGCACAGAAAGGGAGTGGACTGATAATTCTCAGGGTAAAAAGGGTGAGGGGGGTTCAGGGAGAGACTGGACAAAAATGATACACCTATGGATGAGGTCAATGGCGAGAAGCTAAGCGTAGAGGGAGGAGTGGGAACTGGGTGGAGGGGAGCTAAGGAGGGGAAAAAAGAGAAAACAATGTAATAATCTGAATAACAAAGATTTAATTAAAAAAAAAGAAGTAACTCTCCTCTGTGGAATTCGATCTGACCATACATTTTGCAAAATGGAAGGATAATATAATTTAGTATTAAAAACAAATACTTCATCTGAATAAATGAGGTTTGAATATTTAACAGTTTCTCTGTTTTCTAAATTCTGCTAGAAGCAGAACATCATATATAAGCCATACAGAATTTTAAAGAGGAAAGAGACATTAAAGGTTATTGGTACATTGCTTTCAAAATTTATTTTAATTAGTTGGCACTAGGATAGTAACATGCACACGCGCACACACACACACACACACACACACACACATCCTCTGTATATGGAGATTATATAGATTCAATGAAAAGGAGGTTCAGAATCTGACACAGAATTTCAGTCTACAGAAAGGGGGATACAGAGAATTCCTGATACAAACAGGTAAACAATGTGTTATATTACCAATGTATCATTTAGAATTGAATGTCAGATAAAGAACTTCACAGAAAAGAACAAGCTAAAAGGAGTTCACCACTACCAAATGAGTATTGCATGAAATGTTGAACAACATTTTAGAAAAAAGATAGAGGAGAAAGCAGAGGAGGAAGAGGGGAAGGATATGAACAATTCAATAGCAATAATACATTGTATCAACAATTGATTCTAAAAATAAACAAACAAGGAATCTAATGAACAAAATAAGCTGATGAATAAATTAGAACTAAAGGCATGGAAACATGGAAAAGACTGACAAATCTCAGAGGAAGAGGGTGGGAGGGAAGAGAATAATAAAATACACGTGCATATATCATTACCTATGTACAGTACATAAATAACAGAGTGGTGAAGGCCTATGGTGAGGTGGGAACCAGGTAGAGGGGGTAATGGGGTTAATTTCTGTAATAGTTTGAAAAATAAAGATTTAAAAAAAAACAGAAAGATTGTTGGATTTTGTCGAATGTTTTTTTCTGTATCAATTGATGACTATATGGTTTTTGTCTTACAGTTTATTTATGTGATGTATCACATTTATTGATTTGCAGATATTATACCATCCTCGCATTCCTGGGATAAATCCTACTTGCTCATGGTGTATGATCTTTCTGATGAACTGCTGGATCCAATTTGCTAGAATTTTGATGAGGATTTTGGTATCTATGATAATGAGGAATATTTATTTTTAATTCTCTTTCATTTTGTTGTCTATCTGGTTTTGTTATTAGGGTAATGCAGGCTTCATAGAAGGACCTTGGAAGTGTTCCTTCTTCTTCAATTTTTTGGAATAGTCTGAGAAGGTTAGGTTTTAGTTCTTCCTTTAATGTTTGGTAAAACACACCTTTGAAGCTGTCTGGCCCTGGGCTTTTATTTGCTGGAAGCTTTTTGATGACTATTTTAATTCTTCCATATTATTGGCCTGTTGAGATGTTTAGATTCTTCCTGTTTGAGTTTTGAAGGTTATATTTTTCTAGGAATATGTCCATTTCCTTCAGGTTGTTAAATTTGTTGGAATAGAATTGTTCATAGTATTGTTTAACAATCCTTTGTATTTCGGTGGGGTCTGTTGTTCTGTTGTTCTTTCAGCTCTTTTATTTCTGATTTTGTTTATTCTATCTTTGCTTCTTGGTGAGCCTGGCTAAAGTTTCATCAATCTTGTTTATCCTTTCAGAACGAGCTCTTTATTTTGTTGATCTTTTGTATATATATATGGTCTCTATGCCGTTTATCTTTGCGCTGATCTTTATTATTTCCTTCTTTCTGCTTACACTGGGCTTCTCTTGTTGCTCTTCTTCTAACTATTTGAATTGTAGGGTTAGGTAATTTATTACCATTGTTTCTTGTTTTTTTACAGTAGACTTATAGAGCTATGAACTTCCCTCTCAAGACTGCTTTTGCCATGTGCCATAAATTTGGATTATTCATTGTCATTTGTTGCCATGGTGTTTTTTATTTCTTCCTTGATCTCTCTGGTAACCCAGTTATTGTTTACTACCATGCCATTTAGTTTCCACATGTGTGATTTTTTTGGATTGTTTTCATTAGAGTTGATTTCCAGTTTTATGCCACTGTGATCTGAGAAGATGCTTTATATGATTTCATTTTTTTGATTAAATCTTTATTGTTCAGATTATTACATTTGTTTCTTTTTTTCCCCACCATAGCTCCCCTCTACCCACCTCCCTCCCCTCCCTCTACCCTTACCTCCCCCCCACTTCATTGAACTCATCTATAGGTGTATGATTTTTTGTCCAGTCTCTCCCTGAACCCCCCTCACTCTTTTCTCCCTGAGAATTATCAGTCCACTCCCTTTCTGTGCTCCTGATTCTATACTAATCACCAGTTTATTCTGTTGTTCAAATTTTTAATTGACTTAATTTTTAGATTCACTTGTTGATAGATATGTATTTGTTGTTCATAATTTTTTTATCTTTTACCTTTTTCTTCTTCCTCTTCTTATAACATTTTTTCTTTTAATTTTTTTAAATATATTTTATTGATTTTTTATAAAGAGGAAGGAAGAGGGATAGATAGAAACATCGATCAGCTCCTCCTGCATGCCCACTACCTGGGCCCACAACCAAGGTACATGCCCTTGACCGGAATCGAACCTGGGACCTTTCAGACCACAGGCCGACACTTTATCCACTGAGCCAAACCGGTTTTGGCTCCTCCTCTTTTTAAAGAGTACCTTTCAGCATTTCATATAATACTGGTTTGGAGTTGATGAACTCCTTTAGCTTTTTCTTATCTGCGAAGCTCTTTATCTGCCCTCTAATTCTGAATGATAGCTTTGCTGGATAGAGTATTCTTGGTTGTAGGTTCTTGCTATTCATCACATTGAATATTTCTTCCCACTCCCATCTGGCCTGCATATTTTCTGTTGAGAAATCAGCTGACATTCGTATGGGTGCTCCCTTGTAGGTAAAAAACTGTTTTTCTCTTGCTGCTTTCAACATTCTCTCTTTGTCTTTTGTTCTTGTTATTTTAATTATGATGTGTCTTGGTGTGGTCCTCTTTGGATTTCTTTTATTTGGGGTTCTGTGTGTTTCCTGGACTTGTAAGTCTATTTCTTTTACCAGATGTGGGAAGTTTTCAGTCATTATTTCTTCAAATAGGTTTTCAGTATCTTGTTTTCTCTCTTCTTCTGGCAACCCCACAATTCTGGTGTTGGTATGCTTGAAGCTGTCCCAGAGGCTCCTTATATTATGTTCACATTTTTGGATTCTTTTTTCTTCTTGCTTTTCCAGTTGAGTGTTTTCTGATTCCTTATATTTCAAATTTTGACTTGATTCTTGCCTTCCTCTAGTCTGCTGTTAGGTCTCTGTATGTTTTTTATTTCAGTCAGTGTATATTTAATTTCTAGTTGGTCCCTTTTCATTTCTAGTTGGTCCTTTTTCATCTCCTCTTGGTTCTCGCTAAATTTATCCATCTTTTCTAGAAAATTCTTTAAAAACCTTATAACCGTGGTTTTGAACTCTATATCCAGTCGTTTGTTTTCCTTCATTTCTTTTGTTTGTGATCTCTTCCTTTGTCTCCGCATTTTCACTATGCCGGAAGAACTTCTGTGTTTGATTCAGCCTTATGATACAAGACTTGCAAAACTGCAAAAGCCTCTTTGTTGAGCTTAGGAGGAGTGGAGTATCAGGGCTTAACAGACCACTTTGCCTTCCAGTCAGCCCCGCCCTACATGGCCCCTGGGTCTCATGTGTCTCTTGGTAATCCCTGGAGGAGTCCGTGTGCGCATGCGCAGTACCCCTAGACTGCTGCCTTTCTGGCTCCCCTGCCCTCCGGGACCATATGAGTCTGGGTCCCCAGGGTTTCACCCGAAACTGGGGTTTAGTGGAGTTAGAAGTGGCGCAGTTGAGAGGCTCTACCTCCTGCCCACTATTGAGAGCCAGCAGCACAATCAGCAGTCAGTCTTTTGTGTGCAGTGCTGTGTACACCACCAGACTGCTGCCCTTTCATGGCTCCCCTACATTTCTTTGCTCTTCTCCCTTTTCACAGTCCAAATTTCCCTCATATGAGTTTTGGCTGGACCTGAGGTTCAGTGCTGTAGGATAAGGGGTTCAGTGCAGTGGGGAGTCTCCCATCTCCCTCTTGCCAGAGGAAGCCACCTAGGCAGTCTGACACCTACTCTCTCCACACACACATCTCTGTACCTCAGCATCTTGCAGCTCCTCTGGGTCTCTGTGAGCCCCTCTCTTTCCTTCTAGTTGTAGAATTTTCTCTCAGCCAGCTTTCCTGTGGTTCTGGATGATGTCTGTTCTGTCTTTTAGTTGTAGTTTTGAAATTGTTGTGCGAGGCATCAGTTTAGGTGCTCATCTATGCTGCCATCTTGGATTCCCCTAACTTCATTTTTTTCACTTGGTATGATTTCTGTCTTCTTGAATTTGAAGAGATTTTGCCTGTGACCCAATGTATGGTCTATCTTTGAAAATGACCCATGTGCATTTGAGAAGGATGTATATTCTGTGGGTTTGGGCTGAAATGTTCTGAAGATGTCAATTAATTCCATCTGGACTAGTGTGTCATTTAGGATTAATGTTTCTTTACTGATTTTTTATTTAGAGGATTTGTCCAATGGTGATAGTGGGGTATTAAAGTATCTTACTATGATTGTATTGCTGTCTATCTCTCTCTTTATATCCTCCAGGAGTTTTTTGTTTTTTGTTTTTTTTTTATGTATTTGGGGACTCCTTTATTGGGTTTATATATGTTTTCCAGAGTTATGTCTTCTTGTTGGATTTCTCCCTTTAGTATTATGAAGTAGCTTCCTTATCTCTTTTAAGTTCTTCACTTTGAGATCTAATTTGTTAGATATAAGTATTGCTACCTCAGCTTTGTTTTTACTTCCATTCTCCTGAATAACTATTTTCCATCCTTCACCCTCACTCTGTGTGCATGTGTGAATCTTTTTATCTGACGGTGGTTTCTTGTAGACAGCAGATATATAGGTCATATTTTCTTATCCAACCAGTTACCCTATGTCTTCTGATTGGAGCATTTAATTCGTTTACAGTTAAAGTTATTATAGATAGATACTTATTGGTTGCCATTTTTATTCTTTACCCCTGTGTTCCTTGTTTGCTTCCTATTTCTTTAGAGCAGACCCTTTAACATTTCTTGCATTGCTGGTTTGTTGGTAAAAACTCCCTTAGTCCTTTTTTTTCTGTGAAGGTCCTGATATCACCTTCAATTTTGATTATAGCCTTGCTGGGTACAGTATTCTTGGATTCAGACTCTTCCTTTGCATGGCTTAGTATATTTCATTCCATTTCCTTCTTGTCTGATGTGTTTCTGTTGAGAAAGAAGTTGATACTCTGATAGGGGATCATTTGTAGGTAACTTTCTGTCTCTCTCTGGCCACTTTTAAGATTCTTACTTTGTCATTGGTATTTGCCAATTTAATTATAATGTGCCTTGGCATTGGTCTTTGGGAGTTCATTTTGCTTGGGACTCTGCGGGTTTCTTTGATTTGTGTGAGTTTTTTCTTCATTATGTCAGGAAAGTTTTCTGTCATTGTTTCTTTAAACAGGTTTTCTATTCCTTGCTCAGTTTCCTCTCCTTCTGATGCGGATGTTGTTTTGTTTCATGTTCTAAAGTTCCCTTAGGCTCTCCTCCTGCTTTTTAATTTTTTTTTTTCTAGAAGCTGCTCTACTTTGGTATTTCTTGCTACCTTGTCTTCTAGCTCAATGACGCAGTCCTCTCCTTCTTCTAGTTTACTCTTAACAATTTCTATTGAGTTCTTTATAGAGTGATATCATTTTTCATTTCTTCTTGGTTCTTCTTCATTTCCTCTTGGTTCTTACACATATTGTCAAATTTGTCTTTGATTCATTTAATCTACCTTATTACCATTTCTCTGAATTCTTCTCTGACAGGTTGTTTGCCTTCATTTTATTACTTCCTTTTCTGGTGATGCCTGCTTTTCTTTCATATGTGGGATGTTTCTTGTTTCCTCATGATCTCTTTTCTCTGGATGTCTCATTATGTAGTTCTCACTCTCCTTTCCATGTGGGAGTGTAGAGCTCCTTTGAATCCTCATGCTTGTGTTATTTGGGGACCGGTGTTCTTGGGTTCGCAGCTGTTCAGTGGGTGCCCTAGTTGTAGATTCCTCAGGTTTTTCAGACTTCCGATAACATCCACTTTCCCCTTCAAGATGGGATGGTTTCTGCATCTGATGCAGTTACTCCAGGAGGGAACCCAGCAGCAGTGGGGGCTGCCCAGTTAGGGAAGTCCTGTCCAGCAGTCCAGTCCCACACTGTGTCCTTTAGTATAGCTGTCCCTCAACTCACCAACAAACACTCCCTGTGCTACCACATACTCTCCCTTTGTTTTCTCACTCACACACTATCTTGCAGTCTGTCTTCCTGTTGCGGCAATCATCTTCTTTTCCTCTCAGTATCTACATTCATATGGAATTTAAAAAATACCATAGTCATTCCTGAAATATGAGATTTAAAAATTTTTCTTTTTCTTATTTTTATTTGCTTATTTATTTAGGAACAGGTATTAAAAAGTATAAAAAATGTTTTGATTATTATACTTTTTGTGTAGAAAACTAAAAGCTAATCAATCAATGGGGAAAAGGTACAAGTTAACTAAAAATAACCCATTTTGGTAGTTATTAACCCATTCAATTGGAGAATATCAATCATGCAAAATAAAGTACATACAAAATTCAAAACTAAAAAAAAAAAAATCAGTCGACTCCATTTATTGAAATTTCATTATCAGAGTTTACTTGTTTGCAGGTTTGTTATTTTCTCCTCAAATCCCACCACATTTTAGTAAAAGAATCATTTATCGTGCCATTTGGAACCTCTTCTATAGCCAAATAATCAGCATGACCTCAATTATAACAGCTGCCATCTGTTGATAAAATTTAGAAGAAAGTTAAATAATAAAATATATTTCTTTAACTATGATAATATATTACTATAAACATAGAGCAATTATATTTTTTATTTAGCCATTTTTTTTACATCAGTGTACAGCTTCCTTGTAGTTCTCCTGGGTCTGTTATGAGGCTAGAGTATTTCAGAAATGATTGTGTTAGGGAGCAGGATTTTGCCACCCCCAAATATACCTCTTTGAAATGTGGATTATTGTAGGCTGATTATTTCTAAGAAACAAAAGTCTCAAGAAGGGAGGTAATCCTCTTAACTGTCTAAAATAATTTAGATAAGGGGCCTATTCCAAAAAGGGAGTTACCTCCATAACTACAGAGAACATGGGCTTGGTGTGGTAGACTGGGGGTACAAAGGCCAGCTTCTTCAAAGTCCTTTCTGTGTCCCTTTCTCTCTGCATGGCATGAAATCATTTGCTTTTCCCATCTTCCTGTGTTCTTAAGTGTAAACTCTTATACCTAAATATAATAAAATATGTATTCATTGCAATGCATACAATGTTTAAAACATATATTAAATTCATAGGAGTAATTTTAAAATTAAAGTATGGTATGATAAAATAATTCACATTACTTCTCTATTTTTCACTTTTTATTTCTGAAAGGACACTATTCAAAATTGCTGTCTTTCTGTGTAGTTGAAAGTTATACAATTTCATACATGGTTTGAGCTTCTAAAGCCTACATGGTTTCCCAGAAATTAAGCAATAACAGTGCAAATTTAAAATATCTTCATGTCAAAATTGTGAAATCTACTCAAAGTGTATAAAAACAATGATGACATGAAATGATGTCCCCTCTCTTGATGTCTCAAGATTTCTCTAGTCAGTAAGGCGGCTAACTGAGCCCTGTCAGATGCCCAATGCTGTGCAAGAATTTTCACATAGACTTATGCACTGAATTTGCTTAACGATCCAAGGACCCTACTTTTCTTCTCTTTACACAGAAAGAGTGAGGATCAAAGAAAGAAAAAGTAAATGTTTACAAGTTCACAAAGATAGTAAGCAACTGAAGACAGATTTAAACCCAGTTCTACCTAACTTCAAAACCTATTACTTAAGGATTTACCTTTGGTTGATGGATTTTTCAAATGAAAATTATACCTCTACATAACTGGGAAACTAGAACTCTCCTTTCAGAAGCCTTTTCCATGTGAAAAATTACGTCATTCTGCTCTTTCTTCTTTTAATAGTCCATGAAATGTACCTCCTGACATGTAGTTATCAGATATCTATAGGTATTACTATATAAATACGTATACAAAAGACAAATGTTTCTATGCATCTTTTATTTTGTTTCAGCTACACTTTTAGGTGTCCCTGTACTATTACTATTACTAATAATTAGTTATATTTATATTTTCTGGTTTTATGTTTCAACCAGGTAAGTATTAATCATGTTTGAGTATTACTAAGTGCACCTGAAGGGCCCAGGGAGAAATTCAGAGGCTATGAGTCATTGGAGAGCATCTTTTGGATCAGTTGCCATTTTAGGTATCATCATCATATAAATGATTAAAACTCACAGTGTATAACCAAGTGATGAAATGTGTGGTAGGAACTATATAGCCTTTAAAATTTTAGAGGAGAGAGGAAGGCATGAACTTTACCAGTATAGAAGTAAGGAAGTGGAGCATCTATTAGATTTGGTAATCAGGATATGTGTACTGTGAAAAGTTACTCATTTCTAGGGTAAAGTAGAATTTATCATTTAAAGAAAAGCAAAGTTTTCAGCAGGGAGAAATTTCAGAAGAAGAGAATCTCATAGTGATGGCTCCACTAAACTAAGTAGGAAGTCATAACTGAAGTAGAGAAGCTACCAGTTTTCTTTTATTAGGATTAAAAAAGAAGAAGAAAAAAAAACCTCGCAATATCTCTTCTGGTCTCCTGTGCTTACACTAGACCAAATCTAGCAAGAGCATCATATAAAGAAATAGCCACAGTATACTTAATTACCTCCCTTAATTACTTGGAGATTTGTAGCAACAAGAGTATTTCACATGGGTTCATTTTCTTTCTCTTCCATGATTGGGTTTGTGATGAGGTTTTCCCTAGTTACAAAACACAAAATCATAGCTGTAAACAAAAGTCACCAGCAAGCAACAAAGGCCATCCCTTTTATGGCCCAAAGCCTTGCATCCAGAAAGACTATTCCTTTAGAAAAACTACTTCTAAACTTACACATTCACAAGAAGTTCTCCTGAGTCTTTTGAATTAATCACATGTGTGGTCTAGGAGACAATACGTGACTCTCCTCCTCTAATCATAATCACATAGGTCAAGGCTACCACCTTATACCATGTAACCTCAGTTACTATAGCTGGTTGGAACCATAAAAATGTTCATTGCAATCCCTAAAATAGTGTGGCATTCTATTTTACAACCAGGAATCACTCTTTGTCTGTCTAGCCTCCTGAGATTCATTTTCATAGTAAATTAATCTTTCGAGTGTCACACTGTGATTAGCTACAGTGACACATTTTACAGATTGGGTCCTGGGAGATATGCCTCCCCTGTTGCTATAGAAAGTTTGGTAGAGATCTTGGTGGTAATAATCCTGACTCTAGGAAAACTGTCATAAAAATTAAATATGTATCTCCTTACAAAACAAGATTTGACTAAGATTGCAAATCTATAATAGCTGAATGCTTCTCACAACCTGAATAATTAAACAGATTATAACAACTGGAACCAATATGTTTGTGAGGGTGAAAAGACTGAGTTTGCCTAATAGTTGACTTTATATCTACATGTTTGTGAGTTAATCACATTTGCAGTTTAGGGTAGTATTTGAAAGGTCACAGTCTAAAAAAAAGTTCTTGGTTTACTAGGTTTAAATATCAAATGCTCTGAATATTCTTAAAATGTTATTAATCTTAAAAATGCTAAGAGAATGCTTTACCAAAAAGTGTTATAAATAGAATAAAATAGTGAGGAAGTATTTAAAAGATTTAAGATGCCATGAGGGGTTTTTAGGTGAACCAAGGTAAGTGGCATTATAAATCTCCATTCATCTTTTAAGGATGTCCTTGGTTTACATGTTTGAACATGTGTTCTTTGTCTTCTTGCAAATTATTAGAATGATATTTATATTTGACTGCTCTATGAAGAGCAAGCTATTAGAGATAAGCTTCTGAGGGATCTTCTGATAGCCATCAATTTTTGTTCATCATGCCAGAGAAAGAACTTAGCTTTTACATTTCAAGAAGAAAAAAGTAATGAGTCTTTGAAGTAGTAGAGAAAAAAGCAAAATACAAAAACAGGTCTTTCTTAACCTCTTCTTTCCTCAAACAGATACACACAGCTATAGAACCTGTAAGTTTGCCCTCAAGTATATAGTTAGGAAATGGGTTCAATGTGTGTTGGAAAGTTGTGAGAGGGATGTTGTCATATCAGCTTCTATTTGAAAATCTTTTAGGAAGAAGCCTACAGGTCAGAATTATCTGTAATATTTTCTATCAAGAATGAAAAGTTCAAAAATGTTGCACCTTTTACACAGCACTTAGAGTAACTATCTATGATCAAGATTTAAACTTGGAATCTATGGACTCACCACTTGTCTCATGCTAGGCATTAACATTTAAAATATAAAAACATTGGAATTTTAACACGTGATCACTGAAAGAAAACTGTCTATGAAGATAGCTATGGCTTGTGTAGCATCATCTACCAGTAGTCAGCAAACTCATTAGTCAACAGAGCCAAATATCAACAGTACAACGATTGAAATTTCTTTTGAGAGCCAAGTTTTTTAAACTTAAAATTCTAACGCCACATCTTCAAAATAGACTGACTCAGACTGTGGTATTTTGTGGAAGAGCCACACTCAAGGGACCAAAGAGCCACATGTGGCTCGCGAGCCGTAGTTTACCAACCATGGATCTAAGCTATATGCAAAGCAAAAGAAGTTTCATGTTGCTGACACCAATCTTCTGCAAAACCTGCAGATATAAAAGTTGAGGAGCAAATTACAGAACTAATAAAGTTAACCTGGTAGAGTCCAAAATGGCATATACAGCAGGGAAAAAAAGCAAACAGAAGCAGGTCATGCTGTTCTAATTGCTACAATTTCATTGGCAATTTAAATAAAATAATTCAAATTGCTGCAATTAACGCACACATAGAATTCAAAGAATGGTGGGTGACCTCTCACAAAACACGCTGTGGAACCAGCCCTTCTCTAAAGAATTAACCTTCATAAATCATTTGCATCCAAAGGATGCCTGGCTTCACCCTTTGCAAAAAATATGAGCACAGGAAAAGCAAGACCTCTAAACAAGAAAACCCATCAACAGCAAGTACTGTCTCGGGTTTATTTTGTCTCCAAGCACAGAGTTTGGTTGTGTTACATTCACAAACTCCCTGGCTTAAAGTGGAATTTGTGTTTTCTGCATGGTTGCCCCCATGCTGCTTCAGAGTGTTAGCAAGGAGCACAAGCTGCTATATTGCTGAGAAGTGAGTCTGATTCACCTTGACAGAGTCTACTTTTATTTAACTGCAGGGGCACAGAACCATCTTGTCTGTGGTTTAGGTCTGGATAAAGGGCTCTGCTCTCCAACACATTAGAGCACAGTAGCCACAAATTGTTATTTGAGATGGGGGAAATGTGTTCAATGTGTTTCTAGTCACCTAAAACCAAATTTAAGACATATTACCTGGGACACAATGGAAGGCTTTTCTCTTATTAGGTCAGACTTATGCAAGAACCAAACAGCCAGTACCAAGAAAGATGAATTGTTACCAACAATCAAAAATGTAACAGTTGGGTGAGTCTAATAGGAGTGAGAGATGACCTTCTACTATCCCCGATGCTGAGGTCTAAGTCTGCGGAGTAAGGCAAACCATTTGAACACCTGAGTGATACACAGGGCTCAATACACTTTTAAAACCTAGAATGTGTGATTTTTAACCCATCAAAAGTAATCTCAACTCTGGAAGATGCTATTTCAAGATCACAAAACTCTTCTGACATTTTTGAGTTCACACCTTAATCCTTTAAAATACAAAGGCAAAGGGAGTATTGAATTACTATTTAACATTCACATTTTTTTCTTAAAATTGTCATCTTACTAGTTCTGCATTTATGCTTTGTATAATTCACAATGCTGCATGTTTAGTCAAAATAATATTTAAACGCAGTGTGTCATGCTAAATTTAATTTGTGTGGTGGTTATTATATCATTGCAATAAGAATGTAAAAGGATAGTTAATAAAGGAAACAATTCTAGCCAATTTGCAGGAGACAGTACAATTATACCAGCTGTGAAAATGATAACTGAGAATTGGGAGGGAGCTGTACCTCTCTGCAAGTTATCCGTATAAGTGATATTCTCTCAAATGGGGACAGTAGGAAATAATATTATCTATTTGAATTAGAATCCTCTCTCCAAGGAGAATGAAAACCAGCCTATCAGGAAAACTCTATGAATGACCATAACTGGATCTAGGAGTCTCTGCCAGAACAAAATCTGGGTAAGTATAAAACAAAACAAGTGGAATTGGCAAAGGCACATGCCTTGCTTGTAAAAGGTTCAAGTCCAATTAGACATGAGAGAGAGAAAAAAAAAGGAGCACTGGCACACTGAAAGAACAAAAACAGAATTTAAAACTAGAAACAAATCAGATTTCTTGAATACCAAAACTTTATATGCAAATAGAAATTACAGCATTTCCATTTTGAAATAAGCACTCCTTAAAAGGCTGCCAAAATCAGATTCTTAAATGGTTATCTGAGCACTACTTGAGACGGCTTAAATGGTGCATGTTCAGGAATAAAAAAAATTAGTAATTTATTCCCAAAGTGACCTTTTCTAGGCTATAATAAATCATCCATATATACTGTCTTTTCCCATGAACCTTCCATTTAAAGAAAGCAAAAAAGTGGAAGTGCTGCTGAGCGCATGAGGCAGTCACTGACTCCAGTAACAACTGGGATTGGAGCATGTGAGCACAAATCTAACCCCCTGGCTAAAACTCATCTTGGAAGGAAGAGCATGTCTTGTCACCACCCGCTTGAAATCATTTCTTCTTCAAGCCCCATATTTCTTTCACCTCTGTGGCTACTTGGGAAAAGGAGTCATTCCTCTTGCTGTTAGTATTCAAATGCTTTTTTTTTTTAAAAAAAGAGATTTTAATAAATGAACAAGTCCTGCTGGCATGACTCTGCATGAGCTATCCAAATATAAACTAGTAGATCACTGTTTGATTCCTGGTCAGGGCAAATGCCCGGGTTGCTTGATCCCCAGTAGATGGTATACAGAGGCAGCAGATCAATGATTCTCTCTCACCATTAATGTTTCTGTCTCTGTCTTTCCCTCTCTCATCCACACTAAAATCAATAACAATATATATGTATATTAAAATAAATTGGCAAAATGATCACTGAGGATGTGTTTATCCCACTGAAACAGAAACTCAGAGGACTAGCTTTTGAACTGAAGTTTGGGTATTAAAAATATTCAGTATTACTCTTATTGGAAAACAAACTGTTTAAATCACAGTTATTACACTGATAATAATGATGTCTTTTCATTTTTTATAGCCTTGCTCATTTTAACTGAATTATGAACCTAGAAGTCCTAATTTAAGGCTTAATTTTAAAGAAAAAATATATTTGTAAAAATTTAGAGCAATTCAGTCCAACATACTGTACATTCATGTTTATAAATTATATGATCTTCAGGTAAATTTATAATACTGTGTAGTCATCATTTAAATCAAGAAGCACGAAATGGAAGTGGAAGAGTTACACACTTGATATAAATTTTTGTATTTTAAAATTTAGGTCAGTTATAACCAAAGGAAAAGAAAAATAATAATAATATAACCATATTCCTACCCAACAGAGAGTTTAAATAAAAGATAAAACTACATTTCACATTTTTCATGAATGATTGCATTTAAATTTTTAAGTGAATGGCACTCAAAATCCACAAGATGGAAATGGGTTACCCACAGGCCACCCTCTTTCTATAATTACAAAACAAAGAACACCACAAAGTCAATGAGGCTGTAGTATTATAGCATCATAAGTATACTGACAATTTGATGTTACACTCTATATTAAAATACATAACTATATTGAAGTCTAAACAAATAGTCTTTATACAAACTCACATGGATTAGTTGGCTTTAAAGAGTGCTTTTGCTAAAGGAATACAGCAAAGTAATATGCAATAGGAAGACATCCGGAACTGAAATATAGACTTGAATCACCTTCATAAAGCACTGTGAATTTTGCACTGTCCTATGGAAAGAAGTGCCCAGATCACAACAGATCATATAGGCCTGTGCAACCACTAATGATAATTTATGGGCACATATTTCCATGGCCAGCTACAGTGATGGAAAGGAAAGACTGAGCTGAGCTCCATGTCTCTTTCTGGAAGGAAGTCTTTGCCTTGATCAGGCATATTGTATGCAGTCAACCAAAGCAGCCAGTTATTTCTAAAAATGCATTTATGACAACTTGAATATAGAAGGAAAGGATAGAAATCCAAGAGTCAATATGAACTAGCTGTATTAGGAAAAGTATAAATAAGGAGGACATTTTTCAATTTGACCAGAAAAATTATTGCCAGAAGAAGAATGGTTAAGAAAACTAGAACAAAGGTGTCAAAGTGGTAAAAATAACCTTTAAATTGCTCTGGAGAAAAATATCATATGACTTAGAATAAAAGAAGCATTCAGTAACCCACTATATTTCCTGTTAATATTTTCTTTTCTTCAAGGAATATACTTCAGAAATCTCTTCCATGAAATGAGAAAAATAGTTCTGCCTTTTTGAGCAATGCGTCTCTTAAAGCATTACTTATAAATTATTTAACTTTTTCTTATGTGTTCCTATAGTGTATAATGATTAAACAATAACTTAAAAGAAGTGTTAAAGTTCAAGAAATAGTTCAGTCCTTTATTCCTTAACCTACATTTTACCAACGAATAGCTAAGTTCAGTTCAAACAACAGTGTAAGGTTTGGGTATCATACCAGCAGGATTTTGTTCCCACATGAGAAATATATTTGCAGTGGTAGATTAATTTAACAACTATCCTCTGATTCCTTTTACCATGAGGCAACAAACAATAGCCTTTTAATGCAAATGATCAGGACAAAGCTGTGATGAAAAGTCTGCAATTAGGAGTCAAGTTTTAATGAAACCTTTACTGACTGAATTTTACTCATCTGATGACCCATTTGAACTTGTTCTGCATCATTTTCTCCACCTGCAGCAGGATGAAATGCTGCCCCAGATTTCTAGGATTTAGAGTAATTAAGTATTATAATCAGGGAGCAGTTCCATAGTGTAATATAAATCTCAATTTTTAAATTATTTTCTGAGATATTGATCACCATTCAATGTAAATTCTGAAAGTAGTAAAAACTAAGTCAGGGGGGAGTGATATGAACCACCTCAGTTCTACTGAATAGGGTAACTTTGTCACTGAACATAGAATGCCTAAAGTTTGATTTCCAGATAACCACTGAGTCAACAGATAACATTTTTTCAAATGTAATTTCACTAGCGAGAGAGTGGGTGGGGTATTCAGTATGCAATACAAAGGACAATTGATTAAGCAGACATTTGGGTACTAAGCAATGGGAAGCTGGGTGTTAGTGAGTTAGGAAGGAAATGAGAAAAGAGGCAAAAATCAGACAAGTATAATGTATACAGTCATATGCATTTTTAACTGTTGTAAATCATACAGCCAAAAAAATTATCTATTTTTGTACAAACATACTAGGGAAATAAGGACCACTCTGCATCTGCCTGTAAGAAATAGGTTTGCTTGGTTTAGTCTAAGAAGAGCCTTTGTATTCTAATGTGAAGCAAGCAGAATAAATATGTGCTTATAATGCTAGTTTCTCTTTTTCCCTTTTAGTGATAGTAATGCATTTAGCTATTATAGGTTTGTTATTGTTTCCTTTACTGAAGCTTATGATGCTATGAAAGAAAATTTAATTAGTAGTTAATATGATATGGGGCGGGGAGAAACCAAGATGGCGGCATAGGTGAACACCTAAACTGCTGCCTCGCACAACAATTTCAAAACTACAACTAAAAGACAGAACGGACATCATCCAGAACCACAGGAAAGCTGGCTGAGTGGAAATTTTACAACTAGAAGGAAAGAGAGGGGCTCACAGAAACCCAGAGGAGCTGCAAAAAGCTGAGGTACGGAGACGCGTGCACGCTGACAGAGCGGGCGCCAGAGGACCTGGCTGGCTTTCTCTGGCGGGAGGGAAACGGAGACTCTCAACGGCATTGAACCCCTTATCTTACGACACTAAAACCCAGATCCAGCCGAAACTCATACGGGGGAGTTTGGACTGTGAAAAGGGAGAGGTGCACGGAAATTTAGGGGAGTCGCAGAAGATCAGGTCTGGTCTCGCACGCGCACGGTGCTGCTCGGAGGACAGATTGCTGATTGTGCCGCTGGCTTTCGCGAGTGGGTGGGAGACAGACCCAACTGTGCCACTTCTGACTCTACTGAGCCCCTGTTTTGGGCGAAACCCTGGGGACCTAGACTCGTGTGGTCCTGGTGCGCAGGGGAGATGGAAAGGCAGCGGTTAGAGGCACAGCGGGTGCGGGCGCGCACAGGGACCTCTCCAGCCATTACCCAGTCAAGTGAGACTTGGGGGCCGTGGAGGGCGGGGCCGACTGGAAGGCAAGGCGGTCCCTTAAGCCCTGAGACTCCACCCCTCCCAAGCTCAGCAGAGGCTTCTTC